>JAAFCE010001963.1:18010266-18029944 GCA_013389805.1 Trigoniulus corallinus | reverse complement strand
TCTGTGTCTGTTTTGGCTTTTGCCGTATTTATTATAATGTCTGTTATTGGCTTTTGCCACAATTATTGTTTGTCCGTTTTGGCTTTTGCCGCTTTTATGGTTGTGTATGTTTTTGGCTTTTGCCATTTTTATTCTGCATTTATTGTTATGTATGGTTTGGCTTTTACCGCTTTTATTGTTATGTCTTTTTTGGCTTTTGCCGTTGTTATTTTTACTGTCTGTTTTGGCTTTTGCCGTTGTTCTTTTTAATGTCTGTTTTGGCTTTTGCCGTTGTTCTTTTTAATGTCTGTTTTGGCTTTTGCCTGTATTTATATTCCATAGTTAGTTGGCTATTGCCTTTTTATTTTTTATTAGTTTTAGTGGGCTTTTGCCATTATTTATTGCCATCATGGTGGGAAGGCGATTTACACCCCTACCATGATGATTGTCTCTCTGGGCCCTAATGACCATAGTAGTCGATGGGCCCTAAATTACAAACAAACAAACAAAGCCAGGGCCATGTGTGGCACTTGTGGGCAGGGAGACCATTTCTGCGAGCCTTGTAAGACTGCACCTTATTGCACCAACTGTAAGGGAAACACCCTGCCTCTTCTCGAGATTGCCACACCTGGTTACAGGAACGTGCCATCCAGGAATTGCGTGTCAAGAAGGGTATCAGTTTTCAAGATGCGTGGCAGCTGCTAGCCTGGCCAGGGACGCCAAGTCATGGCTTGCCCTATGCAGGTCCTGCAAAGGTGGCTGCTGTGTCATCTGTCTGCACCCACACGGACATACTTCCACAACTCCTCCCACTCATCCGATTTTTGCCCTCTCATGCCCACAGGGTCCACGGGATACCGGTCTGTGCTAGCATTGGCTGCCAGACAGATCCCGATTCCATGCCAGAGGTTTCTTTTGGTTCCATCACTGCCTCTGGCCCAGGCTCCTGGGAGGCCACAGATGCCTCCCATCAAACAGAGGCATCTGCCTTGAGCAGCCCCCTTTCTGGCTCAGCCCAGCTGGCCCCCTCCATAGCGGTGGTGATGGGTGTAAGAGGAGGGAAGAAACCAGGGACACCTCCTGCCCCCACAGTGGGGTGCGTGTCTTTGGTTCGTCCACCCAAGCTCTTCAGCCAACAGCAGAAGGCACTGAGTGGCAGCATGCCCCAACTGGGACATGATGGGGATTCCACCTTTGAGATGGAGGAGGAAGACCGAATTGTAGGCACCCCTCCTTTGTCTGCTGTAGGACAGAAAAAAGGGAGGAATAGAAATAAATCTCCAAAGCCCACCTAATGGTAAATCTCGTTCTATGGAACTGTCAAGGTTTTTCCCACAAGAGGGACGAGATCACAATGCTGATCTCACGGCACAACCCCATCTGCATCTCCCTCCAGGAGGTCCTCTGCCGTAGTGATACCCCACTTTCGTTATGGGGCTACAAGGTGTATGCAGACACCCGGCAGCAGGGAAACCACCCTGTGGGAGGGGTGGGTATCCTTATCCGGAATGGATGCATGCACACCCCAGTTACTTTGCAGACGCCTCTCCAAGCCGTGGCAGTTTCACTGCAACTGAATGTGCCCACAACTTTATGTTCCCTCTACCTGCCTCCCGGGATTGATATCCCATGGGCAGACCTTGACTCCCTCACAGCCCAGCTTCCCAGACCCTTTCTGATTTTGGGAGATTTTAATGCCCATAACCCCCTATGGGGCTTTTACAGTCGCAACACCCGAGGGCTCCTTGTGGAACAATGGGTGTCACACAATGGCCTCATTGTCCTCAACACTGGTGCCCCCACACATGTGATGACTGCCACTGGTGGTCTTTCCTGTATCAACCTCTCCATCTGCTCTCCTGGGTTGGCGCCAGGTCTGCAATGGGAGGTTCTTTCTGACCCAGGGGAAGTGACCACTTCCCCATTAGGATTAGCAGTGGAGGTGGGGCATTGCCCCAACAACCACCATGATGGTGTTTGCGTCGGGCAGACTGGGAAGAGTTTGCTTGTCACATCCACTTTCACCCACTGCGTGATTTTGATGGGGTCAATTTTCTAGTGAGCCACTTCACAGAGGTGGTGATCAGGGCAGCATTGGCATCTGTCCCCCAGAGCTTGTGTAACCCTCCATGAGCACGTGTGCCATGGTGGACAGAGGATTGTCGGTGTGCGATTCGGGCCTGCAGAGGCTCACTTTGCCTCTTCCAGTCTCTTCCAACTGATGCTAATCGTGTCAACTACCTCAGAGCCCGGGCATATGCACGATGAGTAATCAAGGAGGCCAAACGCTCCTCATGGAGTGAATTATTCTCCTCGCTTACCCACCACATGCCATCCAAGAATGTCTGGGAAAAGCTGAGAAAAATCCAGGGAAGGCATTTACAATCCTGTGGCTCTGTTCTCCTTGTGCAAGGGAGACATTTACTTTTGCCTTGTGAGGTGGCTGAGGAGCTGGCACGGACATTTGCAGCCATCTCCAGTTCCCAGCACTACACTGCAGCTTTCATCAAACAGAAAGAAGCAGCAGAACGCCTTCCAATTTACTTCTCTGGTGGTGTTGCTGAGGGGTATAACGACCCATTTACCCCTTGGGAGCTGCAGGCAGCTCTAGCACGGGCCCGGGATACTGCCCCCGGTCCTGATAACATCCATTACCAATTGCTACAGCATCTACCTGAGAATGGTCTTTCCTACCTCCTTGAGGTTTTAAATTTTTTTTGGAAGCAGCACGACATCCCTGTAGGCTGGCAGGGAGGCTATCATCATTCCCCTCCCAAAACCTGGAAAGGATAGTACCCTACCCATGAATTACAGGCCCATATCTTTGACGAGCTGTCTGTGTAAAACCATGGAACGCATGGTAAACTGGCGTTTGGTGTGGTATCTGGAATGGCACAACTTTCTCTCCAATGCCCAATGTGGCTGTTATGGAACACTGGTAAGCCTTCTCCACGTCGATAATGATGGTATGGAGATCCCTCTTAGCTGCTCTATACTTTTCTATCATCTGCCTCAGAATGAAGATTCGTTCCATAGTGGGCCTGCCTAGCATGAACCCAAATTGATTTCCACAGACCTAGTTCTATCCTGCAGGCGCACATCCGGCATTTGTATTTGTGAAAGAGGCTGGCCTCTTTCACAAAATCTAATACTAATGTTTTTGCCTTTTCCTTTTGTGTGTTTTGGCTTTTGCCTCTTTATGTTTGTATCCGTTCTGGCTTTTGCTTTTTATCTCTGTGTTTGTTAAGCTTTTGCCTGTTCTATCTTTGTCCTTTTTTGGCTTTTGCCTTCTGTGTATTTTGTCTGTTTAGGCTTTTGCCTATTTTTTGAGTTTGTTGTTGGCCTTTGCCCTTACTTGTTGTCTGTTATTTGTTTGGCTGTTGCCTTTTTGTTTTGTTAATTTTATTGGGCTTTTGCCCTATTTATTTTCAACACAGTTAGATGGCCACTTACACCCCCCCCACCATGGTGATTGTCTTTCTGGGCCCTAATGACCATTGAAGTTGATGGGCCCATAAAACGCAAACGAACGAACGAACGAATGAATCCGTACCTCCTCTGGCTGGAATAAGACCCCACCATCCCTATCCTTGATCGTTATGGCCCTGGTGACATCCTTACTACTTCTATCTCGGGTCTTGGCTAGTCTAAAAACTTCCCGCTCACCTTCTTTAGTCCCTAAGCTTTCATATAAAGCCTCATACTTTTGGTGTTTGGCCTGGGCAATGGTCCTTCTAGCATGCTGCTTTGCCTGTATATACTTTGTCTTTGAACCCTGGTCCCCCATGTCCTGCCACCTATGAAATGCTGCCTTCTTCTGATGAATGGCTGCTTCTCCCTCCACATTCCACCACCACGTCTGTCTCCCAGGGTAAGAGCCTCCAACTCTAGCTGTGCCAAACATAGCCTTTCCTCTTCCTGGCCACCCTGTCCCACATGGCATCAGCTGACCCTTCCCAATCCCAGTTGAGCTGGGTTATGGCTGTGTGAGTTGCCCTACTAAATGTGCCAGTAGTGAACTGTTTCACCTTCCATTTATCCAACCAAATGAGAAAATCTTCTAAAAATTCCAAACCTTTATTTGATGGTGCTAATGTGTTAGGCTGCTGAGAGCAATCATTTAAACAGTGCCCTTTCATGGGGTTTTTTACATTAACTATCTTCCACCAGTTGCAAATTATTTGTATGAAACTTGCAGTTGTAGCATAATGAGATAATTGATTGGCATCTCCTAGTTGCTTTAGTGCCTCAACAACAAAGCCATTACATATGCTCAATGCCAGTTTTACATTTTGTTTTTCAAAGTTTGTTGGATATAGAGATTTTAGGTTAAGCTTGTAAGCATATTTCACAAGCTGCTGGCTTTTAATTTTGTGTAAATGTCTTAGTGCACAAAAACTAGCAGATAGCATTGATTCACTTTTGCAATAATTAAAGTCAGGAAAATAATAACAATGTTCTCATTTTTTGGTTTAGCCAGTGAGGTGGAATTTGTGAACTCTTTAAGCATGTCAAAAACTCTTAAAATGTTTGGAAGTTATTTTTCATCATACATTGCCTTTGTTAGTTTACTGGCATCCATTGCCATCCTTAAATGTTTGTCTTCTGTTTGTTCCTGCCTCTCTTTTACACTTTCTCTAGCAATATTAGGGTTTGACAAATATTTAGGGAAGTTAGGTAAAATTGAGGGAATCACTCCAGGTTTAAGTCTTGGGTGTTGGAGATCTACAATTATTTTTTCATCAGTTTCATTTTTTAGAAATTCACTGCTTTTCATAATGTCTCAGGGTTGAAAGTGTAATTCACAAACCTTAGTAAAAAAAATAACTCATCAAATACACCATAATACCTAGAATATACTGAGCTAAAAAGTAAATTAGAAAAGTACTTACTCTAGAAAACGTAGTTGGCTTGAAATTTTTCCTAGATATTGCTTTAATCCATTTCTGATGTAAAGATTCATCTTTAGGAGATGAAAATAAATGCACCTTGGTTGTATTGGGATAATTCCCCTTACATCTTGGTACACAGCACTTATACACCATTTTAATACAATAAAATTGAAAAGTAATTCACTGAAAAAAAAACTTAATCCTTTGCCACATGTTTTAGCAGGCTATAGCAACAGCAACGTTGTTTGCCTACTATGCCTACTATGTCTACGTCACTATAAAATCGTCTGCTTAGTGTTAGGGCCTTGTTATTAAGGTGGTGTTGCCTCCATGCCCTCCGTAGGGTGCAGTGTTATGCCTATCTTCTTTGATACCCTGTTTACCCTCCTCTCCCAGTAAGTAGAAACCTTCATGTTTTTTACCCATGGATTTACCTGCCATACTGGATTTTCCTTCTGAAGCCCCCATATCCTGCACAGGTATACCAATTTACTAACCACTTCTCTGTGTTCAAATGTAGCCCACCACATGTCCCCCTGTATTGCTTCAACTGCTGTAAATCCATTTCCATCCTAATGCCATCCTACCTAACCTTCTTTGGGCTACTTCCATACAGTCCATTACCTTTTTACTAATGCACAGAACCTCATTTCCATATGTTAGTCCTGGCACTGCTACTGCTTTTCATAAGCCCCTAACCATTTCATACCTTGAGAATGAATCAAATGCTAGTTTCCTTATTAATCCTTCTCTGGTTTTTAGCTTACAAATGATGTTCTCCTCATTTGCGAGTTTAACCCCAAGGTATGTAACCTCTGACACTACATCTATCTCCCACTCCCCAAGCTTGATTGGAATCTTATTACTAGGCCACATGTTGTCCTCTCCTATGATCATCAGCTTTGTTTTGTCTTGACCAAATTCTAACCGAAAATCCCTAATGAACTGTTCTTAGATATCCAGTTCTTCTTGGAGCTCTCCTCTGTCTCTGTCAGCAGCACTATATCATCACATTGGAAGATGGCAGGCAGTTTGATACTATCCCCCAGAGAAAACCCTAGCCCTCTATCCTGGAGCCTAATCCCCAGCTCATTGATATACACTAGGAACAGAATTGGTGATAATGGACAGCCCTGTTGCAACCCCTTGTCCACATCTATCTGTCCAGTATTTATTCCCTCCCAATGGAAATCATACCTAGTGCCCATATAAAGCTTCTGGAGCAGCTCCACTAGCACCCTATTCACTCCATACGTGGGAAGAACTGCTCATAGCCTCTCTCTATCCACCTTATCATATGCACCCTTGGCATCCATAAAAACAGAGGTATGCCTTTCATTTCTTCCTTTGAACTACTTCCATAATCTGTGTGATCATGTACAGGCTATCACCTGTTCTATGCCCCTTTCAGAACCCATTTTGGAACTCTACTAATTTGCCTGACCCTTCTAATATTGTCCCTAATCACCTCCTAACTAGCCCAGCAAATAACTTATGCATGCAACTATTTATAGCTACTGGCCAGTAGCTATCCAGACTTTCCTTGCACTTTCCCTTGCCCTTGTACAGCATCACTACCCATGTGATGCCCCAGTCATCTGGTATTTTTCCACCCCCTAAACACTCATTAATTATCCTTAAGAACAGTTCTCTGCCTTTACTCCCAAGTGCTTTGAGAAACTTGTTTGCTACCTTGTCCTCCCCACATGCTTTTTCCAACTTCAATGCATTTATCTCCTTGTCTAACTCTACCCTGGTAAAGCAAGTTTTTCCAGCAGATGGCCCCTGGCTTGTTATGAGTCTGTTTGGCCCTTCCACCACCTTTCCCTCTCTATTGGAGAACCCATGTCCATATTCCTTCAATATCCTCCTAATGCCTTCTCTGCTGGTTGTATTCCTACCATCCTTATCCACTAGGGCTTTTCTATCATCACCTACCTCCTCACTCCTCCGTCTATGTCTATCCCTGACATATCTCCAAAATTTCTTAGTCATCTGTTTTCCCCCATCCATGATTTCCCTCCATTTCCTCCTATCCCTCTCTGCTATCTTCCTACCCACTACTTCCTTTGCCTCTCTTTTCTTCTGCTGATAGGTGTCCCATGCTTGTCTGATACTTTCCTCATCTCCCATTTTAACTTCTTGCCTACGCATCCTATTAGCTTGCCATCTACTTACAATAGACTCCAATGCCTCTGTATCCAGCCATGGTTTCTCCCATTCATTCACATTCCCTTTACTTCTTCCCTGTCCTTTATTAGCTTTATCTGTTAGGACCCTTATAAGTTCAGTATATGTGACTTCTTTACTTTTCAGTGCCACTTCCATGTCCTTCTGGAACTCTTCCTCTTTAAACCATTTCTTTAGCTGTCAGCTAACTTTCCTTCCCACATGTGTCCATTTTTCCTCAAAGTTTCTAACCTTCATACTTATCATAATTAGATTATGATCAGAGTCTAAACCCACCCTGTTTCCTCTTCCACTGTCATTCCATGCACCTCCTGCACTAGGTCATTCTCAACCAAGCAGAAGTCAATGCATGAGCTGCACTGTGGCCCCCACCCTTCTGATCCTTCCCTGACAGCACTTCAGAAGGTTCACTATTGCCATAGTGTTTTTGACATGCAAAGCCCTTTAGCATTCTACCATTCCTATTATAACCTTGTAGCCCTCCAGGTGCAGGACCTCCATGTCCTCCTGTAAGCATGTTAATTCCAACCCCCCCTGTACCTCCTATACCCATGTATACTGCCCCAATGGCCGCTTACTACCTCCTCTCTGTACCTTTATCCACCCATGGTCCCTGCATCTCCAGTGCACTGGGCGTCCTCATGCTGCCAGTCACGGAGGGAGGAGGTTGTGCTTGCTCAGCTGTGAATTGGTCACACTTTCCTCACCCACTCCTACATACTACAGGGTGAGGATGAACCATGGTGTGACTCCTGTTGGGAGCCTCTCACAGTGGCACACATTTTTAGTCACTGTGAGAGATACCATGAACTTAGATGTTGACTGGGAGTCAGTCTGGAGCTCTCCACCTCACTTGGGGATGACCCCCAGGGGGTTGAGAAATTTTGTTCAGAAACTGGTAAAATTATTCATTGTAGACTGTGGTTCCCAAACTTATGATGCCCACAGACCCTTGCAACGATTGTTGAACTCCTGTTAGAAGTGGAGGGGCGGTCTCCCTCGCAACACCAAAGTATTTAATGTGATTTATTTGCAACCTTCATAATACAGTAGTGGTAAACCATTGCAATAACTTCATTATTTCTTAACTCTTTCACGGACGCCCTGGTGTTGACCACGAACCCTGACATTAATTTTCATTTGCTGCAGACACCCAGGGGGCCACAGGGACCACTTTGGGAACCTATGGATGGCATAGAACATTTAACTTTTCATCTGCCGGGGTTTGCACTAAGGACGACATGCTTTTCACAAGACAGACAGTATCTGATTAGACCAGAGGTGATACTCCAATCTTCACCTGATGAAATCAAGCACCATGAATGGTTGTCGGCCCTGACTGCCTTTCAACTCTACCACCCTAGGGGGACTTATCAAGTGTTATTGTTAATAACCCACCTTCTTGAAGGACTACTGCGTCAGTGGTTCTAGACTCAAGCCTAGAACTTGGTGATTTCGCTTCTTTTAGGTAAAGAACGAAGGCCCCAAATGTGCCATATATTCAGGGCCAGCGTGAGAAGGGTTCAGTGTGTCTGTGGAACCCGCCCCTAAACGTTGTGAAAATGTAAAATGTTTTTCCCTACAAAAGCAACTCTTAACTCCTTTAACGCCAATGGCAGGGTCGAGTACTGATCTTGTCCATTTAAATGGACACAAGGGTTATATATTGGACAGTGTTTTTCTGTAGCCTGTTGCCAATCAAAGCTGCAACCCCTATGCTTATTTATCGTCTGTCAACTGTTTATCGAGGAGCTCCACCTTAGCCAAGGGGAGAGTCCCTACACCTGAAAATTTTCCCTCATCTACCCATTGCACAGTAGACAGGGTTCTTTTACCTGCAAATGACATCATCCACCACACAGGACCTTGGTTTTACTTCTCATTCGAAGGAAAGGCATACTTGGGGCCTCTCTCTTGCCCAAAAGAAGCAAAGTACAGTATCAAATCTGGAACCACTGACACAGTTACTCAACACGCCACCCATTGTGCCAACGAGGTGGGATTTTTCTCAGCAAAAGGTCCTACAAAATATTTTTGAACCTGGTTTTGCAAAAGCTCATGACAGCACTGCCTAAAGTTGTGCAACACATGCCACCTGCCATAGGCGAGAGACAGGTGATAAGTGATAAATTAGGATCACTGTTACAGAGCAATGGGGAGTGACACATTGTATCAATGCAGAGGTTGCCTGGGGGTGGGGAGATAGTTTTAGAAATGAGGGATATTAGGTTGAGGTGGTACAGACACATAATGAGAAGATGGTAGGAGAAGCTTATTATGTCCATCTCAGGAATGCAGGGCATTAGAAGAACCCAGGGGGGGAGACTGAATTAGATGTGGTAGCAGGTTGTCCATAAGGTAGACTGACCATATTGTCTTGTGGCAAAAATGGGACATTGTAATGTCAAAAACGGGATGGTGTAATAAAAATTTAGTTAGATGAAGAGGGGTTTATTTTGCTACAATCGTACCATGAATATTTCTCTGATGAGGTAATCTTACACAGCAAATTTGGCTCTTTCAACACCTTATCATAAAACTTCTCACACTTCATAATACAATTTTTTTACAACTAACATAGCCCTCATTGTCTCAACACTTAATCTAGATTTCTGCTTAGGCCACATACTGTTCATAACAGAAAATATTCTCTTGACAGGTGCTGTACTTCCTGGAAGACACAGAATAAACTCTATAATATTACAGAAATCTTGAAAGTCTAAGAGTTTTTCACTCATTTCAGAAAAAATAGTTGCTGCAAAAGCAGTTGCAAACATTTCATCTTTTCTGGACTCTAAATTGGTTATAAGATTTTCTATGCTGTTTCTATGTTCATGTTTTCTATGTTCTGTAGCTGAAATATCATCTTCTTCAATTAAGCTTATAAATGTTTGAAACAAAGATACTTGATCTCTTGCAAAAGACAACCACAATTTTAAACATGGATCTTCAAACAATGTTCTCAACATGACAGGGCATTTTTCTTGAGAAAGAAAATGTGGATTGAGATGATGTGTGTTCTGGGGAGTGTGTACTACTTGATAATTGGCTGATGTACACCTGTTGTGCAGTTGGGGACCTCAATTCCACCAAACACCCAGTGGCCTTCTCACCACTGGCCACAATGGTATTTCTGGTGGAAGAATTTCGATTCATTGGAATTCCATTTTCATGAGGCCTCCAATTTCACCTGGGTGGTTTTCCAACCACACAACACACTGCTCATGGAGGTAATTGCACCAATTGACACATGCAGATCGTGTGCCCAGAAGTATGTACCATGAGGATTTGCCTGAGGGAGAGGTGGCTCCTGGCAAAGAAGGAGCCCTGCCAGATAGATGTTTTCTTGTGGCAGGTGACACAGCTCCACCTCTTACCATCTGCACATTGAGCATCCATGACTGCTGAACATGGTTTCTGGCACTGGAGGCAATTATAGATAGTTTTTATCAACCCATTTCTCACAGGCCACTGAATGCATTGTTATGTATCTGAAATTTTGGTGACTAATTTGAGGTTTCCCTGGCACACATTGGAATCACTGTGTCAGGTGGCACAATGTTGATGGATGTGTGTGGCCTGCCTGCCATGGCGTTTATTGACTAACCACCACTTTAAACTACCACTACTTTTAAATTACAAAACACTCAGAAAACACAACTTTTAATTTCAAAAAAGATGCAAAATACAAAACATCACCACTTTTGACACTTAACGGGTGATGTGGAGTCTGTGAGACTCCTTTCCATCAATTTGCTTTTGTAATTTTTTGAATTATTCTCAGCCATCCTTGGGTCTTTCAGTACCATCAAATAATAATAAAATACAATAGTGGACAAAATTTTAAGCCTATATCTGCAATAGATCCTGAGCTACAGGCAAATTGAAGTCTGTGAGACTCCACCTCACCCTTTATGCAACTTTTCTTCATTAACTGTTTCATGTATTTGTAATTAACTTTATAGAAATAAAACTTAATGATTTTTGATTTCATTTAATCTATATGGAAATGCTTCTCTTATTTAACCCATTGGTCATTAAATGGTCAATTTCTCATGGTGTTTCATTGCATTTTTCTCTAGAAAGACGCTAACAACCATTCCAGTTGTCAATTGATATTGGAGATGATATTAGAATAGTGCAGGATATGTACTGTATGATGGTTCCACTATCATGTGTAGTAGGATGTATGGCGGTTGTCCTGGCTGGTTCACGTTTGATTTTTGACGGAAAATCGTTATATCAATAAAGTTTATTGTAAAGATGATAAAAATAAAACAATCACTAATTTACCATTAACGGAATTAAAATGAATCACTGGAGATAACACACAACAGATATTCAATATTTAAATGTAAGTGAAAAGGATCGTCTCCAAAACGAGTGCCGTTTTTCAACTCAAATCTGTCTGACTGACTCTAAACCGAAATTCTGCTATTTTTAAATGACAGAACGAAGAAACAATTTAAATTAGCCAATAAACAGCAAGCTGCACAGAATGTGCAACAATCAGAAAAAGAGAGCGTGCATGGAACATTCCATGGAACACGCTACAGTACCCCCCTGGTTAGACTTGTGGTTGGCAAACCGAATATGTAAAGTACGCGATTTAGAACGTGTAATAATTGATGAAGGAGGAACTGCAGGAGCTGAGGCTGGCTGTGAAATGGCAGGTATAGTAGGAGGAAACATAGGATCATTGATCGATAAATCCGATGAAAAAGATGGCTTCAGACGTTCGATAGCAACGTTGTCTTTGCGGCCATGAATGTCGAGTGTGAAAAATTTTTCATAACGATGAAGAATTCGAAATGGGCCATCATATGGTTGAGCAAGAGAATGTGTTGATGCTCCTCTTCGTACAAAAACATGAGTTGCACTGTCCATATCCTTGAAAAGGAATACAGGCCTAGCAGAAGCATTACGAGGCTTGAGGTAACGCAGTGAACGCATCTGCACCCGTAATCTGTCAACGAAATCATCAATGGGCTCGATGCTTGTCTCTGGAGCGAAAAAGTCGTTGGGTAGACGAAGAGTTGTCCCATATACTAATTCAGCTGGCGTGGCCTGCAAATCTTCTTTGAAAGAACAACGAAGACCTAACAGAATGACAGGAAGGTAGGCAACCCAATTGTTAGGATCATCAACTGCCTTTAGTGATGACTTGAGCTGGCGATGAAATCTCTCGATCAAGCCATTGGCTGATGGATGATATGCTGTCGTTCGGATATGGTGCACCCCTAGGAGATCGCAGAGACGTGAGAACAGCAGAGAGTCGAACTGACGACCACGGTCAGTTGTGATGGATGAAGGAACACCGAAACGAGCTATCCAATTTGAAACGAGGGAAACAGCAACTGTTGGTGCTGTCGCGTCCCGAATTGGAATAGCTTCTGGCCAACGAGTAAAGCAATCGATACATGTTAAAATGTATCGATAACCATGTGATGGAGGCAATGAGGACATGAGCTCCATGGAGTTGAGAATTAAACTCCATGAGGTGGGGAATTGGGTACCGATCTGGAATGGTACGTGCATTCAAGGCACGGAAATCACCTACCAAACGCCATGTATCCTCCTTAGGCACCATATGTAAGGCACTAGCCCAAGGACTAGATGATGGCCGAATATACCCCTTATCTAATAATGCCTGAAACTCTTGCTTGGCCACCTTCATCCTTGTAGGATGTAAGCGTCTTGCTCGAGTAAAGACAGGTGGGCCTTCAGACGTCACAATGTGATGGTAGACATTGTGAGATGTTGGAATAGAAGCTGGGCGTGGGATTGTAATATCCCGAAACTCTTCTATCAAGGCCTTGTATGGGGTTTTAATATCAGGGGTAATATTTGATAGGCGATGGTAGGGCTTAAATTTAGTAGCTGACACACCAAAAATTTCGAAACCCATAACCCTATCAAATAACCGACGTCTCCCAATATCGACTACAAGATTAAAATGAGTGAGGAAATCGGCCCCCAAGATTGCATGCGAAATATCTGCTACCACAAAATCCCATGCCAAGGCACGACGTAGACCTAGGTCCAGAGTAAGACGTTGTGTGCCAAAAGTATCAATAACGGATTTGTTAGCGGCATACAATTTGAAGTCACTAGGATGTAAATGTCGAGCATCAACTAGTGACCGAGGCAATAAACTTAAATCGGCCCCTGTGTCTATTAAAAATTTTATATTGGTCGATGTATCCTTAATGAAGAACAGACGACAAGGTCTACGGCCATCACCACTTCTCGTCTCTAGAAGTGATGGCCTTAGCCGTTTCCCGCCTCAGAAGGTGCACGGCACTTCTTGGCATTATCACCAAACGTCCGGTGATACCAACAAAAATTACCTTCTTGAGAGGCAGGAGTTGAACTTGCCCTATTTCGATACCGTGAATTTGATCGGGTGCGAGAGCGCTTTCTTTCTCCATAAACTGCCCGACGAGGGTGTCTTTGCTCTAAACATATTGAATTGACTTTGGCTGTAAGCTCATCAATCTTAGCCAAAATCAATGACATCTCACGATCCTGAAGAGAGAACTTCGTTGGCACATCATTGGAGACAGTTAAAGGATCAATACTAGAAGTGGTTGTAGTAGCAGCATTTACTAGAAGGTCAGAAGCAGGACCAGGTTGCAAAACTGTAGGATCCAACACCTCGACAATCTTATCAGCCATTTCTGCCAATTTGTCGAGAGTCGTTGTTGAATCGGCCGTGGCTAATACTACACGCACCTGACGAGGTAATCGGGTTAAAAATAACTCCTTGATGATCGATGCATCTCCTGGGGTATTACTTGTATCCCCTGCCAGCTGCTGCATACGTCGTAGGAGTTGAGAGGGTTTCATGTCCCCCAGCTGTTGACTAGTCAACAACTGGTGCAACTTCTGACGCTGAGATAAAGAGATCCGCAAGGTAATTGCCTGCTTAATGGCATCATAAGAATTCCTCTCAGGTGGTCTTAAGATGAGGTCCCTAACATCAGACACAATTTCATGAGGCAAGGCATCGATGACCAAATCCAACTTCTTTGAGTCAGCCTTAATTTGGTGTATCCGAAACCGGTGCTCAATTGCTGCGAACCACATCTCGGGATCGTGACTCCAAAAGGGAGGGAGCTTAAAAAGTTTCAGATTTTGCTGCACTGCATTTATATTGTCCTCCTGAGAACCAGCCAACTCTGGCTGTAATATGGGTGGTTGTTCACTTGCCATAATTCTATCAACTAATAAATTTAAGTAGAATCTACCTTACCAGAAGAAAAAAAAAATTTTTTTTTTTTTTTTTTTATTGGTTGAATTTGATGACTAGCACTAGCACATAATAATTACTCCTCACTAATGCAAATTCCACTTATTCCTCTTATTCAAATGTGTATAAGGTAGGATCACGTCCGGGTCACCAGTTATGGCGGTTGTCCTGGCTGGTTCACGTTTGATTTTTGACGGAAAATCGTTATATCAATAAAGTTTATTGTAAAGATGATAAAAATAAAACAATCACTAATTTACCATTAACGGAATTAAAATGAATCACTGGAGATAACACACAACAGATATTCAATATTTAAATGTAAGTGAAAAGGATCGTCTCCAAAACGAGTGCCGTTTTTCAACTCAAATCTGTCTGACTGACTCTAAACCGAAATTCTGCTATTTTTAAATGACAGAACGAAGAAACAATTTAAATTAGCCAATAAACAGCAAGCTGCACAGAACGTGCAACAATCAGAAAAAGAGAGCGTGCATGGAACATTCCATGGAACACGCTACAGATGGTAATGATTACTTCACAGAATGCTGGAGGATTGCAAGTTTGAGTTGTGGTGCATCAACCCCAAAAGTTTTTATACTAAATATGGACAAACTGTTAACTGGTTAGGTTATATGTAGATAGGCTTTGTGATTAAGGGAATGCACAGAAGGGCCAACATGATAGATAAGGGGACCTGATGGGGGGGGAGTTCTCAACAGGGGTGAGGTGGTGTCAAACATGAGAATGGCCCTCTAATCCTGCCTGCCTCCCAGGCAGGATTAGAGGGCTAGGACCCACAGATGCAACTTTTACACAGGCAAGATAATTTTATAATGATGATCAAGAATGGATATTTTGATTGCTTTTGATCAAGAATTGATATTGTGGATTTTAGGCTATAAGTTTCAAAAAGTAAATGTTGAAGGATGTCACACTTTGGTACCTTGTCTTTTGATAGCTGATCACTCTAGCTGGTGAAGGGGTAAAGATAATTTTCACAAAGAAGTTTAGAAATGAAAAGATTTTGTTGATAAGGAGTAAAGGGGCATATTTTGAGACAATTTTTTCCAAAAAAATCTAAATGTTCTGACTCTCATGACTATAGTCCAATTTGAACTTTATATCCAGGCCTTTCTCATGAGTTTCAGTTGCCCATAGGGAAATGGGTTCATCACTGCCCCCTCATTAAATTTAATGCAGATCTAAATTTTCTGAGTGTCCTTCAGGCCCTTGGGATTTGTCCCATTGCTAATGCATTGCAATTCATTATTTGCACCTCAAGAAAGCTAACATTTAGAAAAGGCCCCACTAATCACAGAAGTTTGGAAACCCCAGGACTATATACATTTAAATGACTCATAGACTGCATGGCAAAGAAGTACCTCAGAAATTAGCCACCCCTTTGAAATGTGCAACCCTAGGCAGTCGCCTAGGTTTGCCTGCCCCATTGGCTGCCTGTGTTCTTATCACTTAGGGGATTGAGGACCCAATGATAAGGTTAGCTTTTGCCCTACCATGTCACTGAATAAATGACATTTTACAGTGTACTGTTATAAGGCAGAAATAATATTTTTAGGAAACATTAAACAGTATTGAAAATAACAGTATGGCTTACTGTTCTAGTGCATCTTTTGAAGGTGGTGATGAAGACATGTATTTTCAGTATGATGATAATGATAATGACATTAGTGACATTGATGATGTTGATGAAGAATTTGTGTGTGAACAAGAAGACAGTTCACAGTAAGACAGTTCCCAAAATAGTGAGTTATATGAAAGTGTTAGTGAAGAAGAACAACAACACCCTACAGTAAAGCCAAAGTATTTCTATGGAATGAACAGGACACCACCATCCAGGAATGTTAGAGACACCAAAGCATAACATTATTGTTTGCCTGCCTGTATTAACAGGACCAGCAGCTGGTGATTCTGCAACCCCAGAAATCATATGGAAGTAGTTATTTGATACCCAGATGCTTGCATTATTGGTAAATTGGACCAATGTGAAATTTATCAGCATGAGAAGGAAATATGCAAATGATGATCGTTCAGATATTCAAGATACTGACATAACAGAAAAGACAGCATTTATAGGACTACTATTTTACAGTGCAGACTCCAAATCTGCGGTGCCTGCAGGGAACTGGTTTTGGGGCAGATCGAACGGTGATGCTTCGATTATACCGATCACTCATTTGATCATGACTCGACTATGGCTGTAGTGTTTATGGCCTCGCCGCTCCATCTACTCTCCGGATGCTGGACAGTGTTCATCATGCTGGCATCCTGTTGTCCATTGGGGCTTTCCGCACAAGTACCGTGCTCAGCCTTTATGCTGAATCCAGTGAGCTGCCACCGACTGTAAGGTGGCAGTGCTTAGCAGCTGCATATATTTTGCGGCTGAAAGGTCAGCCAAAGCACCCTACACACCCAGTCGTTTTTAGTCACACTCTGCTATGATGATTCGATTGCCAGCCAGGGGTTCCCGCTCCATTTGGCATGTGGTGGATGGATGGTCTCACTGGCCTGGGTGTGACCCTGCCTAGGGTGCAGCCTGTACTACTGGCCTCTGTGCCACCCTGGACAGTACCTGAGCCATTTTTTAATTTGACACTCACTGCCTTCCCCAAAGCCAGTACCGATAGGTCAGTGTACCAGCAAGAGTTTGGACGCCTCTCTCTGACCTATCGGGGCCATGTTTTTGTTTACACGGATGGGTCAAAGGATGGTACCTCTGTGGGTTGGTCAGTCTTTACAACTGGTCATCTCATAGGGGGCCGCCTTCCAGGTATCACCAGTGTCTTAACTGCAGAGCTTACTGCTCTGCACAGGGCACTGGAACTCATCCAAGTATTGCATGACAGACACTTTGTTGTGGTTCCCTACAGCTATTGCACACCCTGTATAGCAGGAATGCCATCGTCCAGAGTGTGCACAGTTTGCTGCTCATGATTTGTCAGCAGGGCAAGACAGTTTTGTTTATGTGGGTCCCAGGGCATGTTGGCATCATGGGGAATGAGAGGGCTGATGCCCATGCCCGTCAGGTGGCCCACCTACCAGGTGTTCCTGACACTCCTGTCCCCTTCTCTGATGCTCTCCACTGGTGTGGCGGGCTGTCCATGGGCAATGGGGGTCCCAGTAGTTTGCAGAGACCACCAACAAACTCCACACCCTGAAGGACACCCCAGTGCACTGGGCGTCCTCATGCTGCCTGTCACAGAGGGAGGAGGTTGTGCTTGCTCGTCTGCAAATCAGTCACATGTTCCTCACCCACTCCTACATATTATGGGGTGAGGATGAACCATGGTGTGACTGCTGTTGGAAGCCTCTCACAGTGGCACACATCTTCAGTTACTGTGAGAGATACGGTGAACTTAAATACCGACTGGGGGTCAGTCCAGAGCTCTCTAACTCTAAGCTCTCTAGAGCTCTCTTGTATTTGTGAAAGAGGCTGGACTCTTTCACAAAATCTAATACTAATGCTTTTGCCTTTTCCTTTTGTGTATTTTGGCTTTTGCCACTTTATGTTTGTATTCGTTTTGGCTTTTGCGTTTTATCTCTGTGTTTGTTAGGCTTTTGCCTGTTTTATCTTTGTCCTTTTTTTGGCTTTTGCCTTCTGTGTATTTTTGTCTGTTTAAGCTTTTGTCTATTTTTTGTGTTTCTTGTAAGCCTTTGCCCTTACTTGTTGTCTGTTATTTGTTTGGCTGTTGCCTTTTTGTTTTGTTAATTTTATTGGGCTTTTGCCCCTATTTATTTTCACCATGGTGGGATGGCCACTTACACCCCCGACCATGGTGATTGTCTTTCTGGGCCCTAATGACCTTTGAAGTAGATGGGCACTAAAACATGAATGAACGAACCAAATCTAACCATGAAAATGTGGACTCACTCTATGCCGCAGATGACACAGGAAGGGATATCTTTCACCTTATTATGAGTCCAAAATGATTTAAACATTTTCTTTCATATCTTAGGTTTGACAACCCACATGATAGAAATGAAAGATGACTGGTAAATCCTGCTGCAGCAGTAAGTGATATTTTAGAAATTTTTTTTTTAAAATGCACAAGTTGTGTTCTCAATTGGCATCTATGCATGTGTAGATGAAATGCTTGTGGGATTCAGGGGGTCACTGAAGATTCAAAATGTTTATACCAAGTAAAGCTTCCAAATATGGTATAAAGATGATGCTGGTGACAGATGCTCAGAGTGGTTATGCTCTCAATGGATACATTTATTGTGGTAAAGGTACTGATGGCATTGGATTATCTAGTAATGAAAAGAAGTTATCCAAACCAATGCAAGCTGTACTGAGGTTGGCAAAACCTATCTATAACACCAACATCAATATTACAGAGGATACCTGGTTTAGTTCTGTTGAGCTAATTCAAGCACTAAAAGGAAGAAAACACATGTGTGGGGGACATATAGGGGACATATAGTGGATGTGTGGGGACTATATGGAATATTTGATATGAGCAGTGTCAATGCCTATATTATGTATAAATGATATTAAAATTATCCAGATATTTCACGTCTAGAATTCATAAAGAATTTAGAAAAAGGTCCAACCACATATGGAACAAAGAGCCAGGAACCATAGGCAGCTAATGGGGCAAGCAAACCTAGGCGGCTGCTTAGGGTGGCAAATTTCATAGGGGGCAGCCAAATTACAGAGGTACTTCCTTGTCATGCAGTCTGTTGGTCATTTTAAATGTTCATAGTCCAGGGGTTCCCAAACCTCTTATTGGTGGGGCCTTATCAAAATGTTGGCTTTCTTGAAACTCCTTGTTGCAGAGCATTAGCAATGCATTGTCACAAATGCCAAGGGTGTGAGGGGATGCTCGGACAGTTTAGAACTGCATTAAATTTAATGGGGGTGGTGATGGACCCACTTGCCTAGGGTGCAATAATTCTCCAGAAGAAGAATTATTGACCACCAGAAAGTATTGTTATATTTACCCAATTAGGAAGCATAGAAAAACCAGATACCTATGTTCCAAGTGCAAGAAACCCATTTGTTTGGTATTTGCTAACAAAGTATGCAAATTTTGTGTCTAGAAATGACTGATTTGAACCCTTTGCACGTTTTTTTTTATTTTTGTTTCAAGCTTGTGAATTTCCCTTAAACTATGCATTTTAATGTTAAAGATTTAAAAATAAATCATTGCTTTGTATATAGTTTGCTTATAACCAAAGATATATTACTTCATATAGTAGGGGAGACCAGAGCAAGTTGATGATACTAAGAGTTTTCGAATTAATTTTTTATTTTTCTTTTGAGATAAAATGTTTTACTGTTTTGAGATACTTAAAATGTTCCTTTATTTATAATTTAGTGGTTTAAAGTGAAACATTTTTT
>JAAFCE010001963.1:17982461-18010166 GCA_013389805.1 Trigoniulus corallinus | reverse complement strand
AAAAAAAAAAAACACGCACTTAACGGCGCCACTTTTAACACTACTTTTAATTTGCAAAAAAACTCGGAAAACACACTAAAAAAAACTTGCAAAATACAACACATAAACAACCATGAGTACGAGCATCTGAAAATCAAACGTAAACAGGTATCGAGTATACTTTATAGTTGGTGAGACGGAAAGTACAGTAAACCCTCTCTATGGGTACACCCCTCTAAAGGGTACACCTCTCATATCGGTACAAATTCAGCAGGCACCGATTTTTCGTCCATAGGCTATTACTACCCCTCTTATAGGTCCACCCCATGTGATGGGTACGCTTTGGCCGGGCCCCACAGGTGTACCAATTAGAGAGGTTTCAATGTACAAAAAAATCGTCTGTTACCAGCTACACAATAATTTAGACCCTTAAAAGACAACATTACCGTGGAATGGACATGTAATGTAGAGAGATGAGAGGACTTGTCATGTCCGCTATGAGAATTCGAATGTTTGGAAACACCCGGGGCTGGCCGAAGACCAGGAGGGGTAGTGGAGGGCTACAACCCGCAGACCCTACCGTGACACAGGCGGGATAAATCTCGTTTTCACCCGTAACATTTGTGGATTTCTACACCTTTAGAATTCAAAAGAGCAGACGTCGTATATTGCCGCTCGACATTAGACCGAGGTACGTTACAACGGCGCTTTATCCTTTGAAGTTTCTCTGTGGACTTGTGCTTTACTTCACTTCCGCTTTCTTTAAAACTTAAAATGACGTGTCGTTCTTAAATTTTTATTTTAAGCTTTTTTGCAGAGAAAATCCTCCAATCAAGAAAAGAAATTTATTTCCTTTTTATGACGTGTGGCAACCTTAGTTGCAGTTCTTTGACTGATTGGAGGTCTCCTATGGGAGCCCCGAACCAAAGTAACACTAGGCCAAAACTCAAAATCTCATTTTCGGGGAATTCTTATTAAATTATGTATGGCCCATAGAAATTTTTGGTGCAAAATTAAATTCCATTGGTACTGTAAATTCTTGAATGTACAACAAAGGACCCAATACACTTCCCTGAGGGACCCCTGATGTGGCTGGATTCCATTCAGATGCACTGCCCTTGGGAGTGGCTGTATTGCGTTGGATACATCAGTTCTCGTGTGTTCACTGACGTTAAGCGCAATCCCAGCTTATACTACCATGGGTGACCACCTGGGAACACAGGGTTCTGCTATTACCCAAAATTGTCAAAGCAGCATACTGTCTATGCAGACTCTACGTTAGAGCTGTGCAATGGACGGAGATCTAATGACCTTTGTAGTTGAAAGGCCCTAAAATACCAACAAAACAAAGAAACTGCAAACTTCCTTTCTCCCTCTTTCTCTTGGTCTCCTAAAAGAAGTTAACTCACCTTGATCCAGCATCGAACCTGGAACTACTGATGAGGTAGTCGAGCACCCTCTGTGTGCTCCACCGCAGCGGTCACCTAACATGATTTTTTTCTAATTCATTGCCCAATTCACTTTTGCCCTACCAGGCTTTACTTCTCATTGATTTGAAGAGTTGCACCACCACCTTATATTTCTTTCCATCTGGAGGGATTTTTATTGCAGTCACCTACAAGTCTGATGAAAGCCCAATTGAAAACATCATGTGGTGCGTGATAATGATCAAGGATAGGCGAACTCATTCCCAGGTCCCTAATTTTAACACCCGTATAAATCGTCACTTGCTGCACCCTTCCGGAGTTCTTTTTTAACCAGGCAGTATTAGTCCATACTCCAGTAAAACGGCAGTAATCACTAAATCACCATATCACCAGGGCTGGATTCCTCCGTGGTGGCATCAACCCCTGACGATAGCCCTTAAAGAGGCAAACAGCAGATGGCAGGTGGCACAAGAGACGGGTTCAAGTCTCACCTGGTGCATGGCCAGATCCAAAAAGCGGGCATACAAGTACCAAATCAAGGACCCTAAACGCCTATAATGTACAAAAGCCCAGAGAACGTTATCACTCTAGAGACTGGTGTCTCACACAGTAACAGCCCCAAATAGCTTCCCATTAGCACAAGGCCAGACATTCTTGGAATACCTTAGGAACTCACTGGAGGCAGAGAATGGATGTACAATATACACGATACCTAGAATTCCACCCAATAGCTACAGACCTGTATGTTCCGATCAGGAGGTGCTCCTGCGTATCTTAGAAGTTAAAGAGCATCCTACTATCATACCAGATTCGGTGCTGCCAATAGTGCTCAAGACACTAGGACGCCTAAATATTAGGCCTATCACCCATCTGTTCAACTTCATAATGAAAGAAGGACATTATCCTACTCTCTGGAAAAGTGCCGTGATAGTCCCTGTTTTTAAATCCGGGTGCAATTCAATTACCAACTATAGGCCAATCTCCATCCTGCCACCATTATCTAAAGTCTTCATGTGCATACTCTTAGGAAAAGCTTCCAGCGAACTTAATAGGAGGTTCCCTTAAGTGCCAGTACAGTGCAGTTTCCAGCAGGTCAGGTACACCGGCGATAATGGACATCTACCACAACGTATCAGAGGCATGGATAACAGGAGGGCCGTTGTGCTGTGCAAAACAGACGTATCAAAGGCATAGGACACCCTCTCACATGACACTTTACTCAACTTGATGTCAGCAACAGATCTGAATCCATATGTGGTCAGGCTCTTGGTATCTTACCTTAAAGACCAGACAGTACAACTGCAGGAGATGCCATCGTTGTCAATTTGACTCAACCAAGAGATTCTGCAGGGATCTGTGCTTGGGCCTCTACTATACAATGTAGGCTGCATGCAGATGACAACAACTTCGGCAAACAATGTAGTCAACTCTCAATATAACAAACTGCTCAATTTAACGAACAGGGTAGCTGGTCCTGGCCAAAATGCCTATACTTCCCATGTATTAGCTGCTTGATATAACGGTCGCTCGATATAATGAAACCACTTGATATGAAGTACGGTTTGGTTGATCCCTTCATTATCCCACAGTGCTAAATGACTCTCTTTATAACCAACAATTATTGGGTGTCATAGGTCAGAGACAAAAAAATATCCTTTTGTGACTTTGGGAAAATATTTTGAAAGCAGCTTTAGGTAAAAACCACTAGGAGTCATAGAAATCCACGAAAACTGCCTGGGACCAAAAACAAGGTGTAAAACAAGGTCACTTGGCAGAGCTAACATGAGCATTTGTGGGGCCTTTTGTGTGGGCCCCACAGGCCAGGTTCTGGTGACAGTGGTGAACCAGGCTTGTACCTCGGCACAAGCCTGGGCCAAAGGAGAGCAGCTTATTGTGTTGGACACACCAGTTAAACAATGCCACCCCAGTTAGTACTGACATGGGTGGCATTGTTTGTTGGTTCTTTAGGGCCCTTCAACTACAAGGTCATTATAGCATAGTTCTTATGAAGGGACTGCACAGACACTCCACTAACTACCACAAAAGGAATATTTCTTGGTAAAAGTAGCAAATAATCGCTCAAAATACTGTATGAACAGTACTAATAAGTAGGTGTTTGGATTCATTTACACTATAACCTCCCAAACCTGCCCAGTCACTGTTCCAAGCAAAACCGGTCAACATATGGAGGTGGTCAACATCTGGAGGTCACATAAAATTATAAATGTACATTTGTACATATTTAATAAAAGAACAGATCAGAAGAAATCATGTAGGTTTCATGAGCATACAGTATAAATAACATACATTTACGTACAGTATGTATGTAAAAATATTGTGAGCATTAACATGGATGTACAGTATATTATGTGGATTTAAAGAAATCTCTTATTGCACTTTGTTTTGAGGACTTGGATACGGCATGCACTTGCTCGACTTCTTTCTGAAGATCAAATGCCTTTTCTAGTAAGCTTCCAGAGGTGCCTGCTGCAAAGCACACTATTTCTTTAATACAGTAAAACCCCGCTATAACGAATTTGTAGGGGATTGCAATCACATTCGTTATAGCCAGGAATTCGTTACAACCAGGAAAGCTGTTTTTAACCCCAGATAGCTAACCAGTAGTCTGTGATACTACCCCAAATATCAAGAAATTGTGGCTTTGGTAGTTCTGCAAAACATTTGGTTTCTAATTTTTGTCTACCTTCGTATTTACCCCAATGAAACATTTCTGCATGTTTTTCTTACTATTTTAATGCCCGTTGATTTAGTTTTCTTACAGTTGGTATTCTCCCAGACTACTGGTTAGGTGTAATGACTGCCCTTAGGTATTGAAGGGCAGTCAATTCTCGAGGAGCACAGGTTATTAGGTGTTGGAAACAGGAATTCATGTAGGAAGTAGATAGGCAAGTAGACTCGGATTTGGAAGAGACAGCTGATGCAGTGTGGGTCAGGTTCGCCAGAAAAATTAGAAAATTTGGGGAAGCCATTTTAGGTGAGGCTAGAGTAGAAGGTACACTCCAGGGCAGGCAGACATAGTGGTGGAATAATGCCATAGAGGCAGCCACCAAAATACAAAAGGCTGCATTCTATAGGTGGATGGAGATAGGAGACTATGATTCTAAAATATGCTACAGGCAGACCAAGGCCACAGCTAGCAGGATCATTTCTTTGGTCATACATCAGTAGTATGAGGTCCTCTATGATAGAGACAAAGGGGAATGAAGGAAGAATGTAGCCTGGCCAAGACCGGGGATAGGGCGATTAAAGATTTACCCTGAGCCATAACAGTGAAGGATAGAAAAGGTGGAGTCTTGTTTCATACTTCTGAGGTAAAGGAGTGGGGAGAGTATTTCTCCAGTCTATCTAATTCCTGCAAAGGGTAATTCCTGCATATGGTAATGGCGGGGTGAATGGGGGATCATGGGGGAGATAAGCAGGTGTGTAGGGCTAGAACCTGCATACCCGACCCTGCCACAGGCGGTATAAGAGTATGGTGGCGATGATGATGATGATGAGAAAATGAACGTTTCTAATATCATCAGCCATTTGTGCATTCTGCCCTAGTAAAATAAAAAGTATGACAAGGCATACCTGTAAGTGGTGTTCAATTCAATATGTGGTGACCATTGAGTGGAAGTTTGTGTTAAATCCATAAATAAAAATTATTTATAAGGTCCATCATCCGTTATATCCAACCAAATTATCCAAACTTTTATAACTTGTCATCGTTATTACCAGGAAATTCGTTATATCCAATTCATTATATCCGATATTTTTAATACACAAACTCCTATCCTTTTGCTGGGACCTTGGAAACCATTCGTAACATCCAGGAATTCGTTACATCCAAGATCGTTATAGCAGGGTTTTACTGTATAGAGTGATGCTTGTTGAACAGTGACATTTTGAAAATTCTCTTGCTCTTCCTCGGATTCCTCACTCTCTTCCTCTGTTTCTTTTCAACTGATTACAGAAAGCAGTATGCTCTCAGTATCGCTACCAAGGGTCTCATGAAGCTCCACACTGCTCTCATATTGCATCTCCACACTGCTCTCATTTCATTAACACTGACCAACTCCATGTTCAATAGTTGTTCATCAGTGGGAACAATATCCACTTCAGCAACGTTGGGGTTGTCCATTGGTACACCACACTGTAAAAAACATTTGGCAATGGTGATCTTGGAAACGCATTGCCAGGCTGATGCGACCCACCGAATGCAGTCTAAAATAGTGATCGACTTACTAAACTCCACAGCCTTTTGGCAGTCTTCAGCATTTGCAATTAACATGTTGAGCAACTGCCGGCGGTAGTGGAGCTTCATTGTTTGGATTATCCCTCGATCAAGAGGTTGCACCTCTGATGTTAAGTTAGGGGGTAGATGCAGCAGCCAAACATTTGTGAGCTCAATGGGTCCATGACTAGTAGAATTGTCTACCAAAATGACAATTTTCCGCTGCTTGCGCTTCATGGCTGTGTTTACACTTTTGACCCAGTCCAAAAAAACAGAACTGGTCATCCACGCTTTTTTGTTGAAGCAGTATTGCACTGGAAGGTTTTTTGGATTAAATTATTTTTCATCAAGTTTGTAGCTTTATTTCCATGTGACTTATAATAAATGGTATTGAAAGTGAATTTCTCCAACTTAACATATTTCTTCTTCCCATATATCAGCGGTCCTCAAAATGTGCTCCGTGGAATCCCATGGTTCCACAATACATCTCTGGGGTTCCGTGAGTCAAAATGAAAATTCGTTAGCAGCAGCAAGATATACTTTTCTAAAGGTGCGATGGGATCCCCCAAAACATCTTATAGTTCTAAGGGTTCTGTTAATCGACAAAGTTTGAAAACCACTGCCATATATTAATATAAATTTCAATAATGGACTTCCAAGGTAGTAAAGATCGTCTGCATTCATCGTTGCTGAAAGTTGCACTGATATTCAGAATTTGTGCACACAGTAACCACTGTGTTCTGATGAATAGATCGGAGCCATTCGGACGAATTCGACTTCCCTCAGAACCTGCATCCACTGTAACCATAGCCTTACACAGTGCAAACTTCTGATATTATTTAAAGCTAAAGTACTGCTAATCCTAGGCTATGTGTGTGTTGTATATGCATCCACCACAGTACAGGTGCTCTATCCCCTGAGAATTACATACAACCGACTTCTCTGCCTCATACTTTCAATACCTCCCTTTACTTGCGTGACCCCGGCTTGCTGGCAAGTGAATCTCCTGTCTTTCAGGTATCTACTAGCTTACTATAGCTTGATTGAATTAGGGTCTGCTGTTAGATACAACATGCATCCTTACCATGAAATAGGCACACTGTTTGAGAGTACCCCTGATTACAGAGCTACAAGGCGATTTAAATTTAAAGCAGTTGGGGCCAGGGTGCGAAACTTGCAGAAGCAGTTTATGCTTGGTACCTGCTGCCATTTTCTGTCAGGGAGCGTATATTCTAATTGCACCTAAGCCAAATGTATCCGTACATGTGTGCACCTTAGCAAAGGCATTTAGACAGCAGTGATGGAGGCACAAGTGTTAGGCACAGCACTGTGGACAGCAAAGCCAATCCACGTACTGTTATTAACAGACGCTAGTGTCCATAAGTATGTTTATTGATGTCATTGTTCAGTACTGTTTATTTGTATGATGATAACCTGTATGGTGAAAACCTGTGCCCAGGGGGCGCCAAATAAAATAATAACAATAATATGGCAAAATTCTCTAGTGTAATGATGATAACGCCTGGCATGCAAATGACCCGAGTTCATTTCCCTCAATGTCAAGATACTGAAATTGGTTTTTGACTGACTACACCTATGGTTCCTAACGTGGGCACACGCCCCAAAAGGTGACAATTTGACTGTTTAAGGGAGCAATTCTGGAATGCGTTATTAACAGTGAGTTGTTTGTCTTTATTATCATATTATGGGCTTCACATGCAGTACAGAAATAAATCTAAACCAACTACTAAACTTTTTCCCGCCTATGACAGGGTAGGATAGCCATCTTTGTCCCTCTTGTTGGACATATGGGGGATTTGTTGGACGGCATTTTTGTATACCCAGGGGCCGACCTAAGTTGTCACCCCTATATGGGTATTTATCGTCGACCTACTGTTTGTTGGGGCACTTCACCGACGCCAGGGGGCGTGCTCAAACACCTGGGGAATTTTGCCTCATTTACTTGTTGCACAGAAGAGATGGTTCTTTGCCGTGCAAACGCCATCGTATGCCGCACGGACCACAGCTTTACTTTCCATCCGACGGAATGCGCACTCGGACCCCCTCTCTCTTGAACGCTTTAACGAAAGGCCTCTCATGAACTTAAGGATGCCATGTTCTTTGATACCTTGCTTAAACCGAGGTAAGGGAGCGGTTTATTGCGTTGGACACACCAATTCTCGACCGATCACTGAAGTTAAGCAACGCAACCCCAGCTAGTACTGGCATGGGTGGCCGCTTGGGAAAACTGGGTAGTGCTAATACCCAGAATTCGTTGCATTAGTGTAGTGTCTGTGCAGTCTGCATAAGAACTACACAGTGGACGGACAATAGTGGAAGGGCCCTAAAACTCCAACAAACAAGTATCCATTCAGGGGCCTTCATGACCAATGTAGTTGTGGACTGTTAAACGTCAAAAGTCATCACGTGAAGGGGAGTTCACTTCTTGAATAATAAGAATTATACGACTCAGGGATCATCAGGATTTGGTGATACTGTGGGGGAGCATGGCTAAAAACGGTTGGGAACCACTGACCTAAAGAAATAACAACATCATAACTTCACTTGTTGTCCGACAACAAGGAAGTGGCTTATTGTGTTGGACATACCAGTTCTCGTCTGATCACTGAAGTTAAGCAACGCAACCCCGGCTAGTGCTAAACCCCGTTGGGAAAACTGGGTACTACTAATACCCAATAATCGTCGCATTAGTGTATCGTCTGTGCAGTCTCTGCGCTAGAACTATTCAATGAAAGGGGCTCTAATAATCTTGCAGTTGAAGAACCCTATAACACCAATAAATGAACGATCCAGCAACAGGTCCTTACCTTTAAACGTAGGATTAAGTGGTGGAGCCTGCAAACGGTATACTCAAGTAGCTAGCCGGCGTTTTTCTGTTGCTTTTGTTAGATTCCGTGTTTAGTCCGATGTGCTGACATTCTTCTCCAGTTCGCGGGGTATTGGCCTTCTTAGCCATTGCGTGACCCCAACACCGTATATCCAATTTCGCAAAATTTTTGAAAACGTTGAAAACCGATGTGAAAGTTTGATACATATTTGATGGAGACATCACGCACGCGCACGAAAGAAACACGTTAGAAAACGTTTATGCTCCAATTATTGTGGGAGAATCAAAGAATGTTTGCGGCTTTTCGGTTTTTGCGAACGTCTGGTAGAGACGCCTTATGCTGCTACAAAGGCACCAGTTACATTTGCGGGATGCAAATGGAATTGCTGCAGACCCAAAATGGTTCTTAAGCATTTGTAAAGTGCAGAGCAGAGATACGAACGATGCCAAAATCTTGATTAGATATTTAAAATCGTTTCCTAGGAATGTTTATTTTGGCATTTTTTTGGATAACCGGCGTGGAATCTGATTCTGTTGCCCACAAGGATACAAGTAAAGGAGCACTGACAGCGTGCAGAATGCTTTCCTTTGCACCTGGACAATCAAGCCATTTTTTCCAAATGCTTTAAAAACACGGTCAAAGTGCACTTGGATACGGTTCACTTGGGCGCTATTGATGCGTCTATTGGATGCAACTTTGACCATGTGTACACTTGATCAAAGTTCACTTGGACAGCTAGGGCCCATCCAAGTTGAGTAGGACAGCTGCCAACGTACTTTGATCCAAGTGTCCCTTGGATATAATTTAAAATGACTACCAACATGTAACACGCGGAGGGTGAATTGGATAATAATAATAATAAAGAAATTAGAAAACCAGCTAGAAATTGGGATCCGGAACGTTCGCCCCTGACATTTCGCCCCCGAGTACTTTTCGCCCCCACACATTCGCCCCCGAACATTTCGCCCCTGGGAGGGCAAATGGCCGTTTTTTTTTTTTGTTAATTTTTGTTATTCTGTTTTTGGTAAGGTAAAATGCCAGCGTAAATATCGTAAATATCGCAAATAGTGTAAATTAGAGTAAATATCGTCATTGCCAGTTAGGTTAGGCAAGGCCGGTTTTTTGGTTATTCTGTTTTTACGTGGAAAACAGCATTGTTCGTTTGGACCTTCTTCCTGAGTGTTTAAAAGAATAGGTAAGGTAAAAATTCAGCAATTTCGGCAAGAATTCTACGTATTGTGGAACAGGACATCAACGATAGAAATTTAATAGACTTTCTGAATGCATAGCCTACAATTTCGAATTTTAGGTTATGTTTGCATTTTTTATGTGACTGTCTTGCTTAATGTTTGTGTTTTTTTTTATTTTTATTAAACTGTGGAACTTGCCGAATAATGCATTACTCCTACAACCACGTTTGCTCTGCATGACACCTGTACTTCGTGGTGCAGCAGTATATAAGGGGCAGGCAATGTTTTCATGCTGAATCATTGATAAATTTGTTTGGGGACAGCCTCAAATTTCTAAATATCCGTTAATTCATTTTACCACCGAATTAAAAGAAATGATATTAATTAAAAAAAAACCACTAGTGCCCTACAAATCGACGCGTTTTAGGCTATATGTTTACCGACCCCGTTTGATTTTCGGACATAAGGTAGCGACACGCGCATGCGCGAAATTTTACGTTGGTCGTTTTAAGCATCGACGCTGCCGCTATTTTTTAAATACAGTTTAGCAGACGAACATCACTTAAAACACTTTGACGACGTAAATTTTACGTTTACGTCGTTTGCCCTAACTATCTATTAGGGAGATTTATTGTAACGTCGACGCACGCACGCAATAACATGCACAGACCACGTGATTAGCGTACGATTTTTAAAAAAATTAAAGTTTTATTGCAGCGTTTCTGCAACGGCCCATACATTAGCGCCACCTACCGAGAGACCTCCTCCACCGGGGCGCAACACTGTGGCACTTGCGGGAATAATGAATTACCCCTAAAACCACGTTTGCTCTGCATGACACCTGTACTTCGTGGTGCAGCATTATATAAGGGGCAGCCTATTTTTTTCACGGAATGTTGAATCATTGATAAATTTCTGTTTGGGGATAGCCTCAAATTTCTAAATATCTGTTAATTCATTATACCATCTAATTAAAAAAAATGATATTAATTAAAAAAAAACAACTAGTGCCCTACAAATCGACGCGTTTAAGGCTATATGTTTACCGACTCCGTTTGATTTTCGGACATAAGGTAGCTACACGCGCATGCGCCAACTTTTACGTAGGTCAGAGCATACGTCTGAAAAGCGTAAGTCAAAACCTACGCTTAGTTTAACCAACGCAGCGTTCGCGTTTGCGCAGTTTAATATTCGTCTGCATAGCGTAGCGTACGCTTGCCAAATCCGCCATCTTTCTTGTCTCCAGCTCGCTGTCCAAGTCACTTGCCGTGGAAACCAACTTGGACCAAGTGCACTTGTACAAGTACACTTGGTACAAGTAACGATCCAAGTGCACTTTGACTGTGTCAACCTAGCTTTAATATAATAGGATAATCCTTTTTATTTGTAACAGTCTGTCCTGGTGGCTAAGTAACCCCATCTCGGTGGCGCGGGAGGTAGCATGGTCGATTAGTGCGTCAGTGGTTCTGGGTTCAAAACTGGATTGAGGTGGGGTGGCTTCTTTCTGGCGAGAAAGAGGTATATGACGCAAAATTCTCAGATGTAGGAGCTCAGTGGAGTGCCCCAACGAACACTAGGCTGATGATAAATAAGCATGGGGGTTGCATGTGGCTGCTTAAAATTCCATACATGTGTGTATTCAGAGGGACAACGACGAGTACCCGACCCAGCCAGAGGCGGGAAAGCGGTTAGTAATTTTTTCGTGGTGGCTTAGTAGTTAGCATGCTTAAATTCAGAGAACGGAGGTTCTATCCTAACCGTAGAAAACCTCCAGATGCACCTTACCTCAAATGAGAAATAAAACTGTGACACCACCGGGATCCGGAACGTTCGCCCCCGACATTTCGCCTCTGAGTACGTTTCGCCCCATGTACTTTCGCCCCTGAACATTTCGCCCCTCGGACGTTTCGCCCCTGAACATTTCGCCCCTCGGATGTTTCGCCCCTGGGAGGACAAATGGCCGTTTTTTTTGTTATTCTGTTTTAGGTAAGTTAATAGTCTAGGGCTAGTGCCAACTGACCCTTGAGTCAATGCCAGCCCTTGATTTTTATCTTATTTTGGCTGGTATTTTTTGTTATTCTGTTTTTACCTAGAAAAACAGCATTGTTCGTTCGGACCTTTTTCTGAGTGTTTCAAGGAATAGGAAGGTGAAAATTCAGCAATTTCGGCAAGAATTCTACGCATTGTGGAGGACATCAACGATAGAAATTTAATAGACTTTCTGAAAGGCATAGCCTACAATTTCGAATTTTAGTTTATGTTTGCACTTTTTATGTGACAGTCTTGCTTAATGTTTGTGTTTCTTTTATTTTATTAAAATTATTAAGATTGCAGAATAATTCATTACTCCTATAACCACGTATGCTCTGCATGACACCTGTACTTCGAGGTGCAGCATTATATAAGGGGCAGCCTATGTTTTCATGGCATGTTCTAAACAGTTGAATATTTGATAAATTTCTGTTTGGGGACTAGCTCAAATTTCTAAATATCTGGAAATTCACTTTACTATCTAATAAAAGAAAGAAATGATATTAATTTAAAAAAACTACAAGTGTCCTACAAATCGATGTGTCTTAGGCAATATCTTTGCTGGCTCCGCTTTTAAAATTCGGACATAAGGTAGCGACACGCGCATGCGCCAAATTTTACGTTAGTAGTTTTAAGCATCGACGCTGCTGCTATTTTTTAAGTACAATTTAGCAGACGAACATCACTTAAAAGACTTTGACGACGTAAATTTTACGCTTTAAGTTTTGTGTTTATGTCGTTTGCCTAAACTCTCTATTATTACATTAAACAGAGCAACAAAAAAAACGGCCATTTACCCTCCCAGGGGCGAAACATCCGAGGGGCGAAATGCTTGGGGGCGAAACGTCCAAGGGGCAAAATGTGTGGGGGCGAAAGCTCCAGGGGGGGGGGCGGAAAGTACCCAGGGGCGAAATGTCGGGGGCGAAAAGTCGGGGGCAAAACTTCCGTAAACTGACACCACCATTATAGTGACACCGCCATTACACCACCCTTTTCCTGCTAATGCAAAGCCCGGGTGCCCATTGAATCCCCCCATTCGCACTACAACTTCAAACTAGATTGAAATTCAGTCCAGCTTGAAAGTTAGCCAGATCGAGCCACTTATGTGACACATGCGTTCGCACTGGACATTGGCTAAAGCAGGCATCTCAAATACGAGGCCCGCGGGCCATATGTGGCCCAAGATGATCTTTCGTGCAGCCTGCAGAGAATTTTGAGAATTATAGGCACATTGGAAAAAATGACAGTAAACATATAGGTTAACGTTTTGTTGAATTAAATTCTATATAAAACGTTACTGTCAGGGCCCGCTCTAGGGGCGTGCAACCCGGGCATTAGTCCGGGGCACCATTTTGGCTGTAAGTGTGAGAAAAACTGCTGCTTGAACTTGAATTATATTCTTATGGGGTGCCAACTTGTCTTTTTGTCTGGTGCGACGTAAGCGCTAGATCGGACCCTGGCTGTATTATTTCATACATTTTAAAAATGCACACATCACTTATTATATATAGGTAGTTTACACATAACTTAGGTCATGGTGCATGCGGCCCACAGAAAGTTTCACTGTTGTAAATGTGGCCCTCCAATAAAGTGAATTTGAGACCACTGGGCTAAAGCATGGGAAGAACTACTACTCATATATAAAGGAGCTATCCATAAGCACGTGCACTATGGACGTCTCCAAACTGACGGATGACAAAAGTTTGGAGGCAATGTTTGTAAGGATACAAATTCATATTCCATGTCCAAAATTTAATGAAAAGTCGTCACTCCACAGGTCTCGCTTACAGCCGCCATGTTTTGCTGGCAAACAAAATCGCATTTCATTCTGAGAGTTTCTTCTAGTTTGATAAAGTAGCTTGAGTCGATCTAGTTTGAAAGCGCTCAATCTAGATCGAATTCAAGCTGCACTGTTCGCACTACCATTTTCAAACTAGATCTAAATTTCAAACTAGATTGAAAACGCTAGTGCGAACGCTACACCACACGGCTTTACTTCCCACGCGACTTAAGATGTATTGGGAAACTACAGTATCTCTACCATAAAAAACCACCTGGTTCGGGCAGGGATTGATCCTTGAATCACTGACGCAGCCGTAGCGTCACCGAGTCGGGTCATGTAAGATGTCTCGCCTATGGCAGGGTAGGGAATGTATTTACAGTATTTGGGAATGTATTTAATGTATTTCCCCCATTTGGGATACATCAGCGATCTTATTTATCGTCAGCCTATTTGTCTTCGTTGCGACACTTTTCCCCACCCAAACCAGGGGGCGAGACCCTCAAAACTTTGACGTAATGGGGCCACTCCCTCTCCCGTTTGTCTCTCGTCCGATAGAATTCACCCATTTTGACCAGGATCAAACCTGACCTACGCTATCTTTGCCCGTCACCGAGGCTGGCTAAATAATCCTTCATAGATGGACCATAATATAGCCCATTTACAATTATACTAAAATTTCGGGTGGCTGGGAAACTGCCCCAACGAAGAACATAGGCCACCGTTAAATATGCAAGAGGATGAAGCATTAGGTTGGGAGCCGTCTGCGTGATGAGAGGGGTTACCCTCTGTTCCTCGGGCCTGAATTTAACTAGACAAATGGGACACGCCCATGTATGGATGGGAAACGGCGATGACGGTCTTGACATTGCGCCCAGCATTTCGCCCCGGGTTTCTGGCTCATGATAATACTGGGGCTACTGGACACCCGACCCTCTACTAGGGGGTTGGACACATTAGTTCTCGTCTGATCTCTGAAGTAAAGCAACGCAGCCCCTGCTAGGACTGCATGGGCGACCCCTTGGGAACACTGGGTACTGTTAATTACCACAGATCGTCGTAACAACGTAGTGTCTCTGCAGATTCGGCGTTAGAACTAAGCAGTGTTCTATGTTCTACTACCGGGTTGGGGAGTAAGCCAAGCAGCCATAACAGGCCAAACCCTTAGAAAGCTGCTCGCGGGAGATGAGAAGGTAGGTGTAGAGGATGTAGGAGAGGAGAAATTTGCAGCACCCAACGTTCTCTACCAACCACTCATGTTGGTACTAACGTGGGTTTGCGTTGCTTAACTTCAGTGATCTCACGAGAAGCAACTTGGCACTTACACAACTTGGCCGCACTGGACGGGGACGGGGACAGCAGTGGACGAAGACGGACAGTAGATGAAGAGCCCTAAAGCACCAAGGAAACAAATAAAGCCACTGGGATAAAAATGGGTATCCGACCCTGCCGTGGGCGGGAAGAGGGTCACTAGTTGCTTCTTGAAGGCTTTACCTTTTAGAGCTGCCATTTTGAATTCTTAACCTGCAGAGGGAGAAAGATAAGATTCAGATCAGAAGACCAATTTTCTTATCTCACTACAAAGGCTAAGTAGAATGCCATAATGCCCCGCACATTTACAAATGTTGGATATTCTTGGTGAAATATATGGATATTCACATCTAGGATATTGCGGAAGTTACTTTATTTTTCGGCTGAGCAAAGAACATAATTTTAACTCCCCGGTAAGAAAATTACTTAAACTATTGTTGCCGAAATGATAAAATATCACAAAAGAAAAACTGTGCAACCACGAGCCTGGAAAAAACAACAAATAGAAAAGTCTTCTCCGTATTAAGCTTAGTTATAATTTTTTTATGCAGCCTCCAAAAATTGTTATAATCTAGAGGTACCAAGACCACCTAAGGTCCTTGAAAATGATTTTTTTTTTACCTTGGGTCCACACTGAATATGGTCACATCGTGTAGACTCCCCTTGGTTCCAACACAAATCTTTATTTCCATCTAAGTTGTAGTAACTATTTTTCTATTGTACCCCCCTGCGACATTAGGGGAATTATTTCTAGTGTTACATAAATTGAGATTGGTGGTAGAATTCTACTTTTCTTTCTAGAATATGACCTTTTGTTGAAATTGGAGATTTTCAAGGCATTTGACGAGTAAAAGACTATTTCAAGATATAATGAACTAGTAACCAACTAGAACTGATTGACCAATTTTGTAGAGTACACCCTGGTACCTTTTGAAGAACATCTGCACTTCCTCCTTCAATTTAACCCCCTTTGAAATGTAGTTAGCCCCTTACCCTCTTTACGGTAATCCTCTTGTTGTCGGATCAAAATTTCGGGGTTCACATCAGAGAGGGATATGAATAGAATTAAGCGATATGAATAGAATTATGCTTTTATTAAATTCGTAGTCTACAGTGGACACCAGCTGAATTCATTTTTCAAAAGAAATTCGACAGTTTTTCTGACCCGTATCGGTGACCCTCACTTAGATCATTACCTCCAGACAAAGATAAGGCCCTCTCTCGGGCGTACCATTGCAGCTGATTACTGACAGCGGGATTTCCTTCATCTGCAGTTAACTTTTTATAATGGAGTTTGTCAGACCCTTTCGGCCCTTTGATATGGTTTTTCTGATAATTTTGGATGGAGGGTGATTTTCGTTCTGGTGTTTATTTGGATTCTGGAGTTCACTCGGAAATATACTCTCCTCTTGAGATTTTAAAATAGGGTTGGGAAATAAAACCATGGCACCGGTCACCTGTACGTAAACGACTACTTAATACATGGACTAAAGTACAGTATATACAGTATGCATTTCGGCAAAAGAATTCCAGGTGTAGAAGCGAACACTCCCATGTGCCTCTATGGAACTGGATTTTTGGTATAAAGTTAGACCCCACTTTTATTCTGTTTTACCATTTCGACCATCTTCCGCTCTAGTGGTTCAGAATCTTATTTTCTGCTCGTTGGTATTTTTGAGCCCTTCAACTACAAAGCCATTAGAGCCCCATCCACTACGTAGTTCTAATGCACGGACGCTAAACTAATGCGACGGTTTTTGAGTATTATCAGTACCCAATTTTCCCATAAGACCGCCCATTTCAGTACTAGCTGGGATTGCGTTGAATAACTGTAGTGATCAGACGAGAATTGATGTGCCCAACGCAATTTGCCCCTCCCTCAGTTGGGGCCTGCGAAAGCCAAGAGCTTCAGTGACTTTATTTAATATTTAAGACAAAGAGGTCTCAGAGTTTGGAAGTGCTTTGGGCCCTTCAACGCCGCTGTCCATAAGAATAAGGGTCAGATGAAAAACTTTTATGTAATAACAAAGTTCGCTAGCATCAACCTGTTGCGCCAAACAATGTTTTCTGGGATAGACTTTGCGCGTGTAGGGAAACAAAATGCTCGAAAGCGTTCTTCAAAATTTCAGTTGTCGTGTGAGCTTAAAAGATTTGGCCCGGCTTTTGGCCGACAGCTTTGGCCGGCAACCGTCTGGAGAAAAAACTATGACCAATTTGGATGAGAATTAAAACCGAGGTCCCATGAGGAGTATGATCTCATTTGCACGTAAAGCAACCCTCTCTGCTATGCAACGGGTAAATTAGGAAAAATTTCCAGGCTTAGGGAGCGGATTATTGCATTGGACACATCAATTCTCGTGTGATCACTGAAGTTAAGCAACGCAAACCCACGTTAGTACGTTAGAACTGTGAAGTCTCTTCATTAGAATCATGCAGTGGGCGGGGCTGTAATGACTCGTAGTTTAAGGGCCCTAAAACACCAACAAAACGAACAAAAAATCCAGGTGTAAGAGCTCGCCCCCTGGCTCCCCAACGAACAGTAGGCCGACAATAAATAGGCATAGGGGTTGAAGTTTTCGTCAGCAGCCAGTATATCCCCCTTGTGTCATTTCCCTGCCATAGGCGGGAAAAGGGCTAGTAGTTGCTATTTTTATTGCATATGGAGTTCAAAGCGGGTGGATTCGATCCTGGTTGAGGTCACGAATCCTTTCTCCCTCTCCTTCTGTCTCGAGACTTTTCTAACAGATAAGTAGAAGCCGTGGTTCCATGTGTAGGTGTGCACGATCCTCCTTCTGTCTGTTGACACTGAATGTGCACTTGGGGCATTTTGGGAATGTTTTTCTTTTGGAATTCAGGGAATTTCCTGTGTCTGCGCATCGGCAACGCACCTGGACGTAGAATAAACATGCTTACACACCTTCTGGTCACAAAATCGTTGCCACTCCTCTCATTTTCGTGTATGGATCCGTGTCAGTTGCATAATTTAACCTACAGTGGGTGTGTTTGACCTTTGTGAGGCTCATTCAGCCATTGTGACACCAAATAACTTGCAATTTATTCTCCACAAAGGAAAAATGTGCTTTGGAAGGCATTTACTACAAAAAAGACATGTGTAGCGCGCATTCCAGCGCTGTAGAGCAGGATGTCAGTCTAGGGTTATCCCGGAGGCCACGTTGGTAACACATAAATTGCCTCGAGCTTCACGAACACGCTGCTGCAATGATGATTGGTGTTGACCTTTTTTTGTTTTTTTTTTTTTTTACTACATGACGTTTAATTAATGCACTGCTCGGTGGCGCAATAACTCTCGCGTTCGATTTACTGTGCCAGTGGTTCCAGGTTCAACACTGGATGTACGTCGGCTAACTACTTTCGGGCGAGAGAAAAGCCCCGAGTGCACCTTTTTTCGGATGAGGAGTAAAACCGAGGTGCCGTGTGGTGTACGATGGCATTTGCGCATAAAATAACACTCTCTACTACGCAGGACCGTGACGAGGGCGTGGCGAAGAAGGCGGCCCCCACGGACGCAACTGGGTTTGGGGCACAAAAGGTTTAAGTTTTTGTCATTATTGCGTTACGGGCAAGCGAAAGTTAGAAACTTGCCACAGGCGCTTCATACCCCCGTTACGGCACTGCTACTATGGGACAGGTGGATGGGGCAAAATTTTCAGGTGTAGTGTCGGGGGGGGGGGGGGGTCCTAACGAATAGTAGACCAATGATAAGTAAGAATAGGGGTTTCAGCTTTGGTCGGCAGCCGGGTGCGGAAAATCACAGTATCACCCTTGAGTTCATTCAGGGGGCACGTTAGCTACCCGAGCCTGCCATTTGCGGAAAAAGGCACAGGAGGTGTTTGCCTTTACAACTGTTTTAACGACATTCATGAATAAAGTAAAAAATTGTTTGGTTAGATTGTTGAGCAAGCGCAATTTAAATTCCTCTGCTTTTAGGGCAAGTAAGCCCTAGTTATTCATGCAACGCTGTAGAAACCTTTTGCCCGTTTTTTTGTTTCGTGGGCTTTTTATGGCCCTTCAACCTCAAAGGCCATTAGGAAGCGGCTTATTGTGTTGGGCACACGAGTTCTCGCTCGATCACTGAAGGTAAGTAGCGCAACCCCAGCTAGTACTGACATGGGTGGCCGCTTTGGAAAGCTGGGTACCGCTAATACCCAAAAAAAAAATCGTCCCATTAGTGTAGTGTCTGTGCACTGTCTGCATTAGAACGACGCATTGTCTGTATTAGGTCTCTAATTACCTTGTAGTTGAAGTAACCTAAAACAGCAACGAACGAACAGGGGTCATTAGAACCCGTCCGTTGCGTAGTTCTAATGCAGAGTCTGCACAGACAATAAGCGGTTTACTGTGGTGTTGGGGTATAAGAAGTACCCTGTGTTCCCAAGCGGTCACCCATGCCAGTAATAGGTGGGGTTTCGTGCGGCCTGTAAAAGGCCGAATGTTTGACAAGCCTGCTGTACTCCAGTTCCGATTTTAGACAACGTAAGGCCAAATTCTTCGTCTTCATTGTAAAAATATGAATGACATCGTCGCTGACGTTATTTCGATGATGGACAAAACCACTGACAAAACCTCGGACAAATTGTAGACAGGGAGAAGGAAAGGGGGATATCCGAAAAGAGTGGTGTTTTTTTCATCCAAAATTCTGGCCTTGAAACATGTGTAGTAACGTTATCGCTGTCTGATCATGAACGTTTTTGAAACTATCGGCAATGATGTGTGGAACCTTTTCTACGCGAAGGAAAGAAATATATGGTCGAAAATGAGCATCACGTTTTCATAATAGTCCTAATGTTCGAGTCCAGTCCACACCTATCTGAGAGGACAACAGATCTTTTTTTGAACCACAGCATGAGGTCAACCAATTGGAGAATGCTAACTTTTACATGTAAATGGCAAAGACAAAACGACAGGGTAAAGTGAAATGTTGACCCCCTGTTGACTAAATTTTTCTACAGTCTCTGCACTTTCATACCATAGATTTATTCATTCATTTTCACCACCGAAACGACTTGAAACAAACCTTCTGTTCCCAGGGTGGTATCATACTTCCAAAGAGCCAAAATGTCACAATGCTTGGCGAAGTTCACCAAAGGTCAGTGCAACCATTAATGGGTGGTCTCTCTTTCTCTCCTATTTATGAATTGTGTTTCTAATGATATGTGTTGGACATGCAAAGTAACGAATGTTCGTAAGCCTGACATGGGCACACTTGTAAGGACTCCCTCTTTCTAAATGGAAGTAAACAATAAAAATAAGGCGAGACATGATCGTTTGAAATGACACATCCGTAAGGTTTATGGGCACATTCATATGAAATCAATGACCAAAAGTTTATTGAAATTCCTTTGTGATGTGTTTTTTTCTCTCCTCTTTTATTCGAGTTAAGAAAACATACTCAGACCCTTTAGGTACATTACTCTTACGCCATGCTTGTCTTAACCTCTTGGTGACTTCGACTAGATTGCATATTTACTCAAAAAAAATAATAATAATAAAAAGAAACTAAGAAGCACAAATGTATGATTGTGAACGTCTCTTTCTGCCATTTGTTTGAACTGCTGAGCATACTGGCAAAAGTGACCCATTATTCAGGGTCTTTTCAATGTTGAAATCCTAAAGAAAACAAGACGGGGGAATGAAATTAGAAGTGCTTATTGTGCACACGTCAGAACGTTTGGATGTGTGAATGAATGCATTTTTGATACGCCCCACTTGAACATTTTCCCTCGAACAATACGTTAGATTTGAACATTTTTCTTTTTGCAGAATTCCACTTCATGCGATTTGGTTCACTGGCCCTTGGGATAAAGGACACCTCAGAAGTAGTGAGTGGATGAAGCACAGCAAAGGGAAAAGATATCCTTCAAATAATATTTGTCTTCTATATCACTCTACTTCCTTTTCACTGGCCTGAAAGTCTCTTGTCACAATATTAGTAGTACTACTGTTAACTCTTTTCCAGTTTCTTGCGTTCTAGTCATCATTCCAAGTACCTTTTTCTGCCTTTGGCAGGGTCAGGTAGCCTTCTTTGTCTCATTCGGGAGCATGGAAGGTATTTTTACTCTGCTTGCTGCCGAACCTCATCCTGCAATCCCTATGCTTATTCATCGTTGGGCTGTTATTCTTTGGATTTCTGTCTTGTTTTGTCAGTGTTTCTGGGCCCTTCAACTGCAAAGATCATTAGAGTCCCATCCACTGCGTAGTTCTAATGCAGAGCCTGGGACCTTATGGCTTTTGTCATTCTACGTGACCGTTTTGGTGTTTTTATTGCGGTATTGAGCTTTTGCCCTTATCTACCGTCAGTCCTTCACCATGTTGGGATGGCGCTTTACGCCCTCAACCATGGGTTGACCGTCATTTTTGGGCCCTAACGACCATTGTAGTTGAAGGGCCCTAAAATACCAATGAAGAACAGCAGCAACAACAGCAAAGACTGCATAGACAGACACTACGCTGCTACGTCGATTTAGGTGTTGTCAGTATCCTGTTTTCCCAAGCGGCCTTCCCGTGTTAGTACTAGCTGGGGTTGCGTTGCTTAACTTCAGTGATCACACGAGAACTAGTGTGTCCAACGCAATGCTGCCGCTCTCCACCTGCTCTTTGGGTACCCCGCCGACATCAGGGAGAGAGCTAAAATATACCTGAAAATTTTGCCGATGCATAGTATTAAGGGTTCTTTCACGTGAAATAGACATCGTACACACCTCACGGTTCCACGGCTTTACTTCCCATCCGACGGAAGCAGCACTAGGCGTCCCCTGTCTCTCCCTCACTCTCGCCCTAAAGGAACTTAACCATCTCGATCTAGTATAGAACCTACAATCACTGGTGCAAACCACTGTGCCACTCAGGCGGGTCGTCTAAGAACCTGACCTTGTGGACTAGTGATAGTGACGAATCACCTTCCAACGGCCCACATTGCTAACTCAACGGTATTGTCCAATGCTTTGATTGCAGAGAAAATAGCCCTTATGCACTAAGTGTACGGGTAGATTGGCAAAAATCCTAAATGTCGGACCCAACCTCTGTCGTGTTCTGGAAGTAAAAACACCCCTTTCTACGCGGAGTGAATCGTAACGTAGATTAGCAAAATTCCCAAACTTAGGAGTTCGCCCTACGACATGTCTGCAATAATCACACCAACTTCACCGAATCGTCGTTGACCCACTCATATACCCATTGGTATCATTAGCTCAGTAGCTACCTAAGTAGTTATCTGCTAATGAGGTGAGTGATCCGTGAAGGTGATGACGTGACATTTGGGTGATGCCCCTCCCTGGGTCTCGTCTAATGCTCCCCACTGTGGCATAAGTTCGCTTGAGTGGCTTCTAGCTAGTTAGGCTCACGATTCTTGTTTTCCTTGTCTCCCTACACGACTGCCCCGTCCCACACACGTACATAGACCCACTCAAAGGAAGGAGGTGGGGGAGGGGGTTAGAGAAGGGTGAATTGAAATGACCATGAACTAATTATTAGTTTAGTTATGAGTCATCAAACATCCCGGTTTTAATGAACATAAATTGAATTTCGGACAGGTGAATAATGAAACCGCCTTAGCTATACAAACTTAAGTTTGCTTCAAGGTCCTTTTTCACATGTAGGTCCAAGTTTCACTCTGAAAAATGATGAGAATAAATTCTTCATCACAATCTTTAGATAGCGACCCGAGTTCCACACAACCACTATCCAACATCTCACTTTTGAGTTACCCAGCGCCTACTTCTATTCTACACTGCCAGTTTCTTTTTTTCCCGTTCTGTTCCATTTCATTTGTTTCCACTTTTCTGTTTCTTCTTCGAAAGCCCAAACATCTGGATTGTTGCTTGGTTCGTTGGTGTTTTAGGGCCCTTCAACTACAAGGTCATTAGAGCCCCATCCACTGCGTAGTTCTAATGCAGAGACTGCGCAGACACTACTCTAATGCGACGATTTTTGGGTATTAGCCATACCCGGTCAGTACTAGCTGGGGTTGCTTTGCTTAACTTCAGTGATCAGACAAGAACTGATGTGTCCAACGAAATAATCCGCTCCGCAAAACATATGGGTACTGAACCTTCTTCCGTCAGCCGCGGACTCTAATGGGCTTCCGTCTGATGGGAAGTACAGCTTTGGTCACATGTGATGTGCATGAGTCATTTGCACGTAAAGTAATAACTCTTTCTACATGCAAACCTTTGTTAGGTGAAGAAGATTCCTCTTGAAATAGGTGGAGGAAAAATTGCTCCATCATCATCATACCCTTACCCCGCCTGTGGCAGGGTCGGGTCTGCGGGTTCCAGCGCTCCATTCCTGCCTATCTTTCATCAGGTCGCTGTCCACCCCACACACTACCATATCCTTACTCACAACCTGCCCCCACGTCTGTTTTGGTCTTCCCCTACCCTGGATGCTTCCAACCACCTGCATTCCTATATAATTGACCTGATGAGCTTTTCCCCACCTCTTCTCATACTGACTAATGTCCACGGCCCTAACCTGAGATTAACCCCTCTTTTTCTGTAGACTCTCTGTCTGGGACTCCCCATCCAGGCGTCTCGATCCTGCAGGACTATTGGAAGAGTTGTCTGTGAGGAGATTGGAGCCTACCCCACAGAAGTTACTCGATGAATTATATGCCATGGTAGCCGAGGTCTGAGCCCCCATGACATTGCTGGCGCATGATAACAACAGCCCTGAGTCCGCTCGTTCACTCCCGACAGAAAACAAGATTACTTTGATCCCCTGCACCGTAGATTTTAACCTTTCAGAATTGTTCATCATATGCTGTAGTATTTTTGTCACCATGGTTGCTCGGACAAGTAACCGCCAGAGCCACGATTTCTCTTGCAGGTAACCATCAGAGAGCAATGACCCCATCCCCCCCCCCCGAGTACAAGCACTAATAGGCATAAGGGGCTGACCATACCACCTCCGAAAGATCAGCCGATTGATCAGAACGCGTATCCGTCTTACCTTCTGTTTTCCGGTGAGGCACGGGGCAAAATCACTTCGAGAAATTAGGGTAGCAACCCCGATGTGTCGGCGTAGTCCCACTAAGGATGGGACAATCCAGACATCGTGATGATTCTCCCCTTCCACCACCAGGATCCCCTTTCCCTCCCATGTTCGGGTCTCCCTGCACGGCCTACACTTAGGTAGTTGTTTTGTTATGATCACCTCAAAGAAGAGCCTACTCCGAACGTCTGTCCCGTTTAATCGTATTTTTCAACATGCACTGGGCGAAGTGCCGTGTGCCTCCTCTACTCCCGGCGCGGGTGAAGGGAAAACTGCTCCAATGAACAAAAATAGGGCGATGATAAATAAGCATAAGGGTTGCGGCATCAGGTCGGAGTCAGTTGCATAAAAATATCGTACAAATGATCGCCCAGGGACACAGATTAGTATCTACCGTGCTATAGGCGGGATAAAGGGTTAGAGTTGTTGTTTGGTCGTTGCATCAGGAATAGAGAGTGGCTATTCCTGAGAGGGGGAGAGAGAGATGGAGAGATGGAGAGGGAGAGAGAAGGAGAGAGAGGAAGAGAGAAGGAGAGAGAGGGAGAGAGTTGAGATGCATTAAGTACCCGGTGCAAGAGGCATTCGAAGCGCCCCCTCCCCTGTTGCTTGTCCTGAGCAGACATGGTACACGTATGAATGCACTTTTTATTTGCTATAAAAGTCGTCGTACAGACATTGTGTAGCGGCAGCTGATTACCAGAAGGCGGACAAGGCGCCCCCAAGGTGGCGTTTTGTCCGGCGCCCGGGGCAATTTGACACCCCAATTTGGCGCCCCTACAAGTTACGCCACTGGTGGCAGGTCTACAAACTCGCACGTCAGTGGTGATCTTACAGTAAAACCCTCACGTATCCCCTCTATTGTCCTTCGGATTCATTGTGCCAGCCTCGATCGTAACCCACTTTTCCAAGTGCGTCCTCCGTCGATCTGGAAATGAATGTATTCCAATTTAAATAATTCATGGATGACCCCACCGTGAGTTCTGTCGTCAGTCTGATGACGTCATGGCGAATTCATGATGGCTTTTTTTGGTAAGTGATGCTTACACTAATTTGAGCTTTTACTCTTTATTGAATGTTTCGTAAAAGGGCCGTATAATTTGCATTTTTTAATGTCAAGAATTAATGATCAGTCACTTAGACGTAAACGTGGGAGATACAACTTTAGAATGTACCAAAAAAAAAAGAACCTTCGGCCTAACAATTTGAAGTATCATTACAGTTGCTTTTGCCTTGTCTCAATGCTCATTGGTATAGGGCAATTAATTTTTCTTCCTGCATTGTACGTTGCAATGATGAATGGGCCTACTATTGAAATACCTTGGTGCACTCCGTGTGGCATCCTACACTTTCTACGAGACCCCCTTTAGAGTTTAACTGGAATCTTGGAATCCCAAATTTCTTTTACGCCCCTTCAAGTGAACAACAACAACTACAACAGTCTACTACAGCACCACCACCACCACTAGTGCCACAACCATTGGTTCAAGGAAATCTTGCTTTTTAATTTCCCCTAGGGGGCCCTCAAGAAAAATCCTTAGTGTCATTAAATTTATAGTTTTTCAACCAAAATGCAACGACTAAAATACATCGAGGGACTATTTTTTTTACTTTTATGAGTACATTACTTTAGTTTTATTTATAAAATTTTGACACTTACCACTAAGACAAGTTGCCATCATCTTCTGGACTCCTAGGGCTTTACAAACTTTAAATACTCCAATAGTATTTTTATTTATTAATCTGACTCCAACAGCTGAAAAAAACCAAGATTGACGACACTGAAATTTTATTTCGACTTCGTAGTCTGGTAGTTGGCACCCCAATGTAGTAATGTTATCTGTACATAATCAGGCATCGTGTTATGTAAACCAGTGACGCTCCTTGTAGAAAAGGTATGAAAGGGTTTAACAATATTTTTCATGACATCCTTAATGACAGCGCTCATTAATGAAATGTTTTTAATGTACAAACAGGAAAACATTTCGTGTCTGATGATCTCAGGGAGTATTATGACGTTTTCAGACAATATTTTGAGTTCATATCACCTTTTGTGTGGTACCCAGAATTAAACTTTGCCAATCGTTTTGCAAGATGACGTTTATTCCTAAAACATTCATTTTACCGGTAAAAACCCACCCCCACCATACACTTTCTCAATTGCTATTGGTTTTTGTTATTTGAATTTTATTTGAGCTACAACGGGTTTCTTGTTTCGTTGGTGTTTTGGGCCCTTCAACTACAAATGTCATTAATGATTAATCCCCCATCCACTGAGTAAATCTAATGCAAAGTCTGCACACACTACGCTGTTAGGACGATTTTGGGTATTAGTAGTACCCAGTGTTCCTAAGCGGTCACCCAGATATTACCCAAAAATCTTCGTAAAAACGTAGTGTCTGTGATAACTCTGCATTACAACTATGCAGTGGACGGGGCTGTAATGACTGTTGTAATTGCAGAGCCTGAAAAAAACACCAGCAAAACAAGCGACAACAGGAGGGTCTAGCCCTGGTTTGACTTCCTTTGGGCACCTTCCACGCGTCGGATAAGAACTAGAGCTGTGGTCCATTTAGGTGTGTCACGTGGGATTTAAGTGTAATTCGGGAAAGTGACAAGGTGTAGAAAAGCTCTTCCCGAAGAAGATGACGCAGGGTGTAGCAGCCCTGCTAAATTCTGCTAGCAGGCAATCACTGCACATTGAATCGCGGTTTTTCACCATACTTGCATCAAATAACAAGAGAACTTCTTTGCTTTGCACCGCTTTTTGTTATTGTCACGCCAATTTCACGCAGGAAACTGCGGCATTCGCACTGCGCTCCGCAAGGTCACGTGGCGCAGGCACTGAGTCACGTCACCCTGTGACATAACATGCGGAACTACATACTATCATGTGAGCCACTGAAATTTATGGTGAGTCACCTGCGGAGACTGCGTCTCATTTTGCGTTGGGCTGATGACGTAATGATGACGTAGAAAGGGTTTTTATGTTTAGATGGTTTGTAAGGGTGCTTTCATTTCATCTGACACACTACACCAGTGATGGCGAACCTTTTAAAGACCGCCTGCCACAATTGCTACCAGACGACTGCCCGAATGTATCCCAACGTGCCAGCATTTTCATAAGCATGACAGTTACTTTTCAACAAATAAAAACGACGTTTAGATGAGTTGTTCTGTGAGCATAATAAAACTAAAATAGTCATTAGAGAGTTTTGTGCTCCCGTTACGGGAGTAGGAAAAACGGTAACGAATACGGGAAGAGTTGAAAACGGGAGAGAAGTTAAAAAGAGATATACCGTAATTATTCTAATTAACGGCGCCCTCCAATAACCGGCGCACCTTTCAACTGAAAAGAATAATAAATGGCGCCCTCTAATAAACGGCGCGCCGTTTATTTCAAAACTGTCTGGAAGTTATCGTGCAAGTTGACTTGAATTTTTTAAATGATCAACCCTTTAATGCTACACAGGGGTACTGGTATCATCATCATCACACCCTTATCCAGCCTGTGGCAGGGTTGGGTCCGTGGATCCATTGAACATGCTATGACTGGGAACACCCCAGCCAGGCGTTTGGAACCCACAGGAATATTGGCTGGTTGTCTGTGTGGTGGTGCCGGCCTACCACACTGTTCCAACACCACATTTTACACCCAAAATATAAATTTTGGCAGGTAAATTAATGCTTTGTCAGTTTTAATATTGCATGGTGTCTGACCTTTTGCACAACAACTATACTGCAATAAGGAATCACGCTCATGCCTGAACAGAAGTACTGGTGTACCCCAGGGTTTTTCTTCCTCCTCTCTGTTCTGTGGGTGACCCTGGTGCAATGCGATTCCCAGTATTTTCACATGATAGGTTGAACTTCCTAATAAGTCACAGTCGTGTAA
>JAAFCE010001963.1:17955537-17982361 GCA_013389805.1 Trigoniulus corallinus | reverse complement strand
GTACTGCAATAAGGAATCAGGCTCATGCCTGAACAGAGGTACTGGTGTACCCCAGGGTTTTTCTTCCTCCTCTCTGTTCTGTGGGTGACCCTGGTGCAATGCGATTCCCAGTATTTTCACATGATAGGTTGAACTTCCTAATAAGTCACAGTCGTGTAAACTAAGCTTTAGTGCAGATATTGTTGAAAGAAAAGTTTCAAAGAGAAAGTATTCTTTAGCATTTAAATTGTTGGCAATTTCTGCAGTTGAGAATGATAGTAATCGTCCTGTGGCTAAACCTCTACAGTTATCTGAATCTAGGGTAAGGATTTAAATTTTAAATGAACCATTGATTATTTTTCTCAATTTCAGTTTGCCAATAAATTCAGATGCGAAAGTGGCATCAGCAAAAATGAAAATTAATGAAATCAACTTGTCCGGCTAAAAACTTTCCGTTTATAAATTGAAAAAATAATAAACGGCGCCCTCCAATAAACGGCGCAACAAAATGGCCTTTGAAAAAATAAACGGCGCGCCGTTTAGTAGAATAATTACGGTAGTTTTGCATTACGCATAGTTGGGATATGCACAGTGGCGGCATGTAGTGGTGAAGGTCCCCAAAATTAATTACGCCTTTGTTTTGATACTAGTATTGGCACTCGCACGTGCGAGAAATTTCCATATCTTGCTCATGCCAATAGGGTACGAAAAAACTTAACTTTTTGCAACTTTTCATCTGCTTGCGTTGGTTACCATAAGTGGTTGACGGAAACACAAAACTCTATTGTGTCTACCCGACGCGACGCTAAGAGTGTATGTCCTCGTTATCTCATTTTTCACTAAGCCACTATGGATAGGGCTTCGCTCACTATTTCTGGAGTCCCTATTATGTGCCATCAATCATGGCCTTGTGTGCCATCGGTTCGCCATCACTGCTCTATGCTCACCTTGACCAGGATTAAACATGCAACCTCTGCTTCACCAGTTAGCAACTTATCTTCTGAACCACCAATGTTGGCTCCTTATTCAGTTGCCAAAAATCAATTGTCATGTTGCATTGCAAGTTTGTGGTGTTATTGCTAGCTCAGAATAAGCAAATGATTGGTCAACTGCCTGAAATACAACCACATGCGGAAGTGGAATTTAGAAGATGGGTTAGGGTATTGCAATGCTCTGTTTCTACTTCTTATCAGGTTGTACTGATCATTGAAGTTAAACAACACAACCCCAGAGAATCGACTCGCCTTTGCATGTAGTACGTCCTCGACATATTGGAAGATCATGTTCCAGGCGTCTTTTCCTCATCATGATGTTAATAATAATGTCAGGTGACTGAGATCCGCCTCCAACCCTGTGCGGGGTCCATCCCATGGCCTCCTGCCCTAGACAGAACGATCACTCCAAGGAATTCGCTCTTCTTTCCTTTTTGTTGGTAGGGGCGGAGATATCCGTGCCCGTCCTTCAACTAGGTGACTTCCCGATCTCTCCGTTCCTCCTCTCAACCCACGGCCTCATGTCTTGGATGAGGCCGTTAGTCCATCTCCTTCTGTGCCTACCAGGTATCGAGTGTGTCCTTTCTATCCTCTGCAGTCGCTCTCTTCCTGCCGACCGCTGCCTTTCAATGATATACCGTATTTCTTGCCTTTCTCTAACTAGGGGTCGATTGGGAATGATGCCCGCGATCACCAGGGATAAATTGTCATAAACACGTCCAAAATGGACATTGTTATAATGCCATGGTAAGGCCGGTTCAAACCCTCTGGGATTTCTGAGATCAGTAGGAGTAAGGCAAAAGCAATGACCATTTAGACCTTTGGAAAGACCATCGTCTGACCATTCAAACAGCAGCTTTAAAAACTTGTAGAATACATTTGCTTAATTTCACTATGTGCTACCAACGGTTGTTCCTAAAGGTATCTTTATCCTAAAGGTACCGCACTTTCAACAAATTTTAAATAGAAAAATACTGGGACATTAGGGGGCGACTCAAAAAATTAAAATATAACATTTTGGTACCAAGCACACTTATCAATAGGAACGAGGGATTTTACAGACGTTTCAGTCTCCAGATTTTTCGGATACCCCGGGGGCACAGAGGTAGGGTGCTTGACCCCATCCCCAGGCTGGGGATCAGCCTCGTTGATAGTCAAAGGTCCTCAATTGATAACGGACCCCGATGGGAAGTAAATCCCGTAGTGTACGATGTCGCAGGAGTGTGGCTTACCCTCTGTCTCAAAATTTAGTTCAGCAGTGGAAATGCAGACGTAAAGTAATCAAAATGTCAATCCGGTGGCCACCTAATAGTGCTGCCATAACTGCTATTCATCCGCCCTGAGGAGGAGTCGTTTGTGGCCACCGTGTCAGGTCAGTTGCGACATTGTCATACACAGTACATGACTAACAAACAGTGGTATTTTTGGTTTTGTACATGCACTGATGTAACCGCATGCGGTCTGGAATGTGCCTGTTGCTTACTGTTATTGTGCAATAGGTCAGACACCATGCATTAATTTACCTGCTAAAATTTCAATTTTGGTTGCATAATGTGGTGTTGGAACACGTGGAGTAGACCGGCATCCACCCACAGATGCGTATTTCCTGCGGGTTCCAGGCGCCTGGTTGGGGTACCTCCAGTCAGTGTTCTGTGGACTGAACAATATTCTGAATGCGAAGACGAAAGCTAGGAATGTCACTTGACCCACCAGCTCTTGGTCTGTATCCTGTTATTAGGACTATGTGCCTCTGACAGGGGACATTGGTCCAATATTCCAATTGAATACCGGCCACACGCCAGTGCAGATCTAATTCAATGTTCGTTTTCTATTCTGAGAGTCTTTTAAATGGTTCTTAAGCTGGAATGCTAAATGACGCTTGACTAATGCATGTTAATTAACCTTAAATTCTTTGTTAATTACTTCGCTGCGAATGCTGTATATCTTTTTTTCTGGATGTTAGCTTCAACGTGATTATTTTTACAGTTTCTGTTCTTCTCCCACTTCTCCCCACTTTCTTACTTCTCCAAGAATATTTCTGCCACTGAGAAACAGTTTGTTTATGACCCTTCAATTTGTCTTCATGAGTTACTGAAGTCCTTTGAGACTTCGAGTGACAAAAGCTGGATTTGCTATCGTTAAGTGTCATGTTAACCACTAATAAAAATGTGTTCCGAAAGGGTCATTGACATGGTGGAGTGACAAGGTATGGAAGAGGTCAACCACTGAATCTAAAGACAGGTAATTAAAGTGGTTTATTGGTCTTTTTCAATTACCTTGCCCCTTTTTGCAGCCCTTTGCATACCAACTTTAAATCTGTTGCAAGATAGAACCAAGAGCGTTTAAACTCGGATGCCAAGAAAGGGAAGTGGATTTTTGCCTGATGCAAGGCCTTGGTATTAATGTGGCTTAAAGAAGATGATGGGGTACACCAAGTGAACTTCTTAGACACCTGCATCTGAAGTTTCATCACCTTGAAATTCCCCAAAATTGAGCAAACGTAACATTTTTAAAAGGCTTATGAAAGCATTTGATAATTATGAAGCCAAATGCTCGTCATAACGGTACATCACTCACTACTCCTATTCTTGCTCAGGATAGAACCCTCCTTCTTTGCAAGATTACACCAATCTGTTAAGAAAACTTGAGAACTTCAATGCAGTGTTGTTCTCCCCAAAAACTTTGAATGGACGCGCCGCCCTGCTCTTATCTTTAGCTATTACTTAGCCGCCTGCTGGCATGCTGCTTTCGTCTCCGTCCAACAACCCCTTCATTCCACTTGGCTGGGAAAAATTCCTGAAGAGAACGCTGCAGTGCATGATTAGGTAGCCGCCTATGCCATTTCATTCTAGGCATTGTTTTATTTAATGTATATACAGTATTCGTGGTGTAGTCACCTCCTAATTTTATAGCTCAGGTATCTAGCGTTAAACTAACCCGGGTTCAGCAGTTCATGAACGTTTTTATTTTCTAAAATTGGTGTTGTTTGGGCTCAATCCTGGTTGAGACTTGGTATCTACTTGGAAAGATAGAAAAGGGGATGGAGGTGAGACTTATCCCAGACGCGAGATCATGGGTCCTTGCTCAGCTCCTGAGTGTACATGGGTACCTTTGTGCTTACCTGCCCAAGGTGGGAAAGCGAACTTAGCGGAGTGCCCATGCTCTTTGGGGTAAGTGACATCTATTGTCTTACGTTAAGCAACGTAACTTCAGCTAGTACCGGCATGAGTGAGGGCTTGGGAACACTGGGTGCTACTAATACCCAATCGTCATAAAAATGTAGTGATTTGCAGACTCTGCATTAGTACTACGCACGGGACGAATGTGTGTAAAGTTCCAGGCTGGAGCTCAGGAGGGTATTGTACAGTCGGTGGCCATATTAATGTGACCACCAGCTAATACCCAGCTGCAGAGGCGCCGCTAGGGTTGTCACGCCCTCCCTTCAGAAAAGCCGCTCTGCCTGCTCTATGTCACATCTTTTGTCATGGTGCGAGTGGTGTCACCCGGTGTGGCCTGTACCCCCTTAGTGACGCCACTGTCCAGCTGCAAACTACTGGGAGGGAAGGGGAAGGCATCAGAGAGGGGAACAGCAATGCCGGTGTCTTCTGGCAGGTGTGCCACCTGACGGACATCGGCATCCTCCCTCTCGTTGGACATAATGCTGACATGCCCCGTAACCCACATAAGGACCACTGTCTTGCCCTGCTTATGAATCATGAGAAGCAATTTGTGCACGTCCTGGATCCCACTAATATGGCCAGGAACTGTAGGTGCTTTAGACGATAGTCCGACCAGTGATAGGGATGATTCCTCGTTGGTGATTCAGACCTCAATGTGTTGTAATGGGACGTGCCAATCCAGGCTGACCCAAGGGGGAGGGGGAGGGAGATAGAGTGAGAGAGAGAGAGGGAGACATAGAGAGAGACTAAAACCAAACCAAAGTCCCGTGGGGTGTACGATGGCATGTAAAAGGAACCCACGGGCGTGTGAGTAACCCCTCTGCAACCCTCTCCACTATGCAACGGGTGGATGAGGTAAAATTTTCAGGTGTAGGAGCTCACCCCCTGGCGTCGGTGGAATTCCAGATCGGGATTGCAACTTTGGTCGGCCACCGGCTGTGGAAAAACACTGTCCAATGTATCGCCCTTGGTCCATTCAGAGGGACAAGATGGGTACCTGACCCTGCAATAGGCGGGAAAACGGTTAGGAGTTGGTTTACTTTCTTTTTACCATAGTCGACCTTCCAGCTGATGTGAAATGCATTTTGAAGCTCAAAATACGTTGGCCACAATTAAGTGAGGTTTGTTGTTCAACGCTCTCAGAGAGATTGGATCATGGATCTTTATGCAACCACCTTGATCTTCAATTGGTATATAGGTACATAATTGGTCATAGATCTCGTTTAAGTTAGGTCCTGACTTAACGTAACACAAAAACGGAAATAATACAGTGAGACACTTTTATGTGATGCCCCTAGAGTCAGGAACATAAATATTGTCAGTGAAAAACTTGAAAAACCATACAAAAGCAATCGTTAACCCTTTTCCCATTTATAGCAGGGTCAGCCTCAGTGTACTCATGCCCAAGGCGGCAGTGACTGAACACCTGCTCCCATTTCAATAAAATGGTCTATACCTATTTGTTATCCGGCCTAAATTGAGACATGATAATAAATTTGAACCTATTGTACTGTGCACGTGAAACTAAATAATAATAGTAATTAGTAAAATAGCATTAGAGACCAGAGCGCTTGTTGAAACTCAGGCAAGCGTCATGCACCATTCCTTGCTCCCGAACTCCGAATTGCCTACTGACATTGGACTGTTATCTGGAAGTGGTTACTGGAAGGACTGGAAGTGGCTCCCTTTCTAGTGTTAGAGGCGATTAAACCCGTGGCGGTGGTGTCATTTGTAATTCCGACTTAGGAGTGTAATAGCTGTTAGTTAACACGTTATGTGCGGAAATGGATGCCTGAGTGGAATATGTTTGGCACTTGTTGCCCCTCCTCCGTTAAACTAGAAAAGCAACCACTCATCATGATACTCCTAACTCGGGCTTCATACTTTTTTTTTTAATTTCAGTTTCAAAGGGAAGAATTAATTCTCAACTGCTCAGCTAGGGTCCTAGAGAAACACGTAATTGCTACCCTACTGTTCCGTTTGATAGTCTTTCCCTCTCACGATCTATCCACCCTGTACCTTCTTCCATGGTCCCCTTTTTGCATTTTTACCGTAGCCTTGAATAATAAGGCGTGTATTTTGATGAGGATGATGACGATGATGAGGGTGACGTTGGTGACGTCACCCTAACTTGAGGTCTTTTATTATGTAGAGATCTAGTGAGTCTCCCGCAGCTAATGTGACCTTTGAATATACAGGGTCATGCTCTCTCCAAAGAAGGATGGGCAGGAGGCAAGGTTGAGAGGGTAGAGAGAAAAGGACTAGCTGTTAGACCTCCTGCTAATCTCAAGGCCCTTGTGTGTCCAGAGCGGCCGACATATCGGTGTCACAGAGCACTGCTGGAGACAGAAATGAGAAGTAACAAGCCAAGTTTGATGTTTGAAAGGAAAAAAAAAAGATACACAACGCACAGAGAGGAGTTATCAGTCACATTCTGACATACCATCCCAGAGCCTTTTTTCTTCACCCCAGACATTTCACATGTAGTCGGTGATCAGGAGGTGGTGATTGTAGTTTGGAACTTGTTTACTGAACACGTGACAAGATTTACACAGATGACTACCACAAAATGTGGGAGGAGGCAGGCAAGAAGCATTTGATGGAAAGGCTCAACCATGAGATGGGTTTGGGTGAGACAGTGGCCTTAAGGTTGTGTTGTTTTTTCTCTCTCTCTTTCAAATGTTCTACCTTAACCTATTCCCTAAGACAAGTTGACCTTTTCTTCTCTTCATTCAATGAATCATTGTTTATGTTAGGTAGAAATGTCAAAGGCTTTTGAGATCTTCTCTTGCAAGACATTTGAAAGGGCCTTTCGTCAAATTAATGAATCGTAACCTCGCTGGATAGGCGTTTTCGCAAACATTTCAAGTTTTCTAACCGGAAAGTTTGACATGGAATAGTTAGCATTTCTCAGAATTGCACTCTTCTACAGAAACTGATTTCTGGAACAGAATCTATATTTTCTACTTGTTATTCGACCTACTGTTTTTAAGACCCACCTCGATGGCCCAGTGGGTAGCGTGCTCGGTACCTGCTTCAGTGGTTCTAGGTTTGATACTGGACCGAGCTGGGTTGACTTCTTTCAGGCGGGAGAGATGTATGATGGCATTTGCACGTAAATAACCCTCTCTATTATGGAACGGGCTAGATGAGGTAAAGTTTCCAGGTGTAGGATCTTGCCCACTGGCATCGGTGGAATTCCCCAACGATCAGTAGACAGACGATATATAAGCATATTGGTTGCAACTCTGGTCAGCATTCGGCTGTGTTAAAACCACTGTCCAATATATTACCCTTATGTCCATTCAGAGGGACAAGATGGGCACTGGACCCTGCCATAGGAGAAAAAAGGGTTAGAAGCTACTGTTGCTTTTATTCGACCTACTGCATTTATCTCCTAGTAGAGGACCGAGGCAGGGTTATGGCCAGTCACTTCACTGAAGTTGAACGAAAATGTTTGCCCCCAGGCACGGTTTCCTTAGAATTCGAAGAGATAAGTTGGCTTCTTAATTAATAATGTCACCCACGCGAAACTGACGTCATTCTACACAGAAATGGTGCACAGCAAAATTGTCATTGTAGTGGCTCAGAGGTAGCGTTCGGTACTAATGTGCCGATGGTTCTAAGTTCGGTTCTGGGCAGAGAGTGGCCCTTACTTTGTCGGATATTAAGTAAGGGTATTAAGGTATGTGCAATAAATAATATTAATAATAATAACAATAAAGCCGTAGCCTCGTGTGGTGTTCGACGTGAACTACAGTACACATACTATTTGGAGTAAATTATATATATATATATATAGATCGGCAAAACTTCCAGGTGTAGGAGCTCGCCCTCCACGCCAGTCCGTTTAAAAAAGTGTCCCAGAGAAGAAAAATAGGTCGACGATAAAGAAGAATACGGAGTTACAGCATTAGATTGGCAATGGAAATGGGGGAAGGGATGCCTGAAACGTTTTCTCTCAATATGTCGAGGACATATTTCGCTAAAAGAAGAGTGAACTGGGCGAAGAAGCGTCCTAGGCTCACGCTAATAATCAGCGAAGCCCTTATGGACACAACAAAAGGCCTAACCTAAAGTTGTGTTAAATGGTTCAGCGCTAGTGCAAAGAACACAACGGTAGGTGTTATATCAGTAGTCTGGCAATAGTAGTCCAACACTCAGTGCGCAAACCAATTCCACCAGACCTATGCCAGCTACCCCTAAACAATATTGGCAACCGGCGACGTAAAACACCGTCCAGTAAATCAACCAGTAAATCCGTCCAGTAAATGGGAACCCTACCCTGTCTCACTAGATTTGGGAATTCATTCTACTCACGGGCTCTTAAGAAGAGAAGTTTTCGGACACTTTGGGCTGAGTAAGTAACTTCTTTCCAGTAGAAGGTGTAAGACTTTCGACCCTTTCTCATAAAACCACTGTTTCACATGGTAATCGAAGCCAAAAACCTCTGAGAACAAAAAGCCCTGAGAAACCTGTAGGACTTGGAGTCAAAATGCATATGATTCGGTAATCTATGGGTTGAAAGGGCAGATAATGTTGACAACAGACTTATTAGTGGTAGCTTAGGAGAGAGAATCTGTTTCGGCCACTAGCTCATTTGTCATCGTTAGCCCAAGGTTGCAGGTTCGCTCCTGACCAATTTAGACTTATCCTTTCGGGGTGAGAGGAAAGTTCCTAACTGCACCTTGTTCGTATAAGGCCACGACTCCGTTTGGTGTTTACGAGTCACTTGTCCTACAACAACCCTTTCTATATGGTATGAAATGTGCTTAAAATCGAGAAACTGTCAAGTTTCAAGAGCTCGTCCCAAATTTACCTCAATGAAGGATATACTGTAGGTCGGCTTTAGCCTCGCTCACTAGGTCAGTAGTTGTAGAGGAAAACAGGCAGCCAACTGCGTAAAAATTATCGTGTTTTTAATTCCAATTAGAAAAAAATGGGTATCCGACCCTGCCATAGGCGAGTACATTGCGGAAGAGATGTAGGGGGGGCTGTGGTGCTGTGAACTTATCCTGAGACTAGTGAAGCGGGGAATGTGGCTTATTGATAGCACAGAGTGGGTTGAGATAGGCTTTAATTAAGTAAGAAAAGTTTTTTTTATGTCGTTGGTGGTTTAGGGCCCTTCAACTAAAATGGTCATTAGAATCCCGTCTTTTGTTTGTTTTGTTGGTGTTTTCGGGCCGTTCAACTACAAGGTCATTAGAACCCCGTCCACTACACAGACACTACACTAATGCGACGATTATTGGGTGTTAGCAGTACCCAGTTTTCCCAAGCGGCCACCCATGCTAGTACTAGCTGGGGTTGCGTTGCTTACCATCAGTGATCAGACGAGAACTGGTGTACCCAACGCAACATGGCCGCTTCTTTGGAAATTGAAGGGAATGGTGAGTCGAAGTCTTTGATGCGACCCTGCAATAAGCGGAATATTGATGTGGTTATGACATTACTGAATCTAACAAGGCTTGAAAATGAAATTAGCATGCGAATTAACACTAGTCACTACATTGTCTTTCATATTAGCTTCTATAGTTCATGTGTTAACTGACATCCTCTGTCACTCTCACCCTTCTCTTTCCGTCCCGTCCCCCTGTCTCTTTTTTCAAAGACTTGTTGCACTAAAAAGACAGCCGATTGCGCGGCATATTTTGACTTCATAAATTATACACTTTATATAATGCGATTTACATAAAAGTCAGTGTTATTTGTAGCTGGCTTCTTTTATGACTTGACCATGTCCTTCAACGTCCATGCCTTCACTTCTTCTCACCCGCTCCCCGTCCCCCTCCGTCTCTCTCTTTCTCTTTTCTCTGTTGTCATATGGGGCTTTGCTTCAGACTAATAGAGGCAAAAGCCTTGCCTAAAATGTAATTTATTTCTTTCGTTTTGACACAGCCTAACTCACTCTCCGCTCTCTGAACAATTGGTTAATTACGAACGATTTGGAGACATCTTTGGATGGAGAAAAAAATTCAAGATGGCTGGTCACATTCTTCCAATTAATGGACACCAATTTTACGACGGCTAGCCGACATATTTTTCAAATGCTTTAGAGTCTCTCAACTTGTTTTTTAAGGTTCCTATCAGTGGTGTAAAACAAGATGCTTTTAAGGTACGTCAGATTCATAAAAAAAAGACGTAGGGAGGAGGGAACAAGGAACGGTTTAGGGTGCTCCAAGGAGGAAAGTGCGGGGAGGAAACGAAAGACGTTTTGTAGTTATGATTCGAGTTGACAAACACGTTCATAGACATGTATTTGACACAAAACATACACTTAGTTGTTTTTTATCATTTATAAAAACAAAAAAAAATCGTTTTGCAGATGAGAAATAATTTTTTTCGTCTCTCCCTCTCCCTCGCTGCAACTTAGGATTTAATTTACCTATTGGTTACAGCTGCTACATATCCAGTTTATCAACAGATTCCTTCAGATTAGACACGTGTTATTTTACTTCTTTTAAAGAAGGAGAATTAAATGAGTAACTACTGCGCCATATGTAGACCCTCTCTACTGGAACAACTGCAAAACTAAAAAACACTGCTTGAAGATAGCATCAAATTGTTAAGCCTTGGTGCATGAACGTAAGGGACAAATGTAGAGGCTTCACCTCCCCCATACACTCCCTTCCTTCCTTTTTTTTTTGTTGGTCTTCATCCTTTCCCCCCCCCCCCCCTCCTCCTCTTCTTGCCCTTCACTAGGAGAGAAAAAAAACTTCCAAATCGACTTAACTGTGGTACTACAGTACTTGGATAAAACGGACCGACGTGTGGTGATTTTTAATAAGGATGACCGCCCGCCAAGAATGTAAGAATTTTTAAATAACAAACTAGACACATGCAGTTCTTCCATTTCTACCCTATTTTTCACTCTTTCCTTCACACTCCTCTCTTTCTCTCACTTTTTCTAGTCATAGGGCTCTAGAGTAGCACTGACTACCCTCCCCCTCCTGCTCTCCATGTCTAAAGTTAGCGATTCCAAACTGAAGTGAATGACGAAAATTTCAAGATGAGATGCAGTTGGATTTTTCTTTGTTTTTCTTGGGGGCTTGAGAAATTGTCAGTGTGAACCAGAGTACCATGGGTTCTATCCTGGCGGATGGATCATCCCACAGGCGCAATGAGTATAGAGGTACCTCGGAATTCGAACATAATCCGTTCCAAGACAGCGATCGAATTCCAAATCGTTGGAGTTCCAAGGCAGTTTTTCCCATTAAAAGCAATGGAAACAAATTTATTCTGTTCTAGGGTCCAACAAACTCGGATAAACAATAAACTTGGTTGCAAGATGTCACCTGTCCACCTTCCGTGATACTGTATGCACACTTGTAGAGGGTTTGGGGGTCACTAGTTCCTGTTGAGATTGATTGATTTGTTTTAGGGCCGTTCAACTACAGTGGCCATTAGAGCTCCGTCCACTGCATAGTTCTAATGCAGTCTGCGCAAACACTATGCTGTTGCGGCATACCGCCCGTACTAGCTCGGCATACCGGTATGTTACAGCATACCTCCCGTACGTCACCCATGCTAGTACTAGCTCAAGTTGCGTTGCTTACCTTCAGCGATAAGAGGAGAATTCGTGTGTCCAGTACAACGCAGCCGCTCTCCTGTTGAGAGCCAGCGTTCCATAGAGTCCTGATGTTGGCGACCCTTCTTAATTTCTCTAAAATGTTTAATAATGTTATCAGCAGTGCCGGATTTAGATATTGAGAAGCCCTAGGCTATTTCAATTTTGAGGCCCTTTTCAAGCCCTTTTGAGACCCTTTTCGTAAGTTTTGAAGCCCGCTAAATGTTGAGGCCCTAGGCTTCAACCTACTTAGCCTAACGGTAAATCTGGCACTGGTTATCAGTGAATAAGTTTAACACACTGGTAGCTCGAGCACTATTCAACAACTTGGATTTCTGATCACATGGTTAAGAGATGGATTTCAACAGACGTTTGGATTCCAAGGCGCCGTTCAAGCTCCAAGGCAAAATTTGCATCAAAATTTTAATCGGATTCCAAGTTGTTCATGTTTTGGAGAGTTTGAATTCCGAGGTAAGGGAAAGGAGGGTAAGAGTATGCACCTAGAAGATTGAGAAGTGGATCTGAAAGATTAGATTAAGTTTCAATAACACAGGTCAGCGATGAAAAATTGTCTTCAAAACAATTATTGTTTTTTACAGTTCTATGGATTCTGATTACTGGAAAAATAATTAAGATATTCTATTACGTACATTTTAACTCTTTGAGGCATGGTGGGATGAAAAATGTCCCACTTTTTTGATGCATAATGATGCAAGGTGCGATGTTTTTTGTACCACCATAAAAATTAGCAGGTGTTGCTAGCACAGAGGTTTTAATGTAGCCCTGCCTCTTGAAGTGGGACTGTATACATCCCACCCTATAACTAGTAACCACACAAGGGTGAAATGCATGCTTGTGGCGGGATGCTAGGTGGAGTGGTCATAGACAGATAAGAGTAAGCCCAATCAGGAGTGGGCAGAATACAAAATCAGCAGTAGCACCTTTGCCTGTATAATTATAATTAGCTTCCTCACCAGGATGCATTCCCTGAGGTGATGAAAGAGGAACCCGGGTGTGTTGATCTTGGCCACCAGAGCATCCCTCTGGGGCACAAAGGTCAGAGAAGTGTTAAAGAGGACTCCTAGAATGCTCAGTGGCACACAGTGCTGCTCAGACAGACCCACGCCTGGTGAGGGCCAAAGTACTGGTTTTTCCCCATGGAGTTTGAGGCCCTGCCCAGCATACCAGGTGGAGAGGCATGTCATAAGGGCTGGATTCGTCTGGATAACACTGGCAACTGCCAGCAAGGATATCTCCTTACCAAAGAAATTATCATCAGCATAGGACCAGATGGCCCAATTGGGGCATACTGAGGGAAGCACAGCTGTTGCAAGGTTAAACAGGAATGGACCCAGGACAGAACCCTGGGGGACTCCCCTCCCAAGAATCCACTGTGGAGCTGAGGGGCTCGCCCTGATACTATGGCCATCCAAAAATGACACTAAAAGGTTAACCAGGAAAGGATTTGATCGAACGCCTTGGTGATGTCTGTTTTAGTACCGTGAAAGCCTGTCCAGCAGTCCAGGCGTCAAGAACAGCAAGGAAACTAGCCAAGATGGTGAAAGTCACCAAGGAGTGATGCCTAGCACTAAACTGCAATGAGTGAATTGCAGCAAGCTTGGAGTCCCACACGAGGTCATAGACCCACCATTCCAGAAGCTTAGATAGTGGAGAGAGGATTGTGATGGGTAGAAAACCTGCAGAAGGCCTACCCTTGGGGATTGGCACAATGAATGCTGACTTGAGGGAGGAGGGAACAACACGCTGTGCCATACACAGGTTAAAAACCTCGCCAAGGCGAGTGAGGTTGGCTATGTCCAATGCCTTTAAAGCAAAGGCTGGAATGCCATCTGGAGACTGCGAGGCAGATGTCTTCAACTGCATGAAGTACTGTGCAAGGGCCGGCAGGCCCAGGACTGGTGGGCCAGCATGGCCAACTGTGGCTGTGTGAATGTACTCACACCTAGCCACTGGGACTGAGGGTGAAGGGTTAGCCAGCATCTCCAGAATTTGATCATCAACATGTGGGGAAGCTGCCACCCGAGCAACTGCCATGCACCTAACAAAGGCCCACAGAGCTGTCAGTGGGGAGTTAGTGCTGAGGTATGTCACCTTGGGAGCATTCACCTTTCTCACGTAGCTATGCTGGGCATTTGAGAAGCTAAGGTAATTGGCCGGAAGCTTAGAGACTTTCCACCACCAATGCATGGTGGGAACCATAGACCACATATCTTCAATTCTGAGGTCCACCATAGCTTGGGTATGCATCGTCCAGAAGTGGAGGACATGGGGAAGGAGGCTGCCGATGCAGCCCCCAAACCCAGGGAGAGTGACCAGCTAGGAAACCCATGAGCGTGGCAGGACTGCAGGATGGTGGCCCATTGTGCTGCAACCAGGTCATTGAACAGACTGGCATTAAATTTGGCTGGCAGGAACCAAGAGGGAGTAGGGGCAACATGAGACGCCAGTGGTGCTGGAACTAGTGCAAACCTCTGGAAATCCAGGGCATGGTCAAGTGCATAATCGAAAATCAAGGAGGCATGGTAAAGATCCAGCCCAGAAGACACAAAGATCTGATCCAGCAGGGAGGCAGTACATGCAGTCCTCCTGGTTGGGGAAGCAACGGTGGGTCTCAGACCCTAGGGCCTAAGACAGGCACCTGGCTGTGAGGGACGGTTTCATAAAATTCACATTGAAATTGCCACTGATGCAGTTTAGCACTCTAGGGTTGAAAGATGTTGAGACAAGAACACACAGTCTGCTGATGTCAATGTAAGAGGGTCAGTAAATCACCCAAACGTGAGCAACCGTTGCACCTATGGATGGACACCTCCACTTGCAGCAGTTCAAGGTCAGCCTTGGAAATCCTCATGAGGACTCGTGCAGACAGAGAATGGGACACAAAAAGAGCTACACTGCCCCCACGTGATGGCGTGATGCCCCCCCCCCCCCCGAGCGGCACACAGTATAACACAGAATACTTAGGTAAGCATCTGAGATCTCCTCCCGGAGCCAGGTCTCAGTGACAGTGATCCAGGAAGGGCAGAGGTCGGCAGCCATAGACTCAAGCCAATCTGATTTGGGAAACAGTGAGCGGGCATTCAACAGAAGTAATGAAAGCAGTCTTTGTGAGGGGTGGCGGCGTCATTCAGGACCTACTCCTGTACCTTGGGAGGAGGAGTATGGCTCAACAAGGGTTGGATTTGGGCCATGGAAAGGCCGAATATATACACCTGCTGGCCAAAGCTCTGGGTCAAGAGTGTTCCGATTCTCATCCTTCAGAACCCGGACGAATACAGAGCCTGTGGGTTGGCCCGACTTCGAGGCCCACCCATCGCACTCCACCACATAATGGCCAAGACCCGTCAGGGCTTCAGCCAGAGTTGCAGCTGACACCTCTGGCAGCACATTATTTAACAGAAAGCGTTCCATAGAGCTTCTCTGTACATTTGCAATACTGGTCACCACTGCTGATCCTGTAGACAGTACCCCAGCAGGCCGCCAGGCAGGGCATGAGACCCTTGATGGTGCACCAGGTGGCACAGTGACTTCAAAGCCTTGGCTGCTCCAGGTCATAGCTTGCCCTCCTCCTGGAGGTGATTCTACATTGCTCATCAGGGGGTCCACCAAGGCCTGAGCATATGACCTGGCTTGCTTGCCTCCAGTGGGCAGGATTGGGGCACCAAATTTGCTATGGTCGACAACCTGAGTGGCAGAACTGCCTTGGTCCCCATGGGTGATCATGGTTCCTGTCAGATTGGTCAGATTTGCAGAGGCATTCCATGTGCCCCTCTGCTTGTGCCAGAGGATGATTCAGTTCTGGGATGGATCCAGAATTTTCAGGTCATATTCACTAGGGTTAGGTGGAGGTTCCACGGGGAGGTTCTTCAGGCCGGTGAGGATTGCTGTAGGGTCTAGCCTGGGTAGCATTAAGAGATTCTTCAGTCTAGAGAGGGTCCTGGTTGAGAACGGGAAGTGGAGGAATAGCTTCACTGCACTGTAAGGGTAAATCCACTTTGCTGTTGTAGGGAGAAAGGGACCATGCAATTAGGGCGCCTACCCTGTCGAACCCTTTCTCCATGGCCTCACACATCGCAAAGAGGCCTTCAGTGATGGATAGTTGGTGTGGTATAAATATAAACAATATTTTGGTTTATTATATTCTCAAAAAATCTGGTTATACATTGGAAAAATAACATAGAAATGTGAGAAAAATATATTTTCCCTAGTACTGTAGTTTGAAAACAAACAGCAGCAGATTGATGACAATATGGGGGTGGTGTCTTCTTCTACTGTTATTCACACATTATGGCATCATAGAAGAAGTCCTTTGCAATAATGCCAACATCATGAAACCCTGTGTACTCTTAAGGAGTTACAGTGGTATAGGGTATATGTAACATTTTGCCATCAGTCTTGCACGATCTGCAGACTGACAACTTAAACTTTCACTCATATTTTTGCACACACTTCTCAGGCGTCCTAAAACGACCTTGGAGGAAGACCTGTTAGGTCCTTCATCCACTGGTGCAATGCAATGCAACTGGGTGAGAGTTGCATTGCACATCCCTTTGGCCTACAGTTGCAACTTTTTTGCAACTAATGGCTTGCAATTTCTTTTTGTCAGTCTCGTCCACAATGGCAAACCGTGCATGTCATTATTGTAATGCTGTTGTTGCATATTGTTTCATGATAAAATAACTATTAAACTGAAACATATATGTGGTACATATTAATTGTAGGGACCTGTTCCTACTAGTTTATACTCATAGTCACTAGTTCATGAGTCATTGGTCAGAAGGTATTTAGTCATAAGGTCTTAAGCCATTAGGTTATCAACCACGAGATCATTAGGCATTGGTCACCAGTTGATTAGTCATTAGAAGCACATTGGAAGCACAGACACTCGGTCTGCCTCTTGCTCTCTGGCATCTTCAGGGACGATCAGTCTACCAACAGCTGAGACCATTGGTCCCATCATACACAGCATCCCCCATTCTTAGTTGGTATATTTCTGCACATTGTATACCATGGGTCAATGGTTCAGAAGAATGCACCTGGACAATCTTCAGATAAATAAAATCTGTGTTCCCCAACTGCCATTTGTGTCTTTAATCATCTGCACACCATCTCACTCACATTGACTCTAAAAGCCAGTCAGACTTCAGCTGCCAAAGTGGTGACCCAGACGTGATCTTCTGCTAGTGCAGAGGGCCACACTTTCTAAAACTTATCATACATGTATTTAGTAGTTAACATCACATTTCATTTAATGCAAAGTGTAAACTGCATAATTAATAATAAATAAGACAAAAACAATAATGGTACACAGAAAAGGCTTTATTAAAATTGTATGTGCAAATTCCAAATCATCCAGCTCAATCATTCAGTTTCTGAATGCTTCTGCAGGCCACAGAAAACTGTGTGGCAGGCCGCTTGTGGCCTGCGGGCCGTTAATTGCACACCCCTGTGCTGTTATTGTGTGTTGTTATTTTTGTGATTAGTACGTTTTTGATTTGGTGTGTGCACCCAAAGGCTTTTGGACAGCACTGAACCCCAGTGAGTTTTGTTTTGTGGGGCTTGAACAGTAGCAATGTCCTATGAGAAAGGGAATCTTCACGCCCAATCATGGTTCGTACTCCACTGTGCCTCCCAGAATTTAACTCTGCCAACCCTGAGATATGGTTTGCCATTGCCAAGATCCATTTTGCCCATGCAAATGTCCTGGACGACCATAAATGGTACCTTGTGGTGGTATCCCACCACATGCATGATCGCATTGCATGATCGCATTGCACACTTCATTGGCAATGCGATCATGCAGCCCCTAGACCAGCGATTCTCAATTACTGCCATTGAACTTTAGTGTGCCGTGAGATTCATGAAATGTGCCGCCACTGCGAATAATCATACATAAGTGACGTCAGACAAGTAGTTCACTCGGTTCTGGCTTCCTAGAGGGAATGGCTGAATCAATGGGATGAATATAACAGTTCTCACTACTGGGTTAAAAAGCTATATACTGTACTAATCACCAGCTTGATGTGTGCATAGGGCTAGGTTACAGGTAACTTCTAACCCTCTTCCTGCCTATAGCCTTCCTGCCATTTTCAACAGTTCCCAACCAAAGCTGAAACCCCTATACTATGTATCATCTTTCTACTGTTCGTTGGGACATTCCACCAAGCCATGGGTCGAGCTCCTACACCTGGAAATTTTGCTTCCTCTACCCGTTCCATAATAGATAGGGTTCTTTCATGGGCAGATGCCATCGTATACCACATGGGACCTCGGTTTTACTTCTCATCCAAAGGAAAATGCAACCAGGGCTTCTCTCTCGCCCAAAAAAAATGCCAACCCACTTTTTGCATAGGGTCAGGTTACAACTTTTATATTATCTTTTGTGATTGTGTACCCTGAAGTGTGTCGTTTTTAGTGTGCCCCTAGATTTTTAAATTATTAAAGTGTGCCGTGATGACAAAAAGGTTGAGAATAGCTGCCCTAGACGATCACTCCTGCAGGACACCTCAGGAGGAAAAAGCAAGGCAGCTTTTTGACGACTCACCATGGGGAATTTGAAACCTACACAATACCTTCGCTGCCTGCAAGCCATCTGACTGAAGGGTCTCCCAGAGAAGGTGAAGCCCACAATGGCCACTCAGCAGAACAAGACTCTCTCAACAATGGCAAAGGTAGCTGACACCATGTGGAGTGTCCTCCCTACAAACTCAGTAATCACAGAACATAGCAGACCTCAGGGCCAAGCTATCCACCCCCTGGCCAGGTCATTGACATTTGAGACGACAGTAGAGCCCTGTGGCGGCAGCCCTCCCAGGGTAGGCCACCATCGAGGTCACATTCCTGTGAACAATGGCCACCAGGAGTGCTGGTACCACTGGCAGTTGCAGGGATCAGCTCAATGCTGCATTTCACCCTGCACCTGGAACCAGGGAATCATCATGGGCAGTCATTAGAGGTGGCTAATGGCACCTACCCACCCACATCATTTTGCCTTCACAATTGGGACCAGGCAAATAGGGCACGTTCCTAATTGACACAGATGCTGACCTGTGTGTTGTTCCATGCGACTTCATTTGTGGGCCACTTAGAAAGTCGACTTACAAACTTTCAGCAACAAATGGGACTGCACTCTCCACCTATGGGATGACGACGCTGACACTCAACCTGGGCCTATGAAGAGACTTTTCCTGGTGTTTTAGGATCACTGAAGTTCCCAAGCCCATCATTGGTGCTGACTTCTTGGCATACTACAACCTTCTTCCTGACCTGAAGAATGGTTGTTTGCTGCACTCAACCACCCTGCTTACCTACAGAGGAAAGGTGACAGAGTGCAACAGTCCATGTGTCAAGACTATCTCAGGTGATTCCCCTTTTCACAAACTCTGCCAGGAATTTCCAGGGCTAACCCACCCTGATGAAACTCCAGTTACAGTAAAATACAAAACAACATCACATTGTCACCAGACCATGCCCACTAATAGCACAGAAGCCCTGATGGCTGTCACCAGAGAAGCTCAAGGCAGCCAAGAGGGAGTTCCAGGCCATGTTCTGCCTTGGACTAGCACAGCCCTCAAAGAGCCCATGGGAATCCCCACTCCACATGGTCCCAAAGTCTGGTAATGAATGGCAGCCATGTGGAGACAATCATGCACTGAATGACTGCACACTCCATCATGAGTACCCTGTGCAGCACATTCAGGACTTCACCCAGATGCACAGTGGTAAGACCATTTTCTCTATCATTGATGTGGTCTGAGCATTTAACCAGATCCCTGTGATCAAACAAGACATCTCCAAAACAGCCATCGCCACTCCATTTGGGCTGTATGAATTCCCATTTATGACTTTTGGTCTTAGGAATGCTGCCCAGATATTCCAGTGGTTCATCAATGAAGTCCTCCAAGGCCTGGATTTCACCTACACATGCATTGATTACATCCTTGTTGGGTCATCATCAATAGAAGAACACCAACTACACCTGCAAATCCTCTTCAAGCAACTGTACACATCCATTGCCAGAGAAGGTTGAGGCAATCTTATCTTTTTCCAAATCTGAGACTGTTAAGGCCCTGCAGCAGTTTATGGGTATGGTGAACTTCTACAGGAGGTTCATACACAATGCCACAGATTGTCAAGCACCTCTCAACAGCCTGCTCCAGGGCAACATAAAGGGGAGGACCCCAATCCAATGGAACCCAAGGGTCCTGGAAGCCTTCACAGCATGCAAGGAGAGCCTGGCACAAGCCACCCTACTGGCTTACCCAAGGCCAAGTGCACCTCTGGCTATTGTTACAGATGCATCAGACCTTGCCATGGGTGCCATACTCCAGCAGGGGACTGACAACATGTGTGTTCTGTGAAATTGGAGGTCTTGCTGGGTGCTGGTTAAAATTTGCAGCTATGACATTTGAACTTTGTTCTCAAGACATCAAAATGACCTCAATTCTCTCCTCTGTGGATAAAGCCATCTTCAGTTGCCTGTAAGAAAATGTGCTGTAACGTTTGAACCATAACTGCTACTTTGAATCTGTTTGCAGGAATGAACTTGTCAGAAAATGCAGATGTTATTTGATATATCACACACCCCCTTTCTATTTAAAAAATTGACTTAGATTTAAGATGGCGCCCATGTTCGATACAGACTGTAAAAGATAGCCCACTTCCCCATACCTTACTGGAATATTCTGATTTCCCAATTGCTGCTGAGTTTTTGAAATAACAGTGTGTACTGTGACTTTTGCGTCACCCTGTATAATAATACAGTGAAGTCTGGTTGTAACGAGTCAGGAAAATGTACTAAAATCAGTTCATTATAACAGGTGAAAGATTTCATTGGGAAGGATTTCACTGGAAAACTTTAATTGTTGAAATACAGTACGTTATAACCAAGGGTTCATTATTAATGGGTTCACTATAGCCAAACTCTACTGTATTAGCATAATGTACTTACCACTCATAGCAACTTCTTTGGATACAACTTCCCATGCCTTTTCTTGAGCTGTTTTATTAAAATATTCTGCCAAACTATAGTTATATAAACATGGGTGCTTCTCGCTGCTTCTGCTATGCACCTGATCTTGATTGTACATAATAGTACAGTATATTGAAAATATCACGTGAGAATTAAGCAGCTAAAGCTGTTAAGTTAAAGCGTTCTTTGCGGTTGGACAATCTTTGACAATGGCAGTCTTTGTTTACAGTTGCACAAACGTTGGGCATGCAACTGACACACCAGTCACTATTGAGTTGGTCGTTTGCCAGTTTATTGCAAATTGTATTGCAGTTGTATAGGTGGACGACTCCTATCCATTGCTGAAGTGATATTTTATCCAGTCTGATATAATTTATCAAGTCGGATTGAAATCACGTTGCGTCAATGGACAAAGGGCCTTACCAACAGTAATCCCACTGTGCTCAAGAATTAAAAAAAAAGTCTGTACGTTGTTTATGGTGGTCCCAGGAGTTATTACTGAAAAGAGGTACATTCTCCCATGTGAATGTTCTCCAACAACTAATGCAGGAACCAGAAGATTGGTGCAATTGTTTGCATATGGATCAAGACACGTACTGTAAATTGTTAATGCTGGTAGCCCCAAAAATAGAAAAGCAAACACTGCCATAAGGATGGTTATCAGCCTCCATGAGTGTATGCCTGGTTTTTCTTGTCTCTGTTGCAGTAAAAATCCTTTGATTTCATTTACCAGAGGCAAGGAAGGCTTTGGTAGAGCTCTATGAACTCAGTGGAAAAATTCGTGAGACCAGTGCCACATGTCTACCTTCATTTCGTTCACCACTAAATGCAATACAGATATCATTTGTAACCAACCTACAGAGTCGCCAAAAGCAGACGACAGGGAAGCAAAGTTTCACCATCTTGCATGCACTCAAAGCTATAGCCCGTTAGTCTTTTGGGAGATTTGTCCAACTTCTACAGTTCATGCAAGACGTCTAACTTGCTGTCTACCTGTAACGTTTTGTTTGTCAAATCTGCCATGATCTTGCAAGACTAACGTGTATACCAGAACGTGTGCTACGTGTGCTACGTTGTTCTGGGGCCCCACCAAGTACTTGATCCTCCACTGTGGGGAAAATAATGCAAAGTTGCTCTTACAGTGGATTGGAGGTAGAAAATCGCGGCCCTATGTGGTGTGGCGATGTAGCTGTTTTTTGACGACAAAGAAGCCCCAAGTGTGGCTGTCTTTGGATGAGAAGTAAAACTGAGGTCCCGTGTGGCTACGACGGCATTTTCACGTAAAGGAACCCTCTCTGCTATGCAACGAGTAGCAAAGCAACTCCTAAACCTTTCCCCGACTATGGCAGGGTCGGATACCCATCTGGTCCCTCTAAATGGGCACAAGGGTGATCTATTGGACAGCGTTTTTCCGCAGCCAGCTGCCCACCAAAACTGCAACCAATAAGCTTATATATCGCTGGTGTTTTTACTGTTTGTTGGGGCACTCCACCGACCCCATCAAAGTGTAAACAACCTCTTCAGCAAAAGCAACTCCTAACCCCTTTTCCGCCTATGGCTGGGATGGGCACCCATCTTGTCCCTCTGAATGGACACAAGGGCGATATATTGGTCATAGTTTTTCTGCAGCCGGTTGCCGGCCAAAGCTGCACCCCTGCGCTTATTTATCGTCGGTCTAGTGTTCGTTGGGGAATGCTACCGACGCCAGGGGTCGAGCTCCTTCACCTGGAAAGTTTTGTCTCATCTACCCGTTGCGTAGTAGAGATGGTTCTTTTACGTGCATGTGCCATCGTATACCCACACTGGACCTCAGTTTTACTCCTCATCCGAAAGAAGGGACACTCGCCGCCTCTCTCTCGCCCGAAAGAAGCCGACTCACCTCTGTCCAGTATCGAACCTAGAGCTAATGACGCAGTTGCCGATTGTACTAACCACTACGCCACCGCGGCGGGTCAAAGAACCCCTTCAGCATAGAGTGAAATATCCAAGAGTGAGTTCCCAGGTGAAATTCCCAAGTGTGTGAGATCGCTGCATGGAGTAGGCCTACTATACAAGTTAACCACCACAAAGAACACAGCCTTTGTGTTGCTATGGTTCCCAACGCTACCATAGGCAGGGAAAGGGTCAAGCACGCTGCCTATTTAGCCACCGAGGCAAATCCTGTTATGCAACAGACACTGCCGTCGGTGGTGTGCCCCAACGTAAAGTAGACAGACGATAAATAGCAATGGTGTTCCAGCATGGGTCAGCAGTCGGCTGAGGAAAAATTCTGTCCAATATATCATCCGCGTGCCCATTCAGAGGGAGAAGATGGGTACCCGACCACGTATTCATAATTTTTTTCTTGATGTGTTGCTGTAGACTAGTTATTTCCGAAGTGTGCCATGTACAAGTTGGTTGTTGTTGACGTTTGTCATTCTTCACTTTGCATCGTGTTCCCTGACCTACATCTCCAGTTCAGGATTTGGTCCCCTGTCAGTTTTAGGTATGAAAAATTAAGTTAGCTTTGACAGTTTTCAAGACGAATTTGTTCTGACAGAGATACTGTCATTTAACACATTAGGCTGGAGGTGGAAGAGGCTACGTCACGTAGTGGTTCGCTATCTTGTTGTAAAATGTCTGATACACCATATGGCGCCACTTGTCAACTTGTCCGCAACGGAAGCATAGAATAATGACAGGAAAGAATGGGAGTTCCGGTATCAACTTTTATCGGTGTTAGGCTCATGAACACCACAGATGCCCTGTTTAGGCCGATTTATACTTTCCAGCGGTGTGCCAGAATACTGCTTCAGTGGTTCCAGGTTCGATACTTGATCGAGGAGGGTTGGCTTCTTTCGGGCATCGAATGCACCTTCCGTCGGAATGAATAGCTGTTATGTGGCGTTGGACACACCAGTTCTCGAATGATCACTGAAGTTGAAGAACGGAACCCCAGATAGTACTGGCTTAGGTGACCGTTTGGGAACACTGGGTACCGCAAATATCCAAAAATCGTGCATGGGCATAGTGTCTGTGCAGTCATTGCTTTAGAACTATGCAGTGGACGGGGCTCCAATGACCTTGTAGTTGAAGGGCCCTAAAACATCAACAAATCAAAAGGGAACACTGGATAATGTTAATACCCAAATCGTCGTAACAGCATAGAACAGCATTAGAACTACGCAGTGGGTGGGGCTCTAATGGCCTTTGTAGTTGAAGGACCCTGAAACACCAACAAAACAATCCGTCGGAATGAAAGTAAAACTGTAGCTCCTTGTGATGTGTACAATGTCACACCTAAATGAACCCTCTCTACTATGCAACGAGTAGGTCGGCCAAAGTCCCTAGAGTAGGAGCTCGCTCTCTGGCGTCAGTGGAGTGCCCCTGCCCGGGGTAGAATAGGCACACTGCATACCTGCATGTCGTAAGAGGCGACTAAAAGGGGTGACCTTTTCTTGCCCCAGTCTGGACAACACCACTGTCGTCCTTGTCTATGACGTGTTATGGACAGGACGATACCAACATCGTGGTTGTTCCAGTGTTAGGTCTGACTTGTTCTCGGTCGATGTAGGCTCCTCACTGAGGTGACTGTAAACAAACGCCTACCCGCGTGTTTGCCGTGCGTGGAGACCCATACCCTGGGAAAAGCGGATCCTGGTGCTTGAGGAGGCGTATGCCCTGCGATGTCTCTTGGCCACTCCACACTGGTGAGGTGGCTGACAGACATCGGGGACTAGGGTTGCGATCCACAGTCTCCAAAACATCACTTTGGCCACAGCTTCCAGGGAAAACGGGAGGCCAAGGCAGTAGCCTGGTCTTGGTCAATCAGCTGGGGGCGCATAAGTGGTTATGCCTCCTAGGGTGACTGTAAGTGGACCGACAGTCAACCCCGATGCCAATGGTCCGGTACTCGGGGATTATTCCACCCTAACGGTATCCTGTCTGAGTAGTCTCGACGACCCGAATGGGCGGCACCATGTAGGGTTCCGTGTGGTGGGTAAGTCCTGCGGACAGCGAAAAGATAATTATCTCAAATTATGGCAAATATAACCCAGAGGCTGGGGGCCTCTACAAATAACCCCACCCCTCCCCCTTCTTTACTTTTACTGACTTGTGTTGAGCCGGAAGATGGCGGGCTTGGTCCCACCCAACTGAGTGGGCCAGCTACCACTGAGCTGATGGAGACATGTACTGCTCCAACAAAGAGGCCGCGTTCCCCCAGTAAGCCAACTGGATCAGGGAACGAACCTGTGACGTCTATGGCATCGGCACCTGCCCTTAACAAGAGGCAACGACCTCTTAGCCTTAAGGTGCAGGGTTCCACCGCCGATGCAAAGCATGTTCCTGCATCTAAGATTTTAGGTGCAGTCAAACAACCATCCATACCTTCTTCCTATCCTCCCCGGTTTATTTCCATCTCTGGGGAGGATGGTGCAGCCTTGGGGAAGGCGTCGCCCTTCCTTATCGCCAAAGCCATCAAGGGCATTGCCGGTGACGTGACTTCTGTCAAGAAACTGCGCAATGGCACCTTGTTGGTGGAGGCATCTGCCCCCCACCAGACCGAAGCATTATTAAAAATGCGAAAGCTCGGTGACATCCCCATTGTGGTTGAACCCCATCGCACCTTAAACACCAGTAGAGGTGTGGTGCGGTGCCCTGACCTACGCGGGGAATCAGAAGAGCAGATAGTGGAGGAGCTCAGGGACCAGGGTGTGGTGGCTGTCTGCCGCACCACCATCTGACGGGATGGAGAATCCCGCCCGTCTGACACCTTGGTGCTCACCTTTGGTAAGCCCCAGATGCCAGATTACATCATGGCTGGCTACCTACTGCTTCGATGCTTCAAGTGCCAGCGATATGGTTATGGACAGAATTCGTGTTCTGCCAAGGCCATGTGTGGCACTTGTGGACAGGGTGACCACTCCCCCGAGCCATGTAAGACTGCACCTGTCTGCTTAAACTGTAAGGGCAACCACCCCGCCCCTTCTCGGGATTGCCCTACTTGGCTGCAGGAACGTGCGATCCAGGAGCTGCGTGTCCAGAAGGGTATCACTTTTCCGGATGCACGACGGCTGCTAGCCTTGCCAGGGACCTCCACTCGTGGAGTGTCCTATGCAGGTGCTGCAAAGGCAGCCACTGTGTCCTCTGTCTGTACCCAGACGGACACCCTACCTCACCTCCCCCCCTCTCATCCGTTTAACGCCCTCTTGGGCTTGCGGGGTCCATGGGGTGCCGGTCTGTGCAAGCATTGGCTGCCAGACGGACCCCGACCCCATTTCCATGGCTTCTTCCGGCTCCACCGCCGCCTCTGGCCCATGAATGGGCCCACCAATAATGGCGGTGCCAGCTTCTTTGGAGGCCCCTGATGCCACTCATCAAAGAGAGGCATCTCCCTTAAAGGCCTCCCTCCCTGTCCCAGCCCAGCCAACCTCCTCAACGGAGGGGGCGGTGGGTGTGACAGGAGGAAAGATAGTAGGGACACCACCCACTACTGCCGTGGGCTGTGTGTCCTTGGTTCGTCCACCCAAGCTCTCTGGCCAATGGCGGAGAGCACGGGGTGGCTTCATGCCCAAATTGGGGCACAATGGGGATTCCTCCTTCGAGATGGAGGAGGATGAACCAATTGAAGGCGTCCCTCCCTTTTCTGCAGTGGGACGGAGAAAAGGGAGGAATAGAAACAAGCCGCCTAAGTCCACTTGATGGTAAATTTCCTACAATGGAACTGTGAGGGTTTTCCCACAAGAGGGACGAGATCAAACTGATGATCTTGAGGCACAACCCCGTCTGCATCTCCCTCCAGGAGATACTGTGTCAGAGTGATACCCCCATTTCACTACGGGGGTACACAACATTTGCAGACACCCGGCAGCAAGGCAGCCACCCTGTGGGAGGGGTGGCTATCCTTATCCGGAAGGGGTGCATGCATGTGCCGGTTGCTTTGCAGACGCCTCTTCAAGCAGTGGCGGTCTCATTGCAACTGGATGTGCCTACCACTCTATGTTCCCTCTACATGCCTCCTGGGATCGATATCCCATGGGCAGACCTTGACTCCCTCAGTGCCCAGCTTCCAAGACCCTTCTTGATTTTGGGTGACTTCAATGCCCATAATCCACAATGGGGCTCGGACAGTCAC
>JAAFCE010001963.1:17784623-17955137 GCA_013389805.1 Trigoniulus corallinus | reverse complement strand
GGGTGCATGCATGTGCCGGTTGCTTTGCAGACGCCTCTTCAAGCAGTGGCGGTCTCATTGCAACTGGATGTGCCTACCACTCTATGTTCCCTCTACATGCCTCCTGGGATCGATATCCCATGGGCAGACCTTGACTCCCTCAGTGCCCAGCTTCCAAGACCCTTCTTGATTTTGGGTGACTTCAATGCCCATAATCCACAATGGGGCTCGGACAGTCACAACCCCCGAGGGCGACTTGTGGAACAATGGGTGTCACACAATGGCCTCATTGTTCTCAACACAGGTGCCTCCACGCATGTGATGACTGCCACCGGTGGTCTTTCGTGTATAGACCTTTCCATCTGCTCTCCTGGGTTGGCACCAGGTTTGCAGTGGGAGGTTCTGTCAGACCCTTGTGGAAGTGACCACTTCCCTATCAAGATTAGCAGTGGAGATAGGGCATTGCCCCAACACATACCGGGGTGGTGTCTGCGTCGGGCGGACTGGGAGGAGTTCGCCCACCATATACATTTCCACCCACTGTGTGATTTTGATGGGGTCAACGATCTAGTGAGTCACTTCACAGAGGTGGTGGTCGGGGCGGCATTGGCATCCATCCCCCAAAGCTCGTGTAACCCACAACGAGCACGGGTGCCATGGTGGACGGAGGATTGTCGGAGTGCAATTCGGGCTCGCTGACGAGCCCTTCGCAGCTTTCAATCTCGTCCCACCGAGGCCAATCGTATTGACTATCTCTGAGCCCGGGCAAATGCACGACGGGTGATCAAGGAGGCCAAACGCTCCTCATGGAGTCAGTACGTCTCCTCACTTACCCATCACACGCCCTCCAAGAAAGTCTGGGAAAAGCTGAGGAAGATCCAAGGCAGATATTTACCATCATGTGGCTCAGGTCTCCTTTTAAAAGGAAGACATTGCCTTCTGCCGTGTGAGGTGGCTGAGGAACTGGGAAGGACATTTGCAGCCGTCTCCAGTTCCCAGCACTACACGGCAGCATTTATGCAGTCTAAAGAACCTGCAGAACGCCACCCACTTAATTTTGCTGGGGTGTCGCTGAGGGGTATAACAATCCATTTACCCCTTGGGAGCTCCAGGCAGCTCTAGCAAGAGCCAGGGATACTGCCCCTGGACCAGATAGCATCCACTATCAAATGCTACGACACCTACCAGAGAATGGCGTTAGATACCTCCTTGAGGTATTCAATTACATCTGGCAGCATCATGAAATCCCTGCAGGTTGGCGAGAGGCTACTATAATCCCACTGCAAAAACCTGGGAAGGATAGTAGCCTTCCAACAAATTATAGACCCATCTCATTGACGAGCTGTCTTTGCAAAACCATGGAACGAATGGTTAATTGGCGCCTGGTGTGGTATCTGGAACGGCACCACCTTCTTGCCGATGCCCAATGTGGTTTTCTTGCTGGCAGGTCTTCGGTGGATCATCTGATCTCACTGGAGACTGCAGTACGTGAGGCCTTTCTCCACAGACAGCACTTTGTGGCTGTCTTCTTTGATGTGGAGAAGGCGTATGATACCACATGGCGCCATGGTATACTGGAGACCTTGCACCAGTGGGGGCTCAGGGGTAATCTGCCCCTCTTCCTCCATAGCTTTTTGTCCGAACGGACCTTCAGAGTGCGTGTGGGTAACACCTACTCCTCGGCCTTCCTGCAGGAGAATGGTGTCCCACAGGGGAGCGTCTTGAGTGTGACGCTCTTTGCTGTTGCAGTGAATGGATTACCATCCTCCGTTCACCCCCCGGTAAAGTCGTCCCTCTTTGTGGACGACTTTTCTATCAGGTAACGGGCTGCCATGATGCACAGCATTGAGCGTCAGCTGCAACTGGCACTCAATAGTGCCAACTAGTTTGCCACTTCACGTGGCTATAAGTTCTCCCCTGACAAGACAATGGTCATGCACTTCTGTCGTAAGCGAGGGCTACACCCTGAGCCTCAGCTTACCTTGAATGGCCGCCTCCTCCCAGTTGTAGAGGCGGCTCGGTTTCTTGGTCTCCGTTTTGACAGCTGTCTGACATGGGTCCCGCACTTGAAGGAGCTGAAGGCTAAGTGCCTTCGCTCCCTTAATATTCTGCGGTGCCTGCAGGGAACTGGTTTTGGGGCAGATTGAACGGTGATGCTTCGCCTATACAGATCACTCGTTCGATCCCGTCTCGATTATGGCTGCGGCGTATATGGCCTGGCCGCTCCATCTACTCTCTGGATGCTGGACAGTGTTCATCACGCTGGCATCCGGTTGTCCATTGGGGCGTTCCGCACAAGTCCAGTACTCAGCCTTTATGCTGAGGCTGGCGAGCCACCATTGACTGTGCGGTGGCAGCGCCTGGCAGCTGCATACATTTTGCGGCTGAAAGGTCAGCCACAGCACCCTACACACCCAGCCGTCTTTAGTGACATTGTGAGACGGCCATTCAACCGCCGCCAGGGGGTTCCCCCTCCATTCGGTGTGCGTTGGATGGACTGTCTTGCCGGCCTGGGTGTGACTCTACCTACAGTGCAGCCTGTACTGCCGGCCTCTGTGCCGCCCTGGACAGTGCCAGAGCCAAGTTTAAATTTAATGCTGGCAGCCTTACCCAAAACCAGTACCGATAGGTCATTGTACCAACAAGAGTTCGGACGCCTCTCTTGGACCTATCGAGGCCATGTTTTTATTTACACGGATGGGTCGAAGGATGGTTCCTATGTGGGTTGGTCAGTCTTTACAACTGGTCATCTCATAGGGGGCCGCCTTCCAGGCGTTGCCAGTGTCTTAACTGCAGAACTCACAGCTCTGCACAGGGCACTGGAACTCATCCAAGTATTGCATAACAGACACTTTGTTGTTGGGACTGACTCCCTATGCTCCCTTCAGCTGTTGCACACCCTGTATGGCAGACATGCCATCGTCCAGGGTGTGCACAGATTGCTGCTTGTGATTCGTAAGCAGGGCAAGACAGTGTTGTTTATGTGGGTCCCGGGGCATGTTGGCATCGTGGGCAACGAGATGGCAGATGCCCATGCCCGTCAGGTGGCCCACATGCCAGAAATTCCTGACACTGCTGTCCCCTCCTCCGACGCTCTCCCAAAGGTGCGGCGGGCCGTCCACGACCAATGGCGGGCCCAGTGGTTTGTGGAGACCACGAACAAACTCCGCACACTGAAGGACACTCCAGTGCACTGGGTGTCCTCGTGCCGCCAATCGCGGAGGGAGGAGGTTGTGCTTGCTCGGCTGCGAACCTTCCTCACCCACTCCTACATTCTACGGGGTGAGGATCAGCCATGGTGTGACTTCTGTTGGGAGCCTCTCACAGTGGCGCACATCTTTTGTCACTGTGAGAGATACCGAGAACTTAGGTGGCGACTGGGAGTCAGCGCAGAGCTCTCCACATCACTTGGGGATAACCTTCAGGCAGTGGAGAGCTCGCTAGTATTTGTGAAAGAGGCTGGCCTCTTTCACAAAATTTGAATTATGTGACATTTCTTTTAGGCCCTTTTTGTAATTATTTTTGAATTATATGGCTTTTGCCTTTTTTTTCTGTATTCGTTTTGGCTTTTGCCACATTTATTGTAATGTCTGTTTTGGCTTTTGCCACAATTATTATTCTGTCTGTTTTGGCTTTTGCCTTTTTATTTCTGTGTTTGTCTTGGCTTTTGCCACATTTATTATTCTCTCTGTTTTGGCCTTTGCCACTTTTATTGTTGTGTATGTTTTGGCTTTTGCCTTTTTTATATGTCTGTTTTGGCTTTTGCCTTTATTTATATGTCTGTTTTGGCTTTTTACTGTATTTCTTTTCTGAGTAATTATTAGGCTATTGCGTTTTTATTGTTATTACTTTTATTGGCCTTTTGCCCTTTTTATTGCCATCCTGGTGGGATGGCCATTTACACCCCCACCATGGTGATGTGTCTTTCTGGGCCCTAATGACCTTTGTAGTTGATGGGCCCTAAAGCAACAACAAAACAAAAAACAAACAAACCAACAAACTCTGCACTTTGAAGGACACCCCAGTGCACTGGGGGTCCTCGTGCTGCCAGTCGTGGAGGGAGGAGGTTGTGCTTGCTCGGCTTTGGTTCAGTCACACGTTCCTCACCCACTCCTACCTTTTACGGGGTGAGGGACAGCCATGGTGTGACTTCTGTTGGGAGCCTCCAAAGTGGCACATATCTTTAGTCACTGTGAGAGATACCGCAAACTGAGATGGCGACTAGGAGTCAGTCGGGAGCTCTCTGCCTCACTTGGGGATAACCCCCTGGGGGTTGAGCTCACTTGTATTTGTGAAAGAGGCTGGCCTCTTTCACAAAATTTGATTTATACACGGTTTGTTTTAGACATCTTGGAATTTATTCTGGAATTATTTTGGCTTTTGCCTTTTTATTTCTGCATCTGTTTTGGCTTTTGCGTTTTTATTTCTGTGTCCTTTTTCGGCTTTTGCCGTGTTTATTGTTATTACTGGTTTGGCTTTTGCCGTGTTTATTGTTATGACTGTTTTGGCTTTTGCCACTTTTATTGTTATGTCTGTTTTGGCTTTAGTCACTTTTATTGTTATGTCTGTTCTCGTTTTTGTGGATTTTACTTTTATTTCTGGTTTTGGCTTTTGCCTATTATTATTCTTTGCTATTTATTTGGCTGTTGCCTTTTGTATGTGTTAGTTTTAGTGGGCTTTTGCCCTTATTTATTGCCATCATGGTGGGAAGGCCATTTACACCCCCACCATGATGATCGTCTTTCCTTTTGGGCCCTAATGACCATTGTAGTTGATGGGCTCTAAAACGATAACAAACAAACAAACAATGGAGTGCCCTGAAAAAGTAGGCCGACAATAAATAAGCATAGTTCTCGCAGCTTAGGTCGGCAGATCGCAGCTCGCACCCTACTGCATAAAATTGCAGAGAAACCTCTCTATGGGTACACACCTCATATCGGTACAGATTTTTCAGGCACTGATTTTTCGCCCATAGTGTTAATGCTATTACTACCCCTCTTAACGGTACACTTCTCTAATGGGTACACCCCTCTGTTGGTTGTTGTTTTGTTGTTTGTTGGTGTTTAAGGTCCCGTCAACTACAAGGTCATTAGAGACGCATCCACTGTGTAGTTCTAATGCATATGCTGCACAGACACTACACCAATGCAACGATTATTGGGTATTAGCAGTACCCAGCTTTCCCGAGCAACCACCCATGTCAGTACTAACTGGGCTTGCGTTGCTTAACTTCAGTGATCAGACGAGAACTGGTGTGTCCAACGCAACTCGCCGCTCCCCCCTCTGTTGGTACACCTCCTACATGTCACCACTTTTCAGAAAACCACCTCTCTAATGGTTACATCCCTCTATTGGTACATCTACTACATGTCACCATTTTCAGAAAACCCCCTCTGTAATGGGTACATCCTGCCTCAGTGAAGCAGTGGACAGGGTGCTTGGTAACTGCAGCAGCGGTTCTCGGTTCGATACTGGTCCAAGGCGGGTTGCCTTCTTTTCTGCAAGAGAGATGCCCCGAGTATGCCTTCCTTTGGATTAGAAGTAAAACCATAGTCCCATGTGGCGTTCAATGGCATTTATACATAAAAGAACTTTCTACTATGCAGTGGATAGGTGAGGCAGCATTTCCAGGTGTAGGAGCTTGCCACCTGGCATCGTTGGAATACCTCAAAGAACAGTAGACCTACAATAAATATGCACAGGGGTTGCAGCTTTAGTCTGCATCTGGCTGTGGAAAAACGCAGTCCAAAAGATCACCCTTGCATCTATTCAGACGGGCAAGATGGGTACCCGACCCTGCCATAGGCAGCAAATAGGAAGGTAGCTTGATTGTAGACAAACCTCCCTTGATTTTGTGAAATATTATATTATACAATGCATTTTTGCAGTTAAAAAACAATATAAAACAATATATTGTTTTGATTAATTTATATACCCATACCCCTCTTATGGGTACACCCCTCTAATGGGTACACTTTGGCTAGGTCCCGCAGGTGTACCAGTTAGAGAGGTATCACTGTACTTTCCAATAGATACCCCATGCACCCCAGTGGTACAGAAATGGGTACCCTACCTTAGGCGGGAAAGGAATTACTAGTTGGTTTTACATCAAGAACCCTTTCAATATGAATGGTAAAATTTGTGTTCATCGGCAAATCCCAGCTGTAGAAGCTCTCACCTCCTCTCCCCTTTATTTTGGTAAAACATTCTCTCCAAATAGAAGATTCCCGGCGATAAATAAGAGATAAATAGTTGGTAGCCATCTATGTAAACGTCCGGTTCTACTGTTCCCTGTGTTTCCGGTATTAACATGACAGTAGGTATCTTAACCCAAGAGTTACGGATGTTAATAATGTTGTTGATCTTTGTAATGAGCATCTTGCTAGAACTACTGACACTGAAGCTATCGGTTGCCAGGATTAGAAAATCAGGCCTTGAGGAAAAGCTGGAAAAGAGCAGTCATTAATTAAAGAAGAGGAACAATGAGCCCGCGGAAGACGACTTCTTGCCGAGGAAAACCAAATTCGCCAGTGAATCAGTCTAAGTCAGCGATTCTCAACATTTTTCTCGTTACGACACATTTTTAATAATTTAAAAATTTGACGGCACACTAACAACCACGCGCCGATTCAGGTGGGTTTTTTGGGGTTGCAGCCCCCCATGCACGTATAAACTTATATTTGCATAATATATGTGAGCTTGCACAGGTATTAGCTCAGTCCCCCCCGGCGAAAACCCTTGATCTGCGCATGCTAACAACGATTAATTTTGGGGCACACAAACGCCAAAGAAATATATACATAAGCTGAAGCCTAATCGTATGCAAAAACCCACCTTGGTGGTGCAGTGGGTAGCACGCTTGGTAACTTCGTCAGTAGTTCGAGGCTCAATACTAGACCGAGGCGGGTGGGCCCCGAGTGTGCCTTCCTTCGGATGAGAGGTAAAACTGAGTAGTGTACGATGGCATTTATATGTACTTAAAAGAACCCTTTCTACTATGCAACGAGTTGATGACGCCAAACTTCGAGGTGTAGGAACTCGCACTTTGGCGTCTGTGAAATGCCCCAATAAATAGTAGATCGATGATAAATAAGCATAGGGGTTGCAGTTTTGGTCGGCAACCGGCTGTGGCAAAGCACTGTCTAATATATCGCCCTTTTGTCTATTCATTCAGAGGGACAAGATGGGAACCCGACCCTGCAGTAGGCAGGACAAGTTAGGAGTTACGTCAGTGGTTTCCAACCTGGGAAACACGGACTACTGCCAGGGAAGGCGCCAGTGGAGAGTATGAATCATTGTACTGCAAAGCAGTGCAAGTCCTTCTACCGTTTGTAATTTATTATTCATTTGAAGGGCCTTTCGGCACTAGCTGCAATGAAAACCAAATACAGTGATACCTCAACTTACGAGTTTAATTCGTTCTGTGACTGAGCTCTTAACTCAAATTGCTCGTATGTCAAATTATTTATGTTTGTAGAAATTAATTGAAATGCCTTTAATCCATTCCAGCCCCAAAAACACCGCATATGTATTGTTTAAAATCATTATGAAAGATATATCATTGATTTTTACTTGTTTTCCCATGCTATAATTTATGCAGTGTGACGTGATGAGCCTCGGTGATGTCTTCTTCAGCGACCTCCAAGCCCATGCATTTTCCAAGGGACACACTCCTCTACCACTGCCACTTTTCTTCCAATCCTTTGATATCCTATTCAGACACAGCCTTAGAACACAGATTCTTACATGCAGAGGTCAAAGTCCTTCTTGAAACACCCTGCCAGGCCACATCGATAATTGTGAGACTCACATCAAAGCAGTGACAGAACATGTGCTTGGTGAAGAACTTTTTGAAATTATAGTTCATCTGCTGGTTCATAGGCTGTGGGACAGGAGGTGTCTTTGAGGTTTGGTGGGTGAGCAGATGCATTATCCAGGATGAGAAGGGCTTGCAGGGGTAGATAACGTACTTGGAGATTGCTAATTATTGGTGGTGTGTGAAGCTCACTCCTAACTCGTATTTTATCTTCCATCTCAAACCAACAGTTCAACCAAGCAACAGCTCGTATCTTGAATAACACGTAAGTTAGGGCACTTGTAAGTATCATGGTATCACTGTATTGAACCAGGTTATTAGTCGAAAAAGAGTTATGAGTGGCACTCTCCACATTGCCCCAAGATTTTATAAACTTTGTGCCAATAAACAACACCAACCCTCGCATTAAATTTTGATGCTTTAGATGTAGGTAAATTAATAATTTGGTATAAAAATACTGTAAATATGCATGTTCGGCGACACACACACACCATCTATTAAAGGAAGGGCGGCGCAGTAGCATAAAGGTTGGAAACCACTGAGTTCCGTTGTAACCTAACCCTATGCACACATCAAGCCTTGTTAGCTGGTAGTCAGAACAAATATTTATGCCCATTGGTTCAGCTAGCCCCTTCTAGGAGGGTAGAACCGATTGAACGAACTACTGTACTTGGCTGACGTCGCTTATGCATAGGAATTCGCAGGGGCGCACAGTGGTCGGAAATGCAAATTTAGTGGGACATTTAAGAAAAAACTCATGTCAGCAAATTACAAAATAATTGCCATTTTGTTGTGACTGAATCATCTCCTGTCTTAAATGAACAACAATCAATTAAATTTCTTTTCATTTAAAAGCACTAAAAGATTACAAAGTCCACATTTATGAAGATGCTGCATATTTCGCTTCTTCCGTGATTCAGATCATTGTGTTTTGTGCTCTCACGCAGGCATTTTACAAAGTTTATTGGGAATTCTTTTTGCTGCATTATGGGCACTGAAGCTTCAGGTTACTATAAGCATTCCATATTGTCTTTTTAAGTTAACAGGGGTCAAGATATGATCACATGTAGTTTAGGAGGACAACAACTGATTTTTTAATAATTCTTTGGGACTTGTCATTGTGGGAAAAAAATAGTATCCTTTCTTCCATTCTGGAAATGATTTAGGATCATTCTGTGGTCTGTTACCTTTGTTTTGACACCCATCCTAAAGTGCTCAGACCTGCAGAAGTTATTTATTTTTACCCTTCCATCGACAAGGTGACGATTTCTGGCACACAGTACAAGGTGGGGGTCTGTGATGACCCCCAAAAGACTTTTTGATTTTCAAGGCTTAAATATTCAGATTAAGGGCATTATTATGGATATTAATTAAATACCATCCATATAAAGCTTTAGCAATTAAAATAATTTGGAAACATGCTGTAAAAATTCTATATTACCCAAGAAGACAAGACGCCATCATCACGATACCCTTATCCCACCTATGACAGGGTCGGATCTGCAGGGTCTAGTCCTTCACTCCTGCTTATCTCCCACCAGGTCCCCATCCACCCCAGACACTACCATTTCTGCTGTATATAACCAGTGTTTCTGACCAGCCAACCATGTTGGTACTAACTTGGGTTGCATTGCTTAACCAGAAACAAAATATGCTAATTACTTAGTAGACCTGCCAACTTCCCTAGACAGGTAAAGAAAACATCGGAGAACAGGTACTCAAAGGTTGGTTAAGATTGGAGAAAGTGGTACATGTGTAAACACAATTTTGTAGGTCTGGGGTCTGCCAAGACCCCACCTTGTGGACGGAAGGTTAATTTTTATTACCATGAGGTATCAAGGAAGGTGTGACACGAAAGGAGTTATTTGATTTTCTCTTCACTGAACATCTCCTTTCTCGTGCTAATACTGTATTTGCAAGAAATGAGATGAGACATAACATTGAATCCAGGGTACCAAACTTCCAGAAGATGATTTGAAAAATAAAATCTCCCTATTTTCCAACAAGGTTCTGACAGTGACAACGAGTATTGGATTCATCAAGCAGTGAATCAGATCTTTGATGTTGTGCATGGTTCCCCAACTTCAATGTACTAATTTGAAACTTGAAAAAACATTGTATTCAGAATTATAAAATTATATTTTGTTAAAAAATTTACAACTACACTTCATGTTAAGCTTACTTCATTGCACTATTACACATGTCCCGCTAAAACATGATTTCATACCACTGTGCGGTGGCGGCACATTTCAAGAACCTCGTGGCACCACAAAGTGCCGCGGCACAGTGGTTGAGAATCGCTGGTCTAAGTCAGCGGTCTTCAAACTGTGTTCCGCGGAACCCCAGGGTTCCACAATGCATCTCTGGGGGTTCTGCAAGTCAAAATGAAAATTCGTTAGCAGCGACAAGATATACTTTTCTAACGGTGGGATAGGGTCCCCCCAAAACATCTTATAGTTCTAAGGGTTCCATGAGTCGACAAATTTTGAAGACCACTGGTCTAAGTGATTCTTAGGACGGCTTCTTTTGGGCAAGAGAGAAAGCCCAAAGCGACGCTGTTACCCCATATGATGTGTACGATGTCATCTGCACGTAAGAGAACCTTTTCTATACTGTATGAAGTAACATACAGGGTTGCAGTGTGGAAAAATTTCGGCGTGTAGCAAGCGATGGAGGAAAGATACGACGTATGTATAAAATGGACCGACGGATAACCCTATTCCCAGCTATGGCAAGAGTGGGTGCGATGGGTATATGAGCGATCTGTTGGGCAGTAATTTTACGCAGCTGGATGTCTAGTTACTACTGCAAAAACAAAAAAAGCAACGACAGTTGGGTCTCTTTTTATGCGATTTTGAAGTTGTGCGGTTTGCATTTGATTAAAAAAAAATTTGGCCAAATATGCATACTGTATGCTTGTTCAGGAAGTATAGTCAGTCTAAGGCCCATGACACTGATAAAATCCACCGACCATTGTATTAGCCAGTCAAAGAAGTTTTAGTCTGTCAGAAATTAGCATACACAATAGGGGGTTCCACACTTGTACATGACACTTAACAACAATACCATTATCATCATACCCTTATCCCGACTGTGGCAGGGTCGGGTCTGCAGTTCCACTGAACATGCTCTAAAATTAAAACTTATTTTGGAGGTGATTTGAACATTTTAAACCGTGATATAGATGAATTGCTGGTGGATGATGTCTTAAATGACGATGATATTATTAACTAAGTTGTGTCCCCGGACACATTGAAGTAATTTAACACAATACAGTACCTCAAAATGTCCGCTTTCACATCAAAGTGTCTCGGCCATTTTCCATTACCCGGTTAAGTTACAGTATTTTGATAGAAATTCATGTTGATTCACGTTACACATGTGCTCTGCAGAAAAGAGACAAATTCGGGCATCTGCATTCGGGCCTAGATGGTGGGCATTTTGAGGTACTCAAAAATTGTCTCAAAGTGTCCCGCCAGGCACTTTCAAGGGGACCCCAGACACTTTGATGTGTGTGACCGGCATCCCCCCCACAGACAACCTAGCCAATATCCCTGCATGTTCCAGACACCTGACTGGAGTGTCCGCAATCAGAACATGTTCAGGGAACCTGCAGACCCGACCCTGCCGCAAGTGGGATACGTGTATGACGATGATGATGATGATGGTCAAAACAAAAGTCTGCAGAGAGTGAGAAAAAAATATGTTTGTGAAAATGTATTGTCTATATCAAAGCGATCTATTGCAAAGACAGTTATTTTTGATGATGAAAGTGATTTACAAACAGTTTGCAGACCCTAGAGGACGATCTTATGGAGAAGTTATAGAAATCCATAGGAAATTCAATGGATTTCTATGTTATTTCTATAGTATTGTATATTTTTCAATGTAGTTCTATAGTTTTCCTTGACTTACCATTGACTTTTCTATGTATTTCTATGGTTGTCCATGACTTACCATTGACTTTTCTATGTATTTCTATGGAGTAAAAAAATGTGTTTCATAAAGTTGAATAGTTTTACATAGAGTTGAATAGTTTTACAGGGAGTTTAATGGATTTTTATAAACATTCTAAAATGTTTTATAATTTCTATGGTATTTAATGTTATGGATTTCTATATGGTGCATTTCATTACCATGAGATATAATACATTTTTTCATCGAAATGCTTTAATAACGTTAGAATTGCAAAATCTACATTGAGACCAATATCTTAACATTTAGATTATTTTGTGGTTTCTGTGAAAGATAAAGCAATTTTCAATCAAATTTAAGCACCATTAGTAATTATATAATAACCTTGATGTGAATTGGAAATAAATACTTTGCAACTCTCATTATGGCCATGAAGCATTCCTTTAAAATAAGAATAGAATACATCAAACACAAAATTTCAGCCAATAGTTGTACAATTCAATCATCATGTATATATATTCCAATGTCATTCTGTTTCAATGGTATTTGGCAGTCTAAAGTAGTATTGATGGCCTGAAATATGGTTATCATGAGACTGTATGAATATACATTTTCCTTTTACATCACTGAGCTTAACAATCTCCAGCTCTGTAGGTTCAGCAAGTTTTTCTGCCATTAAAATGTGTGACATGGGTATATGCCTACCATATTTATCACAAACTGCTCTATGCAAAGGTGTTCCTTTTGGGAATGTACAAACTATTAAAATCCCTGATTTTTGAATATTTAAATCTGTCTTACTTTCAACAATAAGAATATGCTTTACAAAACCTACACTATTTTTTGCAAACTCTATAGCAAAATCATTTGTTGATTTTTGCTTATTGTACAGAATGGATGAAATAAAAAAGGAATTAATAATAGCTCTGTTGAAGGCTTCAATTATGTCATCTCCACTGACTGCCACTCCAAGAGCTTGAAGTTTTAAAGAAACATTATGAGGAACTTTAGTACGTTTTGATTCTCCTAACACTACAAAATTATCAACAATTTTAATGCCATGCACATAGGTTGGGTGAGATAGTATATCACAGGCCTTGATAACAGAGTCACTGATGTTCAATTTTTTTGACAACACTGGTAGCAATTGAAATGTTACATATTTTGACACAATTTGTGTTGGTTCCCACTTTGTTCCCTTTACTAATTTAACCAACAGTGCATTCATGGATTCAAAATTAAAGGCAGAAAAAGCCCACAACCATCCATAGTTTCTGACAGCCTGGGGGAGATGCAGAAGTAAATGGCAGTTAAATTTCATCTCTTTTAAACCATATAATATACCTATCTCCCCAACAAATTTCAAGATCAGTTGCTCAGATTTATTAATGTCCTTAAGTGTGACTTGATTTTGAAGAAGTAGCCAGCTAAAAGTTGCTTTTCATTAGTTTATGTATTTACTATTAATTAAGACAGGCTTTTCATTCAAAACATTGATTTTTTTATATTACAAGGAAATGGATTTTAAGAAATGACTTTTCTTTTAAGGAAATGGTTAATATTGGTAGAGGTGTCCTCTTTAGTAAAGAGAAGCTGTCATTTTTAAAAGAGAATTTCTCAGAAGATACAAAATTTGTTAAAACCTTTGCAAAAGCTCTTTGGGGTGATGATGTCCTTGCAATGCAGAGTGTTACTGGTAAGCCCTGCAATAAACTAAAACAAAAGGTTGGAAAACCTCGGCTAACTCCAGCAAAGATTCATGCCATTGAAGGTGAGAAAAAATTGTATTTTAGCATCCAGTTTCTATCACATAATATTTTTTGAATCAATATTTATGTAACACTTATGAAAAGACTTCATGTTGAATTCATTTTGCTTCTGATGTATTAACAGACTAGCATGAATAATAAAACAAATATTGTAAAGGTATATGCATTTTGGATACTTGGGTCAACATTTATTTTCATGTATGGAAATGATACCATAGTTTTTAACAATGTTGATAATTTTAATAGTGTTCTGTGGAGGCTAATAGCAAATCATAGTTTTTTATTACATTCAAAAGCAATTCATGGTTTTCTATGGGGATCAATAGCAATTCAAGGCTTTCTATGGGTATCAATAGCAATTCATGCTTTCTATGTTGGCCAATGGTTTAATGGTGGTCTATGGGGATGTTACATTTGCTATGGTTTTCCATTGGTACCATAAATCCAATGGGTTTATATAGCATTGTATGCTACCAGTTTAACATACAGCACCATAACATCGTCTCCAGGGGATGGTGTATACCCTTACCAGATAGACAATTGAATTGAAATACAATTTTATTTAAGATTCATATAAATCTTTTTCAGCTTCCCAAAGAAATTTATTAGCCCTTAAGTAGGCACACTGAGAAAATCACACAATTGGGCACATGGGGTCACCAGCGACCCAAAATTCAATCGCAGATATTTTGTTGATGGAACGACTTTGAAAAATAGGGCCTAACAGGTACAACTAATAATACATAATGCTTATTGCTTTAATTAAGAGATGAATTTTTGTTTATAAAATAATCAAATAATGAAAGAAAACGAAATTTTCAAGCCCATGTTTTGGATATACTGGCAGTCAGTGATTCCAGAAGAGTTAAGAAAAAAATCAGGAATCGCTACTCTGATGAATCACTGTTGCCACAATCTAAACATAAGATTGTACAGTGCTCCTTGCATTCAAAATTCTGGCAATTGGAGCACTGGAGAGATTGTTTTCTATCATCTTGACAGGGGCATAAATGACAACGTCCTCGTGAGGAACTGGGTCTGGTTTGCACTCCTGCTGCACCATGAGACATCTTTATCTTCCTCTTTACTTGTTTTGGAGTAGCTTTTATATCAACACGGGCTTTTTGCTCAGGTTCCACAAGTTTAACAGCTAAATGTAATATTGGGCCTCTAGAATTCAAAAGCAGGCTTTCATTGTGTTTAGCCTATTACTCACAAATATTCAGGTTGAGAAAATGAAAATCTAATTGGTATTCATTTGATAGTTAAAATCAGCTGCTAAAATCACTAAAAATGTTAAAAATTTCTATGACGTTAAAAGAAAATTAGCAGATGAAAAAGTTACATAAGTGGGAGCATGGGGTCACCCTCACTAGATGAACTGCACTTCTGAATGTTGCAGCAGGAAAACCCCCACAAAATTAGAAATGGCAATCAAAAATATGAAGCTGCAGGGTAGGTCAGGTTTGCAAAATAATGCTTTCTATATTTTGTTTGCATTTGAATTGGCTGTGACCCCACGCGCCTACTATTTTCTTTAACATAAGAAAACTTTTTTTATGCGGTTGTACATTAATTTTAATTCGTTTTTCCGGAGTTATGCGAATTTTAAAAATTATGGAACGTATCCCTAGTTTTTCCATAGACTCATAGTCTCATTTTATGCGATTTTCTGAGGAACGTATCCCCCGCATAAAAGGAGACCTGACTGTACTAGCCCGTTTCCCTCTAATGATGGAAAAGTATCTCTTCCATGATGGAAAAGTATCTCTTCCATGATGGAAAAGTACCACTTCCGTTATGCAAAAGTAGGATCGGCAAATTACATTGGACACACCAGTTCTCGTCTAATCACTGAAGTTAAGCAACACAACCCCAGTTAGCAATGGCATGGGTCGCTGTCTGATTAGTGTAGTGTCTGTGCAGTCCCTGCATTAAAACTAAGCAGTGGACGGGGCTCTAATAAGCAACCTTTGTGTTTGGGGGGGCCCTAGAACACCAACAAAACAAAGCCCCTTGGCGATAGTTAATTGCTCCAAAGAACAGTAGACCGACGATAAATAATGATAGAGGTTGCAGCTTTGGTCGGAAGCCAGCTGAGGAAAGCACTGTCGAATATAGCACCCTGTGTCCATTCGGAGGGACAAGATAGGTACTCGACCCTACCGTAGGCGGGGAAGGGGTCAGAAGTTGCTTTACTTTAAAATATGCACTTGTGGATCCGTTCAACTTCAGCATCACCTTGATCATCTTGAACAGTTGAAGATCACCGGTCATCTGCCTCGGTGGCGTAGTTGTTGGCACGCTCGGCAACTGCGTCAGTAGTTCCAGGTTCGATACTGGACCGAGGTGGGTTCGCTTCTTTCGGGCGAGGGAGAGGCCGCGAGTGCGCCTTCTTATGGATTTGATTGATTTCACGGGTTGGCAACCCTTAGGAGGCCGCTCGAGGATTAAGGTCTAGAGGATATAGGTGAGGGGAAATCTGCATTGATCTCACGAGGACTGGCGTGTGTCCAACTCAACTTGGCTGCATTGTCCAACGCAACTTGGCTGCACATGATTCGGATGAGAAGTAAAACCGAGGTCCCGTGTTGGTGTGCGATGTCACTTGCACGTAGAAAACTCTCTTTACTACCCACCGGGTAGATGAGGCAAAACTTCCAAGTGTAGGAGCCCGCCCCCTGGCGTCGGTGGAATTCCCTAAACAGTACACCGGCGACAAAATAAGCATAGGGGTTGTAGCGTTGGTCGGCACCCAGCTGCGGAAAAACAATGACTAATATACTGTACAGTATATAGCCCTTGTGTCCATTCAGACTGACGAGATGGGTGCCCGATCCTGTCATAGGCGGGAATAGGGTTAGGATTTGTTTTTGCATTACTTGCGGATCACCTACTGTAAATTCGTTCTGAAATTAGATTGCCAAGAAATGAGCGAATATCCCTTCGCGGTTTATGCCATTGTTCTTAGTCCAATCTCAAGAGTGTCACAAAGGTCATTTAGTTTGTAGGCCCTTGTGAGCTGTTTTGCAAATATTTTTGTTTCAAAAAACTGACAATTGTCAAAGATGTGATCAATGATCTTCATTTTCTTTTTCTGAAATTCATTAGTAATATATCATCTTCGTTCAACACATCCCATTTTAGTCCGGACATTCCAAACAGGACATTCTTAACGGTGACAGTCTCTTGAAAGAGATGGAATAGTTTTAGTTTCCGGCATTTCTTGAATGTCAATCATTTTTAACCAGAATAGAAGTGCCCTGGGCTAGCTATGATTAAGACAAATGCGAATCCGGTAATTGACCTACATTCCATTGACGGGTATCTTACCAAGGGGTGGTTTCTTAAGTAGGTAAAAAATAATTAACGACGTGAGTGTCATTACCCTTGATCCTAGGAACACTTTACTGGCTAATGTTCTTGCACGATGTCCATTCGCCACTGGAATTACTACTACTTCTTATGATGTTCTTGTCTGTGACACATGACAAATGACCTTCTCAAGAACAGTCATTCACCCAACTGCTTAAAATTTGAACGACACTGAGAAAAGCAATACTTCAAATATTTGGAGTTCCAGTGAATTGAGGTTATCATTATCATCACTAAGCTTAAGCCTGTGATAGAACTGGTGCCCATTGACGTCCCATCGGGGTACACAAACTTTAGATGGCGTTTTTGCTCAGCCGATTACTGCTCTAATGCTGCACGCTCATTTGCTTATTAATCATCAGTCTATTCTCTTCCACTTACGGCAGGGGGTAAAAATTCCATCCGATTCCATAGAATTAATTTAAACGTCAAATATATTTCGAAAGTCACTTGACATGGGGCCCTTACGCTCGTGGGGCCCGGGCAGGAGCCCAGCGGGCCCATGCGTTAAGACGGCACTGGGTCCAACGCCTGGGAATTTTGACGATCTATGCATGTCCAAATGGAAACACACCACGTTCTACACATCACACGAGACCATCTCTTATCCAATGAAATCATTCGCCTTGGTGTGCGTCGGACGTGGAGCCACTAACCTGCGCCACCGGGGCGGGTCTTATAGTGAATTAAACTGTGGAGAACAGTAGCGGGAGAACCACTGTCCTGTCTGCTTTAGTTCTGCATCTGACCATTCTACTTTTGTTCACCCGCTGTCCTTCTACCTCTGTCTCCAACTATTCTCCAAAAGTTTTTCTACCTGTGTCTCCAACTATTCTCTAAATGTTTTTCTACCTGTGTCTCCAACTGTTCTCCAAATGTTTTCCTACCTGTGTCTCCAACTATTCTCCAAATGTTTTTCTACCTGTGTCTCCAACTGTTCTTTGCCTTTCCTTCTAACCCTGTTGCTCCAACTTTCCAATCTTTCTTCAGTTCTCTAAAATATCCTGTCTTTATTTCTATTCTAACGCTGTCCTGCTTTTGTATTTCGTATTCAACTATCCTTCTTTCTTTCTACGTCTGTCTTTTATTGTTTTTTTTCTTTCTACTTCAGTCTTCTACTACTCCAAAGATGATCAGGTTGGACTGGACAGAAAATTAGACCTTGAAGAAAATACAAAAAATTCCGACAACCAATAAAATTGGAGTAAAAAGCCAAGAGAAAAATAACGAACAGTCCACCAGAGAAAGTTCAGTACCCTCTTTTGGGCTGTTCAACCTTGGTTAGGACCTTCTTAGGGCAGGGAAATGGTCATAGAACGGCTAATCAGATTGTCTTTTTGAAGGCTGCCGTTGTGTCTTAAAGTACAAAACGTGCTTTATTTCTTGCAGAATTCTCGGAAAAAAGAAGTGCGGGGGATTCAATAAATATTTAGGCCTATTATCAAAATCACGTGACCTAGAATTTGACCACTGGTTTTAGGATTTCATTGAAGGTGCAGCGCTTTAGCATTTTGTTAATTTTGAAGTTTCTTCAGGAGAGCCATCTCACTGCCCTCGGTGGTTTAGCATGTTGGACTACTGTCATTGGTTATAGGGAGGATCTTCTTAATTTGCCGTTAGATTCTTTGAAGAGAGAGGAAGGCAGGCCCAAGTGCAACTCCCATCTAATGGAAGTCAAGCCACAGCCCCGCGTGCTATCGATGCACGTAAACTATTGCAAGGGCTTAATGTAGAAACCCACTCCCCTGTGTAAGAGCTGGTCTTCCAGCAGAGGAAAACTGTCCAAATGAAATATTGGCCAAGGACAAATAAGCATAGAGGTTGCCATGTTTGGTTGATAGCCAGCCATGTAACTTACTGTCCACCATCTCCCTTGTGTGTTCCAAATGGACAACAAACATGAGCCCCCACTGTTCAATATACGGTATGTATTCCAATAAACGCAGCGCCGTTTATTTATTTCGTGGCGTTTTTGGTGTGGCGCTTACTAGACGGTGGCGTTTATTACAAGGCGGTGCTTATTAATTTTGTGAGCCCTCATAGACGATAATAATCGATGGTAAAATAACTGACATACTTTCTAGGGACGAACTTGTGAAGAAGGTGAAATAGACTCTGATGTGACCCATAGAATCAATGGTGGATGGTTGAAGTGGAGATGGGCAACCAGTGTCCTGTGTGAAAGGAGGGTCCCAATCAAGTTGAAAGGGAAGTTTTACAGGATGATGGTTAGGCCAGCTATGCTGTATGGATCACAGTGTTGGGTAATGAGGAAGAGCCACATCAATGGAATGCATGTAGCTGAGGTGTGAATACTGCAGTAAATGAGTGGGGTGTCAAGAGCTGATAGAATTACAAACGAGTATATCTGAGGTAGCTTGGGGTGGTGGACATCGCCAAAAAGTGGACAAATAATAAAATTATGAACACGTCATGAGAAGAGGGTAGGAAGAACTCATTGGGTCCATTTCAGGAATGCAGGCGGTCTGGAGCACCCAGGGCAAGGGGAGACAGAAGCAGACGTGGGAACAGGTTGTCCATAAGGATATGGCAGTGTGTGGGGTGGGAGAGGCAGGCTAGAACCTGCATACCCGACCCTGCTGCAGGTGGGGTAAGAATATGCTGATAATGATGATGAGCAAGGGCAGCGGCGATTATTGGAGGGCGACGTCTGTTGTTTATTTCACGATGATGATGTGGCGCTTATTAAAGGGCGGCTCGTATTGGAATAAATACGGTATCGCCTTTGTGCCCATTCAGAGGGACAAGATGGGTACCCGACCCAGTCATGGGCGTGAAATGGGTTAGGAGTTACTTTTGTTTATTAAAGGAAATGGTAATTATTGTTAGATGTAGTTTTCTTTAGATCTGACTGCTGAAGTAGGACCTGCTGTTGATTTATTTGACTTGCCAGGTTGGAATTTGAAAATACATCATTATTTCAGAATATAAGAACGGAAGGGGTAATTTGTTTTATAAATGTTACCGACATGAATGTTGCGGCATCAAGCAACTATTTTCTTATTTTAGCAGCCATCAATAATCTGCGCTACTGTTATTAAAAACAGAGTAGTATAGCATTCGTTATTTCAAAGTATTATTTTGAAATTAATGAAATTCATATTAGTTGACTGTCATATAAATTTTTTTTCCGAAAAAATTTCAATGCAAATAATTGTGTTCAGAGACCCTATTTTTCGGATGACAAGTTGGATACTTTGGAAATGGTATTAGAAGTACTACTTTGTTTTAAAATATGATGATTAGCATAAAATTGTTTTCAATAATTCATACGTATTAAAAGTTCTTTCTGCAATTTGTCAGAAATGAAAAACAAATGGAGGTTGCGGCAGGGCCTTGATGTCATGTCGTCGTGGACACCGTTAGAAAATGAACAGTTGAAATTTCAAGAAATTATATTTGCTATCAAACTTGTGGCCATCGAAGTCATTGCAATTTGACCAAACAGGTGTCATTCTTTCAAAATTTATACCAGAAGGACAGGAATTTTTAAAGAAAGTCTCACATAAAACATGCATTCCACTTTTTTTTTACTGTATCTGAAAGTAATTCTGGTTGAAACTGTCCCTCCAATTATAGTAATGCAAATAAATCAATAATTCTTTTTAAAGATGGAAGTGTCCTCATGGGACATTGAACTATATAGAAAAAAAGTTTAGGGTAGAAGTTAGGGGCGCTAAAGACGACCAGGTGGCAGTAGCCTAATGTATTCATTGAATATCAATGATGTCAGCATTGTGTTATTCTTAGTTCCTATATTTCCACCTATAGTTCTATTTCTCTCGAGATGGGCAGCACGATCGCTGCTGTGGATTTTCTATGTTACTTCTCCATGGCAATTTTTCTTTGTAAACTGCAAGCAAAACAACTCCCTAACCCTTTTCGCGCCTATTGCAGGGTGGGGTACCCATATTGTCCCTCTGAATGCGCAAAAGGGTGATATATTGGACAATGTTTTCCGTAACCGGTTGCCGACCGACGCTGCAACCCCGAAGCTTATTTGTTGTCGGTCTTCTGTTCGTTGAGACGCTCCACCCACGCCAGAGGGCAAGCTCCTACACCTGGAAATTTCTCCTCATCTACCCTTTGTATAGCAGAGAGGGTTCTTTTACGTTCAAACGCCATCGTATAGCCTGCCACATGGCACCTCGATTTTACTTGTCATCCGAAGGAAGGTTTACTCGGGGCGAACCTAGAGTAACAAACGCAGTTACCGAGCACGCTACTCACGGCGCCACTGAGGCGGGATTTGCGTTTTTACCCTACTGCTAATGGGTTTTATTACAGTGCAACTTCCGTTCCGTTTCCACTGGGCTGAGTTGCATTGGACACCTGAAGTTAAACAACGCAGCCCAAGTTAGTACCGACATGGTGGTTGGTTGAACATTGGGTGCTACTAATTTCCCCTCTTATACTTCACCCACTCTTGCCTCGGTCTCATCCACGAGCAGCAGGGGCGGCCATCCGGGGGAGGGGGGTGGAGAGGGTGCATTGCACCCGGGCCCCACGATTGAGGGGGGTTCCATCATCAGGGCCCAGACCATTGCTAATACAGTAAAACCCCGCTATAACCATCTCGGATGTAACGAATTCCTACATGTTACGAATGGTTTCCAAGGTCCCGGCAAAAGGATAGGAGTTTGTATATTAAAAATATCGGATATAATGAATTGGATATAACGAATGTCCTGGTAATAACGATGAAACGTTATAAAAGTTTGGATAATTTGGTTGGATATAACGAATGATGGACCTTATAAATAATTTTTATTTATGAATTTAACACAAACTTCCACTCAATGGTCATCACATATTGAATTGAACACCACTTACAGGAATGCCTTGTCATACTTCTTATTTTACTAGGGCAGAATGCACAAATGGCTGATGATATTAGAAACGTTCATTTTCTCATCATCATCATCGCCACCATACTCTTATCCCGCCTGTGGCAGGGTCGGGTATGCAGGTTCTAGCCCTACACACCTGCCTATCTCCCCCATGATCCCCCATTCACCATACCATTACCATATGCAGGAATTAGATAGAATCTTTAATCGCCCTATCCCTGGTCTTGGCCAGGCTACATTCTTCCTTCATTCCCCCTTTGTCTCTATCATAGAGGACCTCATACTACTGGTGTATGACCAAAGAAATGATCCTCCTAGCTGTTGCCTTGGTCTGCCTGTAGCATATTTTAGAATCATAGTCTCCTATCTCCATCCACTTATGAAATGCAGCCTTTTATTTTTTGGTGGCTGCCTCTATTGCATTATTCCACCGCCATGTCTGCCTGCCCTGGAGTGTACCTTCTACTCTAGCCTCACCTAAAATGGCTTCCCCAAATTTTCTAATTTTTCTGGCGAACCTGGCACTCTTCCAAATCCCAGTCTACTTGCCTATCTACTTCCTACATGAATTCCTGTTTCCAACACCTAATAACCTGCGCTCCTCAAGAATTGACTGCCCTTCAATACTTAAGGGCAGTCATTACAGCTAACCAGTAGTCTGGGAGAATACCAACTGTAAGAAAACTAAATCAACGGGCATTAAAATAGTAAGAAAAACATGCAGAAATGTTTCATTGGGGTAAATACGAAGGTAGACAAAGATTAGAAACCAAATGTTTTGCAGAACTACCAAAACCACAATTTCTTGATATTTGGGGTAGTATCACAGACTACTGGTTAGCTATCTGGGGTTAAAAACAGCTTTCCTGGTTGTAACGAATTCCTGGCTATAACGAATGTGATTGCAATCCCCTACAAATTCGTTATAGCGGGGTTTTACTGTATTGAATACATCATTGTAGGGGCAACGGTCCTCTTTCGACCCTGCCAATGCAACATAACCTAAACGTAACCTAACAACCCTGCCATTGAACTACACCAGGGTTGTACAACCTTTTTTTGTGTTGTGGGTCACTCGACTGCTCCATGAACTGGTTGCCAGCCACAGGCTGTCAAAACCAAAACGAGTGAAGATAACGTTAGGTGTTACATAGCAGGTAGGCTATAATGCATAATTAGAAATGATGCACCATGGGCCACAGGTTGGACAACCTAGAATTAGAGGTTAAGAGTCAATAATTTAATGATGCTATTATTTTGGGGTTGTTTAAACCAAATTACCTTTAATAATCAGAAGTGTAATAAAAAATCATATAATGACACAGGTCCAACTGAAAATGTTCCAAGATGTGGACGTCCACATAAGCTTTCAGACCAACTCATAAATGCAATGGCGACATATTAGGACACATGACACCATCCAAAAATGTAATACCTTACAAAATTAGGAAGGATCTCAGAATTGGATAGGAGAACATCTAAGAGGAGTCCATTTACTCTGAATCCTTTTATTTTTACTTTTGGAAAAATATTTTGGGGCCCCAAAAGGATTTTTGCACCTAGGCTCCTTTATGAGAAGGCTGGCTCTGACGAGCAGACTCATTAAGATGCAGCCCGTAATGGCTGCTTGGCCAACTCCCCAACCAACATCCTAAGTCCACTGATTATGAACAATAGAAGTATTCAAACACCCATAATTTTGTTGATATTTCCAGAAACGCTTTTATTATGTACATGAAAATAAATACTAACTTTAGTAATAATATAAAAGAGGCTTCATATTATCAAAGGGCTTGGACACTAGGTGGCATGTATAAGCGATTTGATACCACTGTGTGTTCCCAACCTTTGAATAATTTTGGAAGCCTTTAGATTTAGAATATCCTCAGGAAAATATAAACCACCTTTTTCAAAGCGATAGCAGCAACGTTCCAGGACATAGTAAGGCGGAGGGTTTGGACACCTAAATCAGTGCAGGGAACTTCATGGGAGGTTGGGCGTTTAAGTCTAACCTCATGCCATTTCTATTGCTCCCACCATGCTCCAGTGTGGCTGTGGTGTCGTCTGCACTGACAATCACCATGCTTCACATGGAGCAAGGTGTCAATTCCTTCAGCAAAATTTTTATGTACTTTTTAGTATTATGTTAGTATTAAGTTTATTAGTATTGAGTTAGTATTAAGTATATTGGTATTGAGTTAGTATTAAGTTTATTATTATTGAGTTAGTATTAAGTTTTTTAGTATTGAGTTAGTATTTACTATTTAAGGTGTGTAAGTGTAAGTTATGAAAGGTGGACTGCCATGTGAGTGTGAGACCTCCACTCACTTGGCAGTGATAAAACAATTGATGAAGGTCTCCTGTGGGGTTGGACAGCACCTCCCACAGGTGGCCCTGCCACTATCACTGCAGGTTCTGGGCACCAAATAAGGGGGTTAGACTGAGGTTATGGACATGGAATGTGGGGACTGTCAGGGAAAACTGGGGAACAGTTGCAACCCTAAAGCATAGTACGATTTCCTCCAAGAGACAAGGTGGAAGGGAAATAGATCAAGGGCTCTTGGTGAGGGATGCAATCTGATCTACACAGGTAGTGAAGAAGGACGAAATGGCATGGGTATAGGGCTCCACCTTATAAGTGCTTATGCCTCCAAGCAGGCCTGGGTGCCACAGCAAAAGCTGATTTTTGGAATGCTTTTGATAATGTGGTACAGTCAGTAGACAGTGCATTTAGTCAGGGCAAAGGGAATGAGTGACTAACTATTGTGGGGAGGGGATGACTTTAATGCACATGTGGGTAAGGATGGTCTAGGATATGAGAAAGTACAGTATTTGGGTGAAGGAGGTATGGGATGATCAACCCTGAGGGGTAGAAGGTCCTTGAGACAGCATGATCACACAGCCTTTAATTAACCAATACATGGTGCAGTAAGAGGGAAGAGCACCTAATCATTTTCCAGGTCTCAAATAAACTTTTTTCATTGTTGGAAAGCAGCACAGGGCAGAGATCCAAGATTGCTGGGCACTACCCAGTTAAGATTTTCAGAAGGAAAGTGGCCATAAGTTGCTTAAGATAGATTTATGGATGAAGGAGATTGTTAGGAAACGTACCTGGAAAAGAGAATCAGTTATTAGGTGGTGGAAGTTACCCACCAAGGCAGATGAATTCCAGAAGGAGGTTTTCAGCCAGGTCGACTGAGATGGGTCAGCAAATGCCATGTGGGACAGGGTTGCTAGGGCAATTAGATGTGGAGAGGTGCTGTTAGGAATGGGATAGAATAGGAAGCACTTACCAGGGTAAGCAGACATGGTGGGGGAATGAGGAGGTGGAAACAGCCACTAAACTAAAGAAGGTGACTTTCCATAGGTGGAGGGAAACAGATCATGTTTGAAGACAGACTATGTTCAGGCAAGTAAAAAAACGCCAGGAGGACCATTGCCTTGGCCAAGTTCCAGAAGTATGAGGCTCCATATGAAAAGCTGGGGACAAGGGATAGACTGACAAAAACTAGGAAGAGAACTAGGAAGGATGTTACCAGGGCCATAATGCTCAGGATAGCAATTGTAGGGTCCTGTTCCAACTGGCAGAGGTAATAAGAAGATGGGAAGAATATTCCCCCAGCCTCTTAAATGCTGCCACCTGTGCAACAGTCACAGACAGCAACCTTCTCACTCCATTGGCAGTGGACAAGGTGAGTGAGGATGAAATAGTCAGAACCCTTCAAAAGATGAAAGGTCAAAAAGCAGGAGGCCCTGATAAGATACCTATGGATGTTTGACACACCTTGGGGACCACAAGAATTACATGGTTAGGGAAGATTTTCAATAAGTTAGCAAATGGTGACAGGATGCCATCTGCATGGCAAGAGAGTTGGATAGTTCCACTGTTCAAGGGCAAAGGTGATACTGAGGACTGTGGAAACTATAGGGGTATAAAGCTGAGGAACTATTCTATGAAGCTGCAGGAGCGAGTCAGAATGTCGGCTCATAGACCAAACTAGTGTTAGGGGAAATCAATTTGGGTTTATGTCTTGTAGGTCCACCATGGAAATGTAGCAAAGGCTTTGGTTGAGGTGTAAAATCCAAGGCGTAGGTAATTAATCCACGTTAATTGTAATTTCAAACCTGAATATGCATGTTCCAAGTGATTCATAAATAATGTTCTGACTTCAATGGAATGAAGTGAAGTATTCCGATTATTACAATAAATATGATAATTTAATATCCAACTGGCTGATAATCAATTCAATAAATCACTTTTGTAATAATAAATATATTGATAGAGATAAAGTTATATGTATTTAACATTTAAACAACTGTTGTAGCGGAGGTGCAAAATTGTACGTCTGACCTGTATGAAAGCTATTAGAGAACTCTTTGTTTTTAAAATTTAAAATTCAAAATTTTAAATATCTGTTTCTTTCTATTTTTTTAAATTGGTGAATAGAAACGTGCAGTACTTCTGTCCTTTTTCAAATGTCATGTGCATTGTGGACAACATGTGTGGTGCACCTGCAATTACGTTTCTGAATTAAACAATGTTAATGTTGGAGAAGGGTGTCTCCAAAATGCGAAAGTGATACAAGGTTGGAGAGGGGTGTCTCCACAATATTAAGAATATGTAAGTATAATTGTAAGTGGAGAGGAATGTCTCCATAATATCAGAAAAATGTAAGAATGAGTGGAGAGGTGGTCTCCACAACTAGTGTTAGGGGAAATCAATTTGGGTTTATGCCTTGTAGGTCCACCATGGAACCAACCTTTATTCTACGACAAATGACAGAGAAGCGTTGAGCAGCAAAGAAGGACCATGCAGTATTCATTGACCTGGAGAAGGCCTATGATAGTGTCCCAAGACAGGTAGTATTGAGCATTTTAAGAAAGAAAGGGGTTGATGAAAGCCATTTTAAGATAGTGCAGGATATGTATGATGGTTCCATTGCTAGGGTGAGGACAGAATGGGGAAACGCTGCATGCTTCAACGTGCAGATTGGTGTGCATCAAGGGTCAGCACTTAGCCCATATCTATTCCCCCAGTAATGGATGAGCTGCTGATGGTAATAGGGGAATGGGCCCCTCAGTGTCTGGTATTTGCTGAGAGATGTGGGAAGACTTGAGGAGTCCAAAGAGGATGCACAAAGGGGCCTACAAGACATCAAAACAGCAATGGAAAGGATGTGAGATCGGTTGTTGGGGGTGAGGAGATATGAGTGGTGCAAAAGTTTCAGTATTTAGGATCTGTTTTCCAGAGGAATGGGGAGATAGATTCTGACGTGACACATAGGACTAAGGCAGGATGGCTGAAGTGGAGACAGGCAAGGGGGGGGGGGGTCTTTTGCGAACGATGGGTCCCAATAAAGTTGAAGGGCAAAGTGTACAGAACTGTCGTTAGGCCCGTTATGCTGTATCGTTCAGAGTGTTGGGCAGGTATGGAGTGTTGAGGTGGTATGGACATGTGGAGAAAGGGATTGCACATAATTGGGGACACCAGGAGTAGAGGAAGGACAAACGGACGTGGGAGCAGGTGGTGCAAAGAGACATGGAGGCATGCGGGGTAGAGGGTGACTTAGTGGGGGATTAATAGGAGTGGAGGGCGAGAACCCGCTGACCCGACCCTGCTACAGGTGAGATTAGGGTATGATGATGAATATCAACATTTTGATAGTATGAATTGTTTTTGATATTAGAGAGTTTTCTGGCTGCGGTTCTATCCGACGTACGTTACGCAATGCAGACGAATCGTGAACTGCGCAGACTCACGCCGTATCTGAGATTGTGCAGTTGAAAATTCGTCTGCATTGAGTAGCGTACGTCGGATAGAACCGCAGCCAGAAAACTCTCTATTGTTACTAAAGTTTAGTATTTATTTTCATGTACATAATACAGTAAAAGCATTTCTGGAAATATCAGCAAAATTATTGGTGTTTGAATTCTTGTTTTTGTTCACTGTATGTGTTACCCTCTTTTTACTTAGCCACTGGACAGTGACCACTCAGAACTTCGTCCTGGAAACGCACAGCCGAACGTCTTCTGGTTTCACATTGTAAATAAAGGAAATGTATATTCTCAGCCTGTCATTACGCATTCTGGAAGTCAGGTTTTCAAATCATCCCGTGAAACATTTCATCTACCACGTATAAACCGGGCCAGTAGGAAAGCTACCTGTGTGCCACCAAGACAAGCGATGATTGCAATTTGAAGATCACTACGAGATTAAACGAACTAATTAACTAATTATAGACTAATGTCTTTTGAGAATAGGAAGTGGGGGCTCTTTATCAATGGCTAGCCAATTTTTGAAGTGCGATAGTATCCTTGTCGCGTGAGAATTTGAGCAACACCTGATACATATTCGCCATTTTTTCCATCTTCCACAAAAGTGATCTAACTTAACCATAATTTTACTTCCTCTGTATCTTGAATGCGGTTTAATTTAATTGTTACATGTCTGGAATGAAATCTCGAACTATTTCTCATCTTCATTGTTTCTTTTTGTGCAGTCTGAACTTTGTTGCATACGTGAATATCGAGGACGTCATAGCGAAAGCAGAAAATCTGTTTTTGTTGCAGTTCGGTAACTGAAAATCCTAAGCACTTTGTGGTAGAGAAAAAGGCTCCATTGTGATAACCTCTGGAAATGTCAGAAAGAAAAAAGTTAGTGAAGGTAAAGTAGATTTGATTTTTTAATCTAAATTTTTTCATGATCAACATCATCCTATTTGTGATCAACATATAGATGAGGTTCATTGCCCTGTTACGTTCATGTCAAAGCCACACGCGTAGTAAAATGCCGATGTGCATTAGCCAACTTAAAAATCTGATGGAGAATGCACGGGTGAGTAGATGTTCATTGTCTTAATATTATTTCATGTTAATTAAGACAAACCCATAAAGTGTTATTAGATTTCATTCCAGGGATGCACATATACTTCCTTTTTGTCAGGGTTATTTTCACTTCCGGAAAACTAATTTTGGCAACAATACAAGGAAAGAAACGTTATCTAATTATATCTGTCTATTTCAAAGAAAAGTGTTGATTGTTTGCCTAATTTCTTCTTAGGCTTCAATTGATATTAGGCAGATCTAATAAATTAAGCTTAAAAATGTTAGCACTCTTCTAAACTATCATAACAGTTTAGTATCGATTAGTTGCCTAATTTGTATTTTGTTATTTAAAAAAAAAATAAGAACAGGGAACGTCAGACCACACAACTTTCGTTTCTCAACATATTAAACAATACTAATACAATGCTGGTCCAACTCATGACTTGCATGAAAATGATGGATTCTGTCGCTTGTCAAATTCTCGCCCTCCCTCCCTCCACTCCAATTTCAACACAAGTAATTAATAGCATGGCTAATTAATACAAAATGAGTTTTGTTCATTGGTTCAATCAGCTCTGCAACATCGCAAAAAGTCAACAAAACTAATCACTTTAGACACCTTTAAATTCTTTCAGCCTTCTGCTTCTCAGTATCAGAATGATAGGTGTTGAGCAACATCGCCGTTTTCCGTTTGTAGTTACAGCTCACCGTCGTCATTATACCATTATCCAGCCTGTGGTAAGGTCGGGTCTGCGGGTTCTAGCCCTCCACTCCTGCCTATCTCCCACCAGGTCCCTGTCCACTCCACACATTACCACATCCTTACGAACAACCTGCTCACAGGTCTGCTTTGGTCTCATCCTGCCCGGGGTGCTTTCAACCACCTGCATTCCTGTAATGGACCTAACGAGCTTCTCCTCCCCTCTTCTCGTTAGATGTCCCTACCACATCAATCCACTCTCATTTTTTTCGCCATGTCCTACACCCTCAAGCTACCTGTAACATACTCATTCTAATTTTAGGGAGTTTTATTATAACTTCGACGCGCGCACGCATTAGCGTACACAGACCACGTTACTAGCGTACGGTTGTAAAAAAATTAATAGAGAGTTTTCTGGCTGAGGTTCTATACGACGTACGCTACGCAGTGCAGACGAATCGTGAACTGCGCAGACGCAGGCAGGGTCTGAGTTTGCGCAGTTGACAATTCGTCTTCATTACTTAGGATAGAACCGCAGCCAAAAAACTCTATTGTTTTATTGCAGCGTTTCTTGGGAGCGGCGAGTTGCGTTGGACACACCAGTTCTCGTCTGATCACTGAAGTTAAGCAACGCAAGCCCAGTTAGTACTGACATGGGTGGTCGCTCGGGAAAGCTGGGTACTGCTAATACCCAATAATCGTCGCATTGGTGTAGTGTCGGTGCAGTCTATGCATTAGAACTACGCAGTGGGCGGGTCTCTAATGACCTCGTAGTTGACGGGACCTTAAACACCAACAAACAAACAAATGCAGCGTTTCTTCAACGGCCCATACATGAGCGCCACCTACCGAGAGACCTCCTCCACTGTCACCCGTTTTCATTTTAGTTCTTACTCTGCGTCAAGCGTCCCCAGAGCGTACGTCTGAAAAGCGTACGCCAAAATGTACGCCCAACTTGACCAACGCAGCGTTCGCGTTTGCGCTGTTGAATATTCGTCTGCATTGCATAGCGTACGCTTGCAAAAAAGCGTTGTAATAAATCTCCTCAGCTACTTGCATTCTATTTACGGGGCTCTTCTCACAACCCAAGACTGCATTGCTGGCCTAAATTATTTTAAAAAAATGTCAACCCCCACCAAGTGGCCTAGACGAAGTGGCCACTGAGGTGGTGATGGCAAGGTGAAGATAGACAAAGCAAATATAGGAACAGGTTTTAGTATGGGACGTGGGGTGAACGGGAGCCTGATGAATAAAAGGGTCAAAACTCGCAGATCTGACCCTGAAAGGATGTGATACCAACCTCGCTTTTCAGTAGGCTTACATGTTTTCTCATTCTCTGTCAGGAGTGGCGAATTGCATTGGACACGCCAGTTCTTGTCCGATCAATGAAATTAAGCAACGCAACCCCAGCTAGTACTGACATGGGTGGCCGCTTGGGAAAATTGGGTACTGCTAATACCCAAAAATCGACGCATTAGTGTAGTGTTTGTGCAGTCTCTGTATAAGAACTATGCTGTGGACGGGGCTCTAATGACCTTGTTTTTGAAGGGTCCTACAACGCCATCAAACAAACATCTAGCTGTCATTCTGTTGTTTTTCTCTCTTGGTGACTCACGATCGATCCTGGACAAGGCGTATGACTTGCTTCTTGCAAGTGGGAGGTTCCAAGTGCGCCTCGTATCTGAGGGACGTAAAGTCATGGTCATTTTGGGGAGGGTGAGTGAAAATAGAAATTCAGTCAGCCTTCACATTAAAATAGCAAATGTGATCGCAACAATTGGTAGGAGCCTAATTCGTCGGGTACGTCAGTTGGTAGTTGCTATACAGTGTTGTTATACGTTGGTGGAAGCGGCTGTGCTGCATTGGCCACACCAGTTTTCGTCTGATTGTTGAAGTTAAGCAGTGCAATCCCAGCTATTACTAGCATGCAGGGCCAGCCTTCTCTTTAAAAGAGCCCCGGTGCAAAAATCCTTTTGGGGTCCTAAAATTTTTTCAAAGTTAAAAATGAAAAGGTTCAGAGTAAATGGACTCCTCCTAGATGCCTTCGTATTCCATTCTGAGATCTGTCCTAATTTAGGACGGTATTAAATTTTTGGATAATGCCATGTGTCTAATACAGCGATTCTCAACCATTTTACCGTCTTAGTACACTTTTAATGATTCAAAAATTTTGTGGCATACTGACAACGACTTATTTTGGGGCCCACGAATGCAAAAGCAAATATATACTGTAAGTTGTAACCTAAACCCTATGTACACATCAAGCTGGTGATTAGTAGACTAAACTAGTATAGTGTAATCACTTGCAGTGTTTTTCAACCAGGGTTCCGCAGAACATAACGGTTCCGCCAATGGCAAGGTAAAATATAAAAATAATAATGAAAACACAAGAAACAAGAACGACTTTTGTCTGTCGAAGATGAACTTTGGGTGTCTCTCTCAAACATTAGGCCACGAATTCAACTCCTTATGCTAAAACACACCCCTGTATCAATTAATGTTTTTTTTCTGTCACTGTATGGAGTTCCGCAAATGGTCTAAATGTTCCAAAGCGTTCCGTGAGAAGTAAATGTTCCAAAGGGTTCCATGAGAAGTAAATGTTCCAAAGGCTTCCGTGAGAAGTAAATTGAGAGCTTGAGTGATCCGTTATAGAACAACGGGTGTTACACAACATAAAAACACAGTAGAACGTATGGTTCTGTGAAAAACACAGTTTGAGTGCTCTGGAACCACACGTTATCTTTAACGCCCTGCCCTCTATTGGTTGGAGCATGAAACTTGGTTCCTTTCGAAGTAATTTTAGTTATTTTGAATGGGTCCGCCATTTTATCATAACGTTCGTTTAAACCTATGTAGAACGTATGATTACTTCAGCATACGCTCCAACACACGTTTCTAATTTCACTTTGGAATGTTGCACATTCGTCTGCTTTGTGTAACATGCATTGTTCGAAAACCGCTCACTCAAGCTCTCTAATGTTCCAAAGGGTTTCGTTCCAATAAAAAGGCTGAAAAACATTAATGTATAGCTTTGCTAGTGAGTAGCAAGAACCCTAATATTAGTTCACATGGGTGTAGGAAAGTGAGGTCATGCGACACTCAACTGCCTTGTCTGATGGACTACTTTCAGAGAGCTCTAGAGAAGGGTAAGCAGGTTGATGTTGTATTCCTGGACTTTGAGCAGGCCTTTGTGCCCCATGACAGGCTTGTATCAAAAATGTCCGAGTTAGGGATTCATAGTAAGGTTATTCAGTGGGTAAAAGCATACGTGAATGGCAGGCAGCAGAGTCCTTTTTGATGGTAAGGCTTCAGAATGGACACCTGTGACATCAGGTGTCCCCAGGGAAGTGTATTGGAACCTTTACTCTATATCATTTATGTTAATGATATAGGGCTTGACATACAATCCAATCCTTTCTTGAGCTATTTGCAGAAAGTAGGAGTTCCCATTAACCCTCACAAATGTACCTTTCTTAGGATAATCAGGTCTAGTAAGCAAGTTGATTTTACATATTGCATAGGTTGTGTTAGGGTTAATAGGGTTGAGACCCATAAGCACCTTGGTGTTATTCTAAACACTGAGGGCATTTCAAAGGAGCACATCGACAAATTGATTGGGAAGGCTGGGCACGCGCTCTGTTTGGCTAGAAGAGTGTTGGGAGACAGTACTAAGGAAGTAAAAAAATAGCCTATTTTTCGCTGGTACGACCAATAGTGGAGTACTGTAGTCCAATTTGGTTTCCCTTTAGGCAGGGGTTATCTTGGGAAATTGAAATGATACAAAGGAGGGCCACAAGAATCGTGCTGCATCGCTTCTCTCATAGGTTGAGTGTATCAGACATGATCATGGAATTAGGTTGGGACTCACTATGTCAGTGGCAGGTATCTGACAGTATTAAGCTTTTTCACCGACTGCTGATATTAGGGTCAGAGGCGTAGCCACGTTTCAGTGCCAGGGGGAGTAGCGAGCATATTAAGAAGGCGCCATTTTTCAATCTTACATAGGCGCCAATTTCTGAAAATTTGCTCAGGGGAAGCGGCCGCTCCCCAGGCACCCCCTAGCTACGCCACTGATTAGGGTACGAGGGTACTGCAGGGGGCAGCTTATCCCTGGCCGACTATAGAGGGAGAAAGGATCATCCTTTCAAACTGAAGGAGGTCGGGGCACGAACAGACTCGTATTACTGGTCTTTTCTTCCAAGGGCCATTCGGCAATGGAATTATCTCTGCTAGAATGTGACCTTTAATCAAAATAAACTATAACGATAACGATTTCTGTCTTTGCAGTAAAACCCTTAAAATCTTCTTTTTCTATAAACAGGCCGAAGTTTGCCCTAATTTGCAATCCATGTCATTGTAATTATCAACTTCTGCCTTTCCGGTTTTCACCTGGTTTTGAACTTTTTCTCCTGGTTAATTATAACTAGATAAAACAATTGGTATTATAATGAGTAATCTTATCAAATCTGGTAACTTGTATTCTGGGATTTTTTTAACTGGAGGAGTAAGGAGTTTGGTAAGGAGATCCAAATTGATGAGTGTCCAGTAGATGTTGCCTTATTAAGTACTAATTACATTGTTATCCCTTCTGTCCTCTTTTAATTTTTTTCCCAAATATTCGCCCAGTACCTCCCATCTAACATTAAAGACGACGTTTGAGCATCTCATAAATATCATTATTTTATGCCCTGCCATTAAATAACTAACTAGTAAGCAAACAAAATCGTACTCCCCTCCTTGTTCTCTTCCCCTCTGAATGGGTGGAGAAATGAAAATGGTCGTGAGTTCATTTTGAGTGCGAGGTCTGTTGTTATTTTTCAAGATAACATTTATGTTGGCTATACCAACCTCTTAATTCTTATGATGATACCTCCTCCAATTTGGCATCCCTAAGTTGATCACTAACCTCTTATGATATTGCTTTAGCCTGCTTTTTTGGAGAAATGCAGTTCTTTCTAGGAGGTAGCACTAAGAAACATCTTGCCTGTCCAAAACACCCAGGTGTCAAGATGTAAACCAATATTTACTCAGGTTGAAGTTTAACCCAACACATATCGTTGTCAAATTCACTTTCACGACACTACCACAAAACAATGACATACCTTCGTGAGTCATTGGTTGCAGGATTGATTCTCGTTGAGACTGAAGCTTCTCTCTTCAAAACAAAAGTAACTATGTACCAGCCCTTTCGCCACGTATGGTAGATTGTATTGCATTGAACACACCAGTTCTTACCGGTGTTCCCCCTGTTCCCCCGGTTCCTACATACCAGTTCCCCCGCTTGGGAAAACTGGGTATGGCTAATACCAAAAAATCGTTTTATTAGTGTAGTGTTTGTGCAGTATCTTCATCAGAACTATGAAGTGGACGGAGTTCTAATGACCTTGTAGTTCAAGGGCCCTAAAACAAAAAAAGCCAGAGGATAAGTTAAAAGCATTTGATATACTTGTACGGCATTTCTCACCCAAAGGGGACAAAGCTCTGAAATAAGTAGCTGCTGAAGTCAAAGCCAGGGTCGAGGACCTAGGTCAGTGGTGGCAAACCTTTTTTTGAAGACGGGTCAAAATAACACGAAAAAAGAACCAAAACGTTGTCCGTGAGTCAGGCGCAAGCACTATTTAATTTTATGAATAAAAATAATTATTATTAATATTGAATAACTTAGTTTATTAAAGCAGCAAATAGAGAACATCATCATAATACCCTTATCCCTCCTTTGGCAGGGACGTGTCTGCAGGATCTACCCCGCCAGGTCCCCGTCCACCCCACACACACTATAGGACGATAAACTAGATATAATTCACGTTCGGGTCAATTAAAATTGCACGGTGGGTCACGGGTTCTCTACCACTGACCTAGGTTATACAGTGGAAGCTACTTATTGTGATCCCACGGGGACCTGTTACTTTTGATCCCTATAACCTGCCGATAACATTAAGCAAAAGAAGAAAAGGCATTTCAAGTGAAAAACCTGCTTAAACCGGGTCTCGAATAACTCGTAAACCTGAACAAATGGAAAATAAATTTCAGCACGGAATAGTTTCCCATTTACAATAATGCCCTAAACCGGAAAACAACACGGAAACGTAATAGATTTTGGGAACCGTTTGCATAAATATACTGATTAAGACGGATTATTTTATGTATAATACAGTACAATGCAGGCATTAATTTTCTAATTCTAATTTTACAGTAGAACTCCAATTATCCGAATAAATTGGGACCGGACCCCATTCGAATAATCAAGAATTCGAATAAATGGAATTTTTTCCGAAAAACGGGTCTAATGTAATTTATTACTGTTTGCATGTTGAAAATGGAAGAAAAAATATTTTAAAATAAAAAGAGCTTTTAATTAATTAAGTGAAAAGACAACACTTTTACATATTAAACATACTTAAAAGGGCTGTACATTAGTAGGGGAGACCGGGGCAAGTTGACGATACTAAGTTTTCAAATTAATTTTTTATTTTTCTTTCGAGATAAAAGGTTTTACTGTGTTGAGATACTTAGAATGCTCCTTTGTTTATAATTTAGTGGTTTAAAGTGAAATATTTTTTGATATCTTCAAGGTGATTTTATAATTTTTAATGAACGATGCAAAATTCGTCATCTTGCCCCAGACCCGGGGCAAGATGACGGCCATTGAAAAATAAAAGAAATTAGTAAATTCTCCGAATTCTGTTATTGTACCCTTAATTCTTTTATAGTAAAATAGGATTAGGCATTATTTATTACATCGTTAAAGGTAAATGAAATAATACTTTTAATTTTTTTTGTGAATAATAAAAACGCATTAACACTAAAAGTTAAAATCGAAGTAAATAGTAAATCGAATTTATTGTCAACTTAAAAGATAATGTTTCTAGTTAAAAATAATCACAGGTAAGCTGTCCACCACAAAGAAGATGCCAGTTAACCTTGAGGGTCAAGATGGTGAGTTCGTCAACTTGCCCCAGCAACAATAATATAGTAATGGCAATGTAAATAATATAGTAATGGCAACATTGCCTTGACAAAATGATTTTTTAATGTCTAGTCATGAGGAGTACTAGTAGTATTCATATGATGCTGCTAACTATCAGGAAAATCGCTAATTAAGGCATTAGTCATCTTGTCCCGCTTGACATCTTGCCCCAGTCTCCCCTACAATATGTACATGTACCATACTGTAAATGAAAGTCATTGCTTGCTGAACGTCTCGGTCAAAGTAAGCTGTTTGACAGTCTGTATCCGTTTTCGGGCAGCCAAGTGGCGCATTATTTTGCGAATCACAGTATATACGTTCCCTCTTAATTTTTTTCTGAAATTCTGAAAGCTATTCGTAGGTTGGAGTTCTTCTGAATACACTTCAAGCAGCCCTCATCATCATCATTAATATGTACTCATATGTATTAAATTGTAATTAGTGCCCGGGTGGACATGGAATTAAAATAATAATAATAATAACCCCTTTTTCGCCTATGGCAGGGTTGGGTACCCACATTGTCTCTCTGAATTGACACAACGGTGATGTATTGCACAGTGCTTTGCCATAGCCATTGCCGACCAATTCTTATTTACCGTCGGTTTACTGTTCGTTGGAAAATTCCACCGGCGCCAGGGGGGAGCTCCTGCATAGCAGAGGGTTCTTTTCGTGCAAATTCCATAGTACACAACACGGGACCTCGGTTTTTCCTCTCATCCAAAGGAAGGCGCACTCGGGGCATCTCTATCGTCCGAAGGGGCCCAACAACCTCAGCCCGGTATCTAACCTAGAACCACTGACGGAGTTACCAAGTCACCATGGTAGGATCCTAACTTCTCATACTGCACACGAATTGTACCCCTTTAATAATTTTATACTTCACTTTTGGACACTGTATCTAGATCATTCTACACCATCTTCACTCAAACATTTTTGAAATGCACTAATGTTGACAGCGAAGTTGACAACGCTGGCATAGACGAAGCAACTTGGTTGACAACAATAGGCTCCTCCCATGAAAAATCTAAAGTTTTTGATTTTACTTCAACCTTCAACCTACCCACAGACGATCAATCTTGTCGTCAACATGGCAAGTTGACAACGCGGTTGACAACCAAGTTACACATCTGTGGGCCGCTTAATTCTATCAACTCTCAACATGCCACACATGCACCGCAGTATTGCCCTCAGCAACTTACATGTACCTCAGCAACTTGCATTCTATTTCCGTGGCTCTTCCTTAATGCCCATCAATCTGATCCGAATAGCATAGTAGCTTATGCTATTCTGCTATCTACTGCAATGCTTTGCCCTCATGAAAGGGCGGCACTAGATGACTGCATTTCTCCCTATATTCATGACCCTGATATTTTATATGCCGACCTATTTACAGATGGCGCTTTTCGGCAGTTTTGAGTCCATCTTATGCCTGGTTCTGTACAACCATGTGCTGACGCTACTAGCGTCAAATCAGACGACACAGCCAAAAAGTGGTGATGTCACGATGCTACTTCAACTGCCACAGAGTAGCTATGCCACGGAAAAGTTGAGTTGACTACCAACCAACTCAAATAGCGTGAAGTAATTCCCACTAGATTCTGATTGGCTGACGGTTGAGCTGTCTGCTTGGAAAACACTGACTGCCACCTGCTGTCTGTCATGCGTGACTTGACTCCAAAAAAGTGCTACATTTAAGGAATTGTGCTGGCGCTCCTTCATAAAGTCCTAGCACAATACATAATTAAAATTTCATCAGTATCGACGCAATTAGCGCTTTAGTGTGGTGTTTCAGAACTAAGCATTACTTCAGTAGTGTAGAGCTATGCTGTTCTTCCTTTAATATTTTCATCATCATACCCTTATCCCACCTGTAGTAGGGCTTGGTCTGTGGATTCTAGCCCTCCAGTACCGCCTATCTCCCCACCTAACTTCCCTTCCAACTTGATTGGCACTCGCCTATCACACAGGACTCCAGTTGCCTGTCTCCACGTCAACCGTACCCCATTGATTCTATGGGTAACATCCGAGTCGATCTTCCCATTGCTTTGGAACGTTGATCCTAAGTACTTCACCTCTTGAACCTTCGTCACCAGTTCGCCTCTAGAGAGCACGTCACCACTAGTTTCCTATCCTTTCCAAATTAAAGCTACCACGTAGCCACTATCTTCTTTTAATATTTTGTCATATAAAAATACCTACTTGTTTCCGTACAAGGTTAGATCAAGGAATGGTATTTAGCAGCCTATGACAGTTCTTTCCGTACTGTTCTTCCTTTTGAGATGTTATCATGAGGATCATCTCCATCTGGTATGTTTTGAGATAAGTTTAGAAAAGCATTTGAGAAATGTCCTCCTAATACGTTGCGTGACCCTTGCAAGCGGATTAATTGCTTTGAAGTCGCAAAACGAATCTTAGTATTACTAAATGCTACTAGCACTCCTTGTCTGAGAGGGTTGTGAAATAACCGCAACACCCATTATCTTGAATGGCTAATCAAAATCTAAACCCGTTACTGTCTAAAATCCTGTTGGTGACTAGTTGGCTTTTCTACTTTAACCACGCTATGTTGATTTCTTTGATTTTTTGTTGTTGTTGTTCCTTCCTACAGTGTGTAGTACAACCTCAAATAGTAGAAATTTCTTTTAGTAGTTTTTATAGTATTATAAATATACTGCAATAACAACATTACGAATGTGAAGTTTAACCTATAATACTCCTCTTAGATAATATAACGAAATTTATTGACGGTCAATTCAGATTATCTGCAATAAGAGTCGATAGAGGGGTTGAAGATCTAAAAAAAGTGAGCGAGCGAGAAATGGTAGCTATTAAAGATGTTAAGATAGCGTTTTAATTTATTTGGAACTTGAAAATTTTACCGTATTGCGTTAAAATATTTCACAATTTTTGTTTTTGAATTACAGCTGACCTACCCTAGGGAAAGGATGTAGAAAAATTCTCATGTGCAAGGAGGCAAGAAGAAGAAAAAGAAAAAAACAATACCAGGGTCTGGTGCAAATCAGGAATATCGGCTGAAAGGATGGCAAGTAACTGAAATCCTGTTCATTTTTAACAACCAAAGCCAGCAACTCCTAACCCTTTTCCCGCCTTTGGCACGGTCAGGTACCCATCTGGTTTGTTTATTGTTGTTTTAGGACTTCAACTGCAAGGTTATTAGAGCCCCGTTCACTGCGTATATCTAATACAGAGGCTGCGCAGGCGCATGCGCAGAGGCTAATGCGACGATTTTTGGGTATTAGCAGTACCCAGTTTTCGCAAAAGGCCACCCATGTAAGTACTAGGTGTAATTGCACTGCATAATTTCAGTGATCAGACGAGAACTGGTGTGTCCAACGCAATAAGCTGTTCCTACCCATCTTGTCGATCTGAATGGACACAAGGGTGATATGAATATGTAATCCTTTGTGACGGATGCCTTGCTAGTGGGACCCATATGTCTAGATCTCCACCGTGACCCCAGCAACATCTTTGCCCTTTGCTCTAATTCTAGTCGGTTCACCCCGAAACGCAACACTCCCAGGAACTCTCCCGATGTGGGAGTTCCACAAGTCCTCCTGCAATGGTCCAGCATAGGACATGCCAGCATCACATGTACGACATTCTCCACTAGATCCCCACACAGTCCACAGCCCTCCTACCCCGCCTATGATCTTTACCATCCTCTGTCTCGCCTCTAGTGACCCAACTCTTGCCCCAATGTGCCGTGATATATTGGACAGTGTTTTTCCGCAGCCGGTTGCCGACCAAATCTGCAACCGTCATGCTCATTAATCGTCGGTCTATTGTTCGTTGGGGAATTCCACCGACGGCATAGGATGAGCTCCTACACCTCGAAATTTTGCCTCCTCTACTCATTGCATAGTAGAAAGGGTTCATCGTACACCACACGGGACCTCGGTTTTACTTCTCATTCGAAGAAAGGCGGACTCGGGGCATCTCTCTCACTCCAATGAAGCCAACCCACCTCGGTCTGGTATGGAACCTAAAACCACTGATGAGGCTACCCACTGCGCCAATGCTGTAGGACAAAGGTCATTAGAAGCCCATTTGATATCGAGACCCACAGGCTGTATTGCTTTGGACAAACCAGTTCTCGTCTGATCATTGAAGTCAAGCAACGCATCCCCAGGTAGTACTGGCATGGTGACCCCTTGGGAACACTGCGTACTGCTAATACCCAAAAATCGCCGTAACAGCAGTGTCCGTGCAGACTCTGCATCAGATCTATGCAATGGACGGGACTCTAATGGGTAGAGGCTTATTGCGTTGGACACATCAGTTCTCGACTGATCACTGAAGTTAAGCAACGCAGCCCCAGCTAGTACTAACATGGGTGGCCGCTTGGGAAAACTGGTTACCGCTAATACCCAAAAATCGTTGTAAAAGCATAGCGTCCGTGCAGACTCTGTATTAGAACTATGCAGTGGACGGGGCTCAGCAGTTGAAAAGTGTAGCGGCAACGCCTGTCACGAACCCCTGCCATCTTTTTTTAACAGCCATTTGTTTCGTTGCTTATTTTGTTTCTTTCTACTTTTATTTACATGCTTCTCGGGTCCTTTCATTTTTAAAGACAATGGACAATTTCCCTTTCTTTGAACATTTTCTTTGCTTTGTTTTGTATGTAACCCTTTGGCTGCATCTGATGCATGGTCCTGTGGCGGCGACAAGTGTGGCATGCCCATTGGTGGCTAGCCCTTGTCGCCCAGAGTGACCATGGGTGTAGACAGAGAGATGCGACAGCTCTACTAATGCCATCAGAGACCCAAGATTGCAAAAGTAACCTCCTCATTTTTATTTTGATCATTTTTACACGGTATGCGCGAGTAGCCTACATCCAATTCCAAAGAATAAAATTTTAGCCTCTGCGAATGTGATGTTAATTCGGACTTCAACTACCACCGATCAGCAGCATCCTCGCGCTCCAAAATAGTAAAAGTCCTAAAACATCAATGAAGCAAATAAATGATAACGAGAGGGGAGGAACAAAGACCTGTCAAGGTGAAGAATTATAATCGATATTGGACAAAACGTCTTCACCCAGATTTAGCAAAATTAAAATACAACGTGTACAGCGCGCCCCGCCCACAGCATAGTTCTTATGCAGAGACTGCACAGACTACACTAATGCGACGATTTTTGGGTATTAGCAGTACCCAGTTTTCCCAGGCGGACACCCATGTCACTACTAGCTGGGGTTGTGCTGCTTAATTTCAGTGATCAGACGAGAACTGGTGTGTTCAATGCAATTCACCGCTCCCCTGAGTTCGGTATAGGCCTGTTTAGGAGAAAACGGTAAAGAAGGGAACTACTGTATCAGACAAGAGTAAGCGTGGGGAATAGGGGCAGTAACAACATCATCATAATCAGCACGTTTTTCTTCCGTAGCCCAAAGTGTTTGCCATTTGAACGTTTCAAACCTTGAGGCACCTAAGTCGTCAAGAAATTTTTTTCACTCATTAACTTGGAACAAGGTAGTAGTAGCCCCTATTTTCTTACCTTTTTTTGGCCACGTGCATTATTATATCGGATAGTTGAAAGTGTTCATCATCATCTGACTGGCTAAAATCACTTTGTGGTGCAAAGGAGGAGGAAGGAACAAATGGAAAGGAAGGAGGGGTAAGAAGAGGAGGTACATTTCATATGGGACGGCGGATGGCGTAGAACAACAACTACGAGGAGAGGGAAAAATCAGATGGAGGTTTTTTAGTGTGAGGGGAAGGAGGAACGAGAGGGCAAGTTGTGGTAGATAGTAGGGTGGAAGAACAACCCTAGCACACTCATAAGATGTTCTTTCATAAACGTAAATGCCTATGGTACGTCACTCATGCAGGCCTGCAACACGACATTAGTGCTTTATAGACATCATAAATATAGTCATTAGGTAGTTGGATAATGACAGATTCAGACGATATAATAACAAAGTTGCAATATTTGGGAACGAGTTAATGCTACTGCAAATGATACCTACTATCTTGTTTGTCCGACTACCGAATTACTCAAATTGTAGACATGTTAAACTTCATTCCAACCCCACCCTCTTCTCCATCCTCCACAAACCTACCCCACTTTCTACGACTCATCATTTCAATTACTAAGAGGTAATATGGCAATTTTGGTAAACATGCCTACAAATAACCTCGTAAACCGCCTCGGTAACGCATTGGGTAGCACGCTGGGTAACTGCGTCAGTAATTCTAGATTCGACACTGGACCGAGGTGGGTTGGCTTCTTTCACGCGAGAGGCCCGGTGTGCGCTTTATTTCAGATGAGAAGTAAAATCGAGGTCTCTGTGTGGTGTACGATGACATTTGCACTTAAAAAACCCTCTTTACTAAGCAAGCAGTAGATGAGGCAAAATTTCCAAACAAACAAAATTGGTGTTTCAGGGCCCTTCAACTACAGCATCGTTAGACCCTCATCCATGCATAGTTCTAGTGCAGAGACTGCACAGACACTACACTAATGCGACGATTATTGAGTATTAGTGTGACCCAGTTTGCCCAAGCGGCTTCCTATGTTAGTACTAGCTGCGGTTGCGTTGCTTAACTTCAGCGATCAGACGAAAACTGGTTTGTCCAACGCAAGCTAAGAGTCGAGAGCTGATAGAATTAGGAATGAGTGTGCAATAAATACTGTTCGTGGACCGAAAAGTCGTGATCCAAATCAATTTTTCCCATTGAAATTAATATAAATCCAAATACCATATTTATTCTAATTAACAGCGCCCTATAATAAACGGCACCCTCTAATAACCGGCGCACCTTCAAGATGAAAAAACTAATAAACACCGCCCCCTAATAAACAGCTCACTGTTTATTATAGGTACTGAATTCATCATCGTCATCATACCCTTATTCCGCCTGTGCCTAGGTCGGGTCTGTGGGTCCACTAAACATTCTCTCACTGGGGCACTCCAGGCAGGTGTCTGGAACCCACAGGAATATTGGCTGGGTTGTCAGTGGGGGTTCCTTATTAAAGGTACTGAAATATAAGCAGCGCCCTCCAATAAACGGCACAGCAAAAAATCATTTGTAAAAGTAAATGGCACGACGTTTATTAGAATAAGTAATGGCAATACGTTTTTTGTCCTAGAAAATTGTTTAACATCTTATGACTTTATGTGTGTAAACACAGCAATACAGAAAGTAAATACCGTTAAGTATAAACACCAACACTACTTTCATTTTTTTATTGTTTTAGGGCCTTTCACTTTTAGGGCCATCCACTGCATCGTTCTAATGTAGAGACTGAACAGACACTACACTAATGCGACGATTTTTGGGTATTAGCGGTACCCAGTTTTCCAAAGCGGCAACCCATGTTAGTACTAGCTGGGGTTGCTATGCTTAACTTCAGTGATCAGACAAGAACTGGTGTGTTCAAAGCAAAAAGACGCTTCCACCACTTTCTTTAGCTATACTGTAATTTCCCAGTAATACGTTTAGGATTTTTCACACCACCTTCACTAGCACTTCTCACGTTTTTGAGAGCCATAGCAAGGGTTAAATTTAATTAAATAAAGAAAAAACTAAAATATCAACATTTATTTTTAGGACTCTACTGCACCCATGCATGGTGGGTGAATTGGGTTGCTGCTGGGGCATTGCTGTGTGCAGGGTTTTGTGAACTCCACGTTTGCTTGTTCATAAACCGAAGCCTCGTTCATGAACAGAAGCAAAATTTGTTTGCCAGTGGTGTTCATAGACTGAGACGTTCATGATCCGAGGTATCACTGTATTAGAGGTAGCTTGGGAGTGGGGGGTTATCGCGGAATAAAGGAGGGGTAGTAGATTGAGGTGGTATGGACTTGTAAGGAGAAGAAGAGGGGAGAAGCTCGCTAGGTCGTTACAGGAATGCAGGTGGCTGGAAGCACCCAGGGCAGAGGAAGATAGAAGCAGATGTGGGAGCAGGTTGTTTGTAATACTACATTTGCACTACAATTTCAAGGTAGATTGAAATTCAATCCAGCTTGAAAGTTAGCCAGATTGAATCACTAAAGTGACATATGAGTTTGCACTGGCCATTGGCTAAATCATGTTGCCTAGGAGTAATACGGTAGACCAATGGGAATAATTACTAGTCAAAAATAAAAGGAGTTATCCATTTTAAAGCACGTCCTTTATGGACGTCCCCAAAATGATGGAAGACAAAAATTTGGAGGCAATGTTTGTAAGGATACAAATGCATATTCCATATTCCCTCAAACTTTTAACTTATTTCTTACATAAATTATTCATTTTCTCGGTCCAAAATTTAATTAAAAGTGAAATTTCATCATCACTCAACAGGTCTCACTTACTGCTGCTATGTTGTTTTCTAGCAAAAAATTGCATTGCATTCTGGGAGAGTCAAAACTAGATCGAATTCTATCTAGATCAGGGGTGGCCAACCTTTTCAGCAGGCGGGCCAAATTTCAGAAATAATATTTCCTGCCGGGCCACGCACCTAATTTTTTGTTGTTGAATGAAAGTAAACAAGCAAGCGTGCTGCAGCTTCGACCACTTTATCGCTACCCAGTATGTGTGGTCGAGGTCATACTCTTGCCTGGTTGATGCCAACTCATGATGTAATGTTGTTTTGGCGATATGTAGACCCTACAATAAGTTTATGTTTATTTGTCCTAGCTCTGTGGTCCACAACATGACTCCCGGTGGGACGCATGCGGCCCGCGGGCCTCGTGTTGGCCGCCCCTGATCTATATTGAAAATGTAGCTTGAGTCGATCTAGTTTGAAAGTGCTCGACCTAGCTCAAACTCAAGCTGCACTGTTCACACTACCATTTTCAATCTGGATCTAAATTTCAAAACAGATTGAAAACGGTAGTGCAAATGCAGCATAAGGATGTGGTAGTGTGGACGGGTTGTTGTTGTTGTTGCTTGTTGGTGTTTTAGGGCCTTTCAACTACAAGGTCATTTAGACCCCCGTCCGCAGTGTAGTTCTTATGCAGAGACTGCACAGACACTACACTAATGCGACGATTTTTGGGTATTAGCAGTACCCAGTTTTCCCAAGCGGCCACCCATTTCAGTATTAGCTGGGGTTGCGTTGCTTAACTTCAGTGATCGGACGAGAACTGGTGTGTCCTACGCAATTCACCGCTCCCTTGGTGTGGGCGGGGATCTGGTGGGAGATGGATGGGAGTAGAGGGCTAGATCCCACAGACCTGACACTGCCACAGGCATAATTAGTGTATGATGATGTTGTACCATAAGAAGCAGCTTTTCTCATGCATATTGTCTTGCTTATGGCAGGGGCAGGAAGACGAAAGTAAAAGCAGGAGGATGATGGCCGGTGTAGGACATTTGCAGGCGGGTAAATGTAAATAGACAACTTCAGTCAACCTTCATGTTAAAATACTGTAGTTACGTCCTTTAGGGGCAAAGTCATAAAATGTACATCGTTACGGAAAGCATTCCCTTAGAAAGAAATAAGTACCTCGCATTATACAGTAAAACCTGCCTAAACCGGACCTCGTATAAACCAGAAACCTGGACAAACGGAAAATAAATTTTGGAATGGAATAATTTCATTTAAAATACTACCCTAAACCAGAAAACTACCTAACGCGGAAACGGAAGAAGTTTTGGGAACCGTTTGCATAAATAACAAGACTAAGACGGATTATTTTATGCATAATACACTACAATGCAGGCATTAATTTTGAGTGACTGTACATGAACCAAAATTCTAGGGACCATTACATCCATATGCCCACAGAGCTACCCAATAGTGAAGGCACGACAATGTGCTTTAAAAGACGTGGGGAGAGGGGCGGATCCAGGGGAGAGCAATGCAACCATTGCTCCCCTCTCAGTGCATCAATGGGGCGCATCTTTCAAGTGATGCATGATTAAATTTTTCAACTCATGAGGCATTAGGGGTATAAAGCTTATGATGAGGCATTAGAGGTATAAAGCTCATGAGCCACTCCATGAAATTGGGAGAGAGTAATGGAATGTCGCCTCAGGGATAGAACCAGTGTGCGAGGAAATCAGTTTGGATTCATGCCAGGGAGGTCCACAATGGAGCCAATCTTCATTCTGAGGCAGATGATAGAGAAGTATAGGGCTGCTAAGAAAGATCTCCATGCCATCTTTATCGACCTGGAGAAGGCCTATGATGGTGTCTCACGGCAGGTCGTTTGGGAGGTATTACGGACAAGGGGGAGGGGGGTAGAAGAAGGGCTTATCCAAATAGTCCAGGATATGTATGAAGGCTCCAAAGCCAGGGTAAGGACACGTTGGGGGTAAACCGGGAGCTTCCCAGTGAAAGTTGGGGTGCACCAAGGTTAAGCACTTAGTCCCTACCTGCTCATACTGGTTTTGGATGAACTGCTGACGGGAGTAGGCGAATGGGCCCCTCAGAGCTTAGTATTTGCCGACGACATCGGAAAAGTCAGTGACAGCAGAGAACAGCTAGAGAAAGGACTAAATGACATAAGAGGAGCGATAGAAAAGGGAGGGCTAAAGATAAATGTGAAGAAGACAGAGTATTTAGCTTTCAGTTGGGAAGGACAGGCAAACAGTGGTGACGTCCGTTCAAGGGGTGAACTGGTGAGAAAGGTGCAAGAGGTAAGGTACCTAGGATCTATTTTCCAAAGCAATGGGGAGATAGACACTGATGTGACCCGTAGAATCAATGGAGGTTGGCAGAAGTGGAGACAGGCAAGTGGGGGTCTTGTGTGATAGGAGGGTCCCAATCAAGTTGAAAGGGAGGTTTTACAGGGCAGTGGTTAGGCCAGCTATGCTATACGGTTCAGAGTGTTGGGCAGTGAGAAAGAGCCATGTCAATAGAATGCAAGTTGCGGAGATGCAAATGCTATGGTATATGAGTGGCGTGTCGAGAGCTGATAGAATTAGGAACGAGTATGTTAGAGGCAGCCTAGGGGTGGCGGACATCGCCGAAAAGATGAGGGAGAATTGACTGAGATGGTATGGACACGTGATGAAAAGAGCAGACGAGGACCTAGTTAGGGCTATACCAGGACTGCAGGTGGTAGGTAGTACCCGGGGCAGGGGGAGGCCGAAGCTGACGTGGGAGCAGGTTGTCCGCAAAGGATATGGCGGTGTGTGGAGTGGACGGCGACCTGGTGGGGGATAGACGGGAGTGGAGGGCCAGAACCCGCAGACCCGACCCTGCCTCAGGCGGGATGAGGGTATGATGATGATGATGAGGCAGTAGGGAGTTTTGTGTTGCCGTCAACCCCTTACTGTAACGCATGTTAGCAGACGAAAATGCATCTGCGCATGCGTGGCAAAAAGTTGGAGTTTTTTTTTCTTGCCAGAGCTACGTGAACAGGGCTTCGTTCACGTTATACGCAAACCAGATACTAGAATTTGCCTTTACCTTTGCCTTTCGCACTCAGTCCAGCCGCTCCACACCAGAACCCATCAACCCCAGAACCTCTTCCAAGGTGGGGGTTCCCCAAATCATCCTGCAGTGGCCCAGCGCTGGACAGGCGAGGATCACATGCCTGACATCCTCCACTCGATCCCCACACAATCCACAGCCCACCTCTCCACCTGTGATCTTTGCCATCCTCTGTTTCGTCTCCAGTGACCCAGCTCTTGCCCGAAACAGTGAATATAGGACCACTAAACCACTGAATATAGGACATTGTCTAAGGGGCAGTGGAGGGCCTATTGTAAATGCTAGCTAGATTTATACTAAGGGATTCTGAATATTTAAAAATATTTGGGGTGCACGTTTTTTGAAGTGCTCCACCCTGATCCGCCTCTGGATCCGCTCCTGTGTGGCGACAGAGTAACTTTTTAATTTACAGACTTTTATTTTAAATTTCATCATCCTAATAAAAAGTGATCATATTTTTTATACTTTTTTTTGTCAAACGGAAACCTGTGAAAACGGAAATAAATACAGGAACGATCAGGTTCCTTTTAGAGAAGTTTTACTGTACATAGGCAAGCTTCCTACAAAAATAAGTCAACAGTTGCTGAATAAACTTGCAGCTTAAACCATGAACCCGCCTCGGTGGCGTAGGAGATAGTGTGCTCGACTACTGCATAACGGGTTCTAGGTTCACTACTGGATCGAGATGGGTTGGCTTCTTCCGACCCAGAGAGCGGCCTCAAGTGCGTCTTCCTTCAGGATGAGAAGGAAAACGCAGGTCCCGTGTGTTGTACGATGGCATTTGCACGTAACAGAGCTCTCTCTAGTTGCAACGGGAAGATGAAGCAAAACTTCCGCGTGTAGGAGCTCGCCTCCTTACGCCGCGTCAGTGGAGTGCTCCAACAACAGAGTTCTACTTAAAAGTTCTAAGGCTATTTAGGGAGAGCATTCAGTGAAATTGGCCAGATCTGTGGCATTTATCTCCTGTGGACTTCTTGCTTTTCCATGCAGATGAAGATGTAACTCAAAGGACGCCGGTTTAACATTATTAGAGTGTTCCGGTATGACTCTCAGAAGGTTTTTGACTGACGGAGGGGCACATTCCAGAAGTGGAATGAACGCACGAATCGGTGAATTGCTAATTATTGCTATCATCAGATGACCTGAAATATCCGCAGTAGTTTAAAACTTTATTCCTAAACGACGTTTATATCCTGTGAAATTGGTAAAGTGGTCGAGTTTATGGCTATTTACAGTTGCATCCTTTCCCCCTCCCTCTTAATTGCGTAGACGGCCCGAGGGGGCCGTCTGATTTTCAAAAATGTTCAAAAAATGTTTGAAAAATAGGAAATATAATAGAATGGGGGCTGCTTGTTGTATAGATTGAAATCCCGCCTCGGTGGCGCAGTAAGTAGCGTGCTCGGTAATTGCGTCAGTGGTTCTAGGTTCGATAATGGACGGATGAGGGGGGGGGGGCTTCTTTCGGACGCGAGAGAGAGGCCTTGCACGAGAGAGCGGCATTTGCACTTGAAAGAACCCCCTCTAATGCAGCCAATTGTCGACCTAAGCTTCAAAAAGTCAACTACTAACCTTTTTCCCCGCCTATGGCAGAATAGGGTTTCCATCCTCTAGCATTGGTGGAGAGCCCCGACGAACAGGCGAGGCTGCAGCTTTGGCGGGATCGAGTAAGGAATTTCTTTGCGTGTTGTATGGATTGTATCTCAGTACTCTAAGTACCTGTCTGCCAGGCCCCGCGTTTGTTCAGGCCAGTGCTGCTTGAATGTCATCAAGTCACATGGAGATACTTGATTTTGGGGTCTCTCTTACCTGATATTCTTTAACCATTAATGCAAGAAAGTAGCACTCCAAAGCAATGGGGAGATACACTCTGATGTGACCCCTAGAATCAGCAGGGGATGGTTGAAGTGGAGACAGGCAAGCGGAATCTTTGTGATAGGAAGGTCCCAATCAAGTTGAAAAGGACGTTTTACAAGGCAATGATTAGACCAGCTATGTTACTTGGAGCAGTGTTGGGCAGTGAGGAAGAGCCACGTCAATAGAACGCAGGTAGCCGAGATGCGAATCCTGCGGTACATGAATGGGGTGTCGAGAGGTCATAAGGTAACCTAGGGGTAGTGGACATCGCCGAAAAATGAGAGAGAATAGGTTGAGATGGTATGGACATGTAATGAGAATAGGGGAGGAGGAGCTTGTTAGATCCATTTCAGGAATCCAGGTAGGCCGGAAGCACCCGGGGCAGGGGGAGATCGAAGCAGACGTGAGAGCAGGTTGTCCATAAGAATATAGTAGTGTGTGGGGTGGACGGGGGCCTGGTGGGAGACAGATGGGAGTGGAGGGCTAGATCCTGCAGACCCGTCCCTGCCACAGGCGGGATAAGGGTATGATGATGATGGAAGAAAGTATCACCTTTCGTATAGAACCTGATTCGCATTGTTTTTAAGCGTAGTTTTACAGCTATTTCGCTCCTCTCTCTCTCTCTCCCTGCATGTTTCGTGACATTGGAGTTTTCATGTCTGATTACTATTTATCAGATCACGTGTAAAGGACTCGAATCTGATGTCATTAGTTTAAAACTGTTTAATAGTGTGGCGCTACATACGTGTCTGCAGAAGTGGCATATTTCTATTTATCCAATTTATTGAATGTAATTCACCTTTAATTTCCTCATAAGGAAAGAAATTGGAAGGAGGGTTTTGAGAGGTATGCATTTGTTTTTTTTTTATCTCTGCGGAAATATTTTTATTCGTATCTCTCTCTATTCACACTGGCTACAGCAAACTTGAAATTTTTAATCAAATCGACGGTGCATGACTTCGAGAAATGCTCTCTTTGTTTATGATCGGTGTTCATACTCGATGAAGGTGTTTAGAAAGGCAATGATGCGCTTAGGTGCAAAGAAAATTTTACTGGAAAAAAGGGTTAAAACACATATTCAGTTAAACATTTATGTCTAAAATAGTTTTAATCGATTTGATTTTTTTTCTTCCATGTTTCTGTAGGTGGAGTGGTAATGATAATAATCAAGACGCGAAATGTTGTTAGGACAGAAAAAAGTAACAAATGAATTGATAATTTTCAAAAATTAATAGAACACGAATGTTCAAATAATAGGTTAAATTTAGTTTTTCATGCAACATTGCGGATGTTTTCATTTACTTTTTCCTGTATCGAAAGTGCAAAGCAATAAAAAATAACCTCTAAAGTTAATTTGGATATATTTTATTTCAGACCCTTTTTCCCCGCCCATGTCAGGGTTGAGTATCTATTTGCACTGTCGCTTAGATAGAAATCCGCCCATTTCCCTCCCTGGTGCAAGGTCATACACCAACGACAAGAGGCGAGCACCTATACATACTAACTCCGTTTAGAAGAGGCTCATACTTGTAGCTGACATGGCACACACCACACGGAGCCACTGTTTTACTTCTTGTCCAATGGAAGACACACTGGAGTCTTCCCTGTTTTCTCGCCTGGGGACCCTTCCAACCAGTGCCGGATTTATCATTTGGCTAAGTAGGCTGAAGCCTAAGGCTTCAGCATTTAGCAGGCTTGAAAACTTACGAAAAGGGCCTCAAAATTGAAATAGCCTAGGGCCTATCAATATCTACATCCAGATCTCCTTCCAATGGAACGAATTTTCCTCTCCCTTAATCGAAGTCATCTGCCTCGATCATGATTGAACCTACAGTAAGTTATAACTATGGACTAACAAACAACGAGTACTGTACCCTCTGGGGCACCAAAATAAAAGACGTATGCCTACTGATGACCCTTAGGGCTTAAGGTAAGTTCAGGAAGTGGGACAAATACCAACAAACAAACAAAAGCAACCTCAGCTAGTAGGGGAGACTGTTGTATCTAGGGCCACTTTTTTGAAAAATTATTGTAGCTTTAGCCCTAATAACATTTTCGTGCGGTCACCTGTCTCAGTTGATGCTTCGATATCTTATTGACATAATTACCATATATATGTAACCCACCAACTCACCTGAAAAAGATTCAAGGGAAAAAAGTGAGAGGGTGCAAAGTGGATCATGGTACAATATGCTCATGTACCTTGAAACAGCCACCTTGTACCTTGGCCCATGCTTACAAATATGCTGCTAAAACCATAGTTAGCCATAGTTATCTTGATTTTCATTATCAAAATTATGTTTCACATGTATACAGCGAAACATTGACAACAAAAACGACAACTTTTGTCTAATTTGACAAGGAAAAATCATAAACATACGTTTCCCACTCATTAGAGAGCTTGAGTGATCCGTTAGAAAACAACGTATGTTATGCAAAGCAGATGAATTACGTCCTGTGCAAGTGCACATGTCCTTATTAGGAATTTTGCCCATGCACAGGACGTAATTCGTCTGCTTTGCAAAACATGCGTTGTTTTCTAATGCATGATTCAATCTCTCTATTGCCTTCTACCCCAACACACAGGAAGTGAACCCAATAGCCACATTTTATGCACCTGCACCATCAGGGCCCGCTCTAGGGGGGTGCCAAAATTTAGGAACACCATTTTGGCTGTAAGTGTGAGAAAAACTGCTGCTTGAACTTGCATTATATTCTTAAGGGGCGAAAATTTGTCTTTTTGTAAGCGCTAGAGTGGACCCTGTCACCATTTTTCTCCACTGCTGTCATTTTTCTTTTAATTACAAAATCTGAAAAACACAAAATAAATGTTGTCCCTCTTAATTTGTGCCATGAACAACTGGCTCATGGTACAAGATACAATCGTGGTCCTAGGTACAAGGGTATGCACTTTTCAACAGTGTCTACTTGCACATGATTATATAAGATAAGTTTATGAGTTTATGCTCATTCTACTCACCACGTAATAGGATATTCAATAGTAACTTTGAATGTAATCTGTGTAGATTAGCTTAATGAAAAATCACACTCAAATGGAAGCAAGAATGTTTACTTTTTGTGTCCAAAAATTTCTTTTTCACATAGCACACGTGGTTGGTTTGCAAGCACCCCAAATCTCACAAGTATAAACCAGTATGTCCCTAAGAATGACATATCTCCATAACAGCTATCTAAATGGCGACATGTGCCAGATATTCAAAATGGTTCTAGGGACACCATGGGTTACCGATTGGGCACACTGAGTGTTGTTAATACACAAATCGTCCTAGCAGTGTAGTGTCTGTGCAGGCTTTCCATTAGAACTACGCAGTGGACGAACCTCTGATGACTATTGTAGTTGAAAGGCCCTTAAACACCAACAAAACGCCGGCTTGTGATATTTTGCGTATTTTTTATGACTGCTCTTCTCGGAAATCCTCAAAGGAGCCCCGCTAATTTTCAATTGGTTTGATTTCTGTTTACAGTCAATCTTCGGTTTAGAGCGTTTCAGCATTACGTACTGTATCTCGGGTTGCGAACACGCAAGCTGTCAAAAACTTGCAGCGATGTCAGTACCACCAATCACACTGGCAACTTCCTCGTGAAACAGAGCGTGGTGGGTCTAAAGCAGAGTTTAGTGTTGTCACGAAGCAGAAAAGGGAAAAAGAAGCCCCATTCCAGAAATGTTTCACCTCCTCATCACCTTCCACTTCCAACTCTCTCCATACAGGAATGCTAGACTACTACGTCAGTGTTTCCAGGTTTGATACTGGATCGAGGTGGGTTGGCTTCTTTCAGGCGAGAGGGGGTCCCAAGGGGGTCTCAGTCGGGTGGAAGTAAAACCGTGATTTGCAGTCAAGTTGCGCTGTGCAGCCAAGTGGCGTTGGGGTGTAGCCAAGTTGCGTTAGTGCAGAACAAGTTGCGTTGGACACACCAGTTCTCGTGAGATCACTGAAGTTAAGCAGCGCAAGCCCACGTTATTACCGACATGGGTGGTTGACAAAGAACGTTAGGTGCTGCAAATTTCTCCTCTCCTATGTCCACTGCCTACCTCCTCATCTCCCGCGAGCAGCCTGCGAAGGGTTCGTCCTGTTATGGCTGCTTGGCTAACTCCCCAACCCATTAAATGAATCCAGAATCCATGCGCGTAAAAGAACCCTCCCTACTATGCAGCGGGTAGATGAGGAAAAATCCCAGGTGTAGGAACTCACCCCCTGGCGTTGGTGGCATGCCCCAACGATAAATAAACATACCGGGTTGCAGCTTTGGTTGGGAGTCGGCTGTCAGGATGCTATCCAACAGATCGGCCATGTGTTCATTCAGAGGAACAAACTGTTGCTGGGTACAAGCTGTTGGTTGTAGAGGATGTAGGAAAGGAGAAATTTGCAGCACCCAACGTTCTTTACCAACCACCCATGTTGGTACTAACGTGGGCTGCACTGCTTAACTTCAGTGGTCTTACAAGAACTGGTGTGTCCTAACGCAACTTGGCATTCAGTAGTAAGTTTCTTAAAATTTCGGTTAAATTAAGGCAATAATATTTTATAATAGTAGGGATATGCTACAGCTCAGCGTAACTTCAGAAAAAGAGCATTGCTCCAAAATCTCTGTGACAGCATAGAACTATGCAAGTAATGACTGTTGAACACCTCTAAAACACCAATGAAACAAATAAACCTAGGAATATTGTGCCATCTATCCGTTGCAGAGTAGAGAGGATGCACCACACAGGACCTCGCTTTTATTTCTCATCCTAAGTATGGCACACTCGAGGTTTGTCCGTCACCCAAAAGAAGCGAAGCCAACCCACCTCCATGCAGTATCAAACTTGCTGGGAATGGGTTATTGCGTTGGGCACACTAGTTCTCATTTGATCACTGAAGTTAAGCAATGCAACCCTAGCTAGTACTAAAATGGATGGCCGCTTGGGAAAACGTGGCACCGCTAATACCCAAAAATCGTCGCTTTGGCATAGTACCTGTGCATTTTCTGCATTATTATTATTATTTATTCAGTGTTAACTGAGCTACACAATTACAGCGAGGAAATCGCGATATACAATTCGATTAAAGTGTCTACACCAATTCTTACATTTGAGGTTAGAACATACAAAAATGAGGAGGAAAACTTATCCAGGAAAAACCCGTCTGTGAAAGTCGTGGCCAGGTAAAGAGGAGAAGAACAGAAACCTACCGTAGTTGGAAGCCTCACACTAATATATTGTAGGACGAAAAGACAGCAGAGATTGAGCGAAACGGGTGGCATGTATTATGCAAGGTAGAGGTGAGCTCCAGATTGATACAGTAGTGGAGGAAGTGCTGGAAAGGAACTATGCGGTGGACGGGGCTCTAATGACCTTGTAGTTGAAGGGCCGTAAAACACCAACAAAACAAAAAAGCAAATCTGGAACCACTGACGAAGTAAATCGAGCACTCTACCTATTGTGCTACACGCTACGGAGTCGGGTCAGGAACGTATTGAATCAATTTACATTAATTCCTGAGGAGAAAGTCTTTTCCGTTTACGAGTGAACATCAGGATAGAATTAAGTTCCTAAACCCAGGTTTGACTATTATAATATGCCACCCGGTTCCTCTGAAATGGCCATAAACCTCTCTTAGTTGTCAAAGCAAAAACCGTTTGCATTTTATTTTATATGGAACTATTTCTGTAAAACTGTTCTTCTTTTAAGACCTTTGAAGAGGGGATGAAGAAAGAGAGGGGAATATAAATCAAGACCCAGAGAGCAGTACCTCCTCTGCTCTTTGTTTCTGGGCAAGGTCAGTGCGTGGATTGCCCTGCAGAAAAACAAATTAACTTTCTAGAGAACAAATCGTGAATGTTCCTAGTGAAGAAATTACAAATTTTTCAAAACAATCATAAGGTTTTAGTTTAGTCATTATTTTATGCAAAAAAATATGGTTAACCAAGTAAGCAGCATTACCATGAATGGGTTAGAAATTCGAAATGAGGTGAGGTGTTGCTTGAAAGAGTTTTCGCTTACTTTCTCACAAAGGCAACCTGCAATAGTAGGTAGAGGGCAAAGGTGTCTGAATTGGCTAACTTTTGGTAGTTTCATTCTTTTCTTTCGAAAGAAAAAAAAAACTTAATTTAATCCTTTGGTGAGGGTTGATTGGTTTGTTTATTTAACATCAGGCTGTTACTGCAGTTAAGGTCATCCACATTGACGCCATGGGGCGAGAGTACCTTAATGTCTAAAAAAAATTCTCTCCCATTTATTTGTTCTGCAAAAAGGGTGACTGTTGTGGTTTACCATCAGATGAGTCCCATAGCTTCACGTTTTCTCACACAGTCTGCGAAGGACTACCAGCCGAGACCAGGATTGAACTGATATTCTAAGAGTTCAGGAGGTATTTGAACTAACCATACCACAGGCATGGAAAAGAGATAAAAATAAACGATTCACAAACCCCTTCCCCCTCCTCTTATCATGGTCCCTCTTACGAAATTCCTTCCTAAGTAACTAACTGTCTTCTGAAATGTTCATGTGAGGATGTAGCAAGGAAGCAGCCATCAATTAAGTCGACACCACAAGGTGTTCATGGTAAACACCAACAACAAGTGGTGTCTACTTGTGCTGCTGTCAGAAACAAGCACAAAAATCAAACAGGAGTAACTTGCAAGTCCAACAGTGAAATACCTACAGTATACCCACATACTGTACCTTCATACCGACCGTCTTGTCCTTCAGTTCATAAATTCCTTCCCAAAACTCCATCATTTTTTTCAAGCAAAAAGCATAGGGGGTAAAGAATTTTCATACTATAACTGATTAATTAGGGGCCTAACTTCGAAGGTTTTGAGTGGCTTATTGCATTGAACACACCAGTTCTCGTCTGATTACTGAAGTTAAGCAACCAGCCCCAGTTACTTAGTACTGACATGGGTGGCCGCTTGGGAAAACTGTGTACTCCTAATACCCAAATAATCATCGCATTACCATAGCGTTCATGCAGACTGCATTAGAACTATGTAGTGGACGGGGGTCTAATGATGTTGTAGTTGGAGGGCCCTAAAACACCAACAAACCAAAAATTGACTTTGTAGGTTCCTTCTGGTAGAATCAATCCTGCATTCATCAATCATAGCTTCTTTCAGCCCGCCTGATGGCGTCGGTATTAAAACTGACATCACAAGATACTCACCAGCAATTAAGCCGGCATTCTGCCAAATAGAATACCCTTCAAATGTTTATTCATGTGTTTTCGGTACCAACAACACTCATATGTATCGAATCCGTGCCAAAGGTGATTTTTGGTACTCGAATATAGCCCAAGGGGAGTTTTGGTGCTCTAATGTGTGTTGCAGAAAGATACAAGCACCAACAAAGTCCAGGAAAACTGAAAACAACCCACACTAGATCAATGTAACATAACTGGAAATGACATAAACATATTTAATTTATATGAAATCATTATTAAAGATCGTCCAGAAATTGTGAACCACAAAGAACATGAAAACTAAAAAAACAACTGTTGCAAAATGATATGAGGGCTGTTTTTTTCAAGGTCCGATTGGTTGCAAAATGAAAACCATAATGAAAATCTAAACTGTTTTATTTAGAACATTTAGTTCTACATAGTCACCTTTTTGACTGAGACATTTATCATATCCCAGTACAAGCTTTTCTATAGCCTCATGATAGAAGGCAGCCGCCTGTCCTTTCAGCCAATTCTGTCGAGTATACTGGCCTGCAGCTCATTGTCTGAATCAAACTTCTGTCCTGTTAGCCAGCTTTTCATGTGAGCAAAGAGATGGAAGTTGGGGGAGCCAAGTCTGGGCTGTATGGTGGGTGCTGAAACACTTACTAGGAGGACAGAAGTTTGACTCAGACAATGAGCTGCAGACCAGTATACTTGTAAAGAATTGGTTGAAAGGACAGGCAGCTGCCTTCTATGATGAGGGTATAGGAAAGTTAGTACCAGGCTATGTCAAATGTCTTGGTCAGGAAGGTGACTATGTAGAGAAATAGCTGGAATGTGTACCTTAATGTTCCAAATAAAACAGTTTGGATTTTCACTGCAGTTTTCATTTTGCAACTGATTGGACCTTGAAAAAAATAGTCCAAAAAATGGTTCATTTTTTGGAAATTAAGTGGAAAATGTGATCTGGCATTGATTGTGCAACGTTTTTAAATACTGTAGGATGAATCTCTTCCCAAGCTGCAATTATAGATGCCTTTAACTCTGCAATGTTGCTCTAGTGCTTTCTTTTACTGTAAACACATCTGGATAGAATTCCCCACATGTTTTCCATGGGGTTCATGTCTGGAGAATTCGCTGGCAATTACATTACGTGAACCCCATTATCCAAAAACTGTGCCCATGTGGATTTTGCTACATGAATGGAGGCAATGTCTTGTTGGAAGATCCAGAATGGGCCTCCAATCCCTTCAACAAAAGGCAAAGAATGATTTTTCAACATGCCCTGATAATCCATAGCATTTAAACGACATGTTGGAAAGACCAGATTTGGAACAACCATATCCAGCCTAAACCATTAATGAGCCTCCACCCTGGTGTCTTTTTGAGAAGACTTCATCTTCCTTCTGCATATCATGCCAATAAAAGCTACAACCATCTGGCTGATCAAGATTGAATTTTTTTCTCATCACTAAACACCACTCTATTTCATTCTTCCATCCATGTCATGTGAGAACATGCCCAAGCCAATCATTTCTGCTTGTGGATGCATGCAAGTTTGGGCTGTCTCTTCCTCTTTGTATACTTTAGGCAGGAGCTTTGACAGACTGCTCTAGAAAGAGTAGACTTGTGAGCATTAATGGTTGTGTCCTTAGATATTGTTGAAAGAGATGATTCACCTCTACTGAGCTTCTTAATGACAATTCTTTCCTGTCTTTGAGTAAGCATATGTAGTTCACCTGGTGATTTTTTGTCCCATACTCATTTCTGAGTTTTGAAGTACTGTTTACAACATAAGGGCTTTGTCAAATGTTTCTTGCAATAGCTCTGGATGACAAATCTTCCTCATGTAAACCACAAATTTTCCCTTTCTCAAAATCTCTCAAGGCTTTTTTTTCTTCCCATCACTGTCGCTGAAACTGCAGACAAATATGCATTATAACATGTAAGTTATTTCTGTCAGAATGCAACTTGTTGGCCTTGTGTTCACAGTTGTATTAGGCTCTATTAGGCATCTATTAGGCTTAGGTGTTTGGATCATTTTGCAACAGTTGATTTTTTAAATTTAGTTGTTTAACAATCACTGGACTTTGGCTCCAAAAATATTTCATACAAATAAACTATGTGTTGGAGCTAAACGTGTAGGAGCTTGCCACTCTTGTCAGAGGAGGAAGAAAGTGTCCCAATGAAGAAAAATTAAGCCAAAGATAAATATTGTAACTCTAAATCAGCATAGGGGTTACATAGGGTGACCAGACTCCTGATTTAGGCAGGACACTCCCAATTTCAGACGTCACGTACCACCGTCACGCTTTGTCTGCAACTTCTCAGAAGCATTCACTCGTCAATGAAATACGTGTACAGAACACCCACACAGAGTGCTCCTTCTAGGTTAGCAACTGATCATCGTCTGCATCAAATTTAAACATCAGGCATCCTGTGCTAGACCCATAGCATCAATGGGGATGGTTGAAGTGGAGACAGGGAAGCAAAGTCCTGTGTGATAGGAGGGTCCCAATAAAGTTGAAAGGGAAGTTCTGCAGGGCAGTGGTAAGGCCTGCTATACTACAGTTGCCTCTTGCTATAACGAACGTGAAGGGGATGAACAATTTGTTCGTTATATCGAGTGTTTGTTATACCAAGAGGCAAAGGTGGCAAGAAGCTTGTTTAGCGCATTTGCCGAACCCAGTTTTGGCTTATTTTGTTAGTGTTTTAGGGCCCCTCACCTACAAGGTCATTAGAGCCCATCTGCCTGGTAGTTTTAATGCAGAGACTGCACAGACACCACACTAATGTGACGATTTTTGGGTATTAGCAGCACCCAGTCTTCCCAAGCGGCCACCAATGTCGGGAGTGGCGAATTGCGTTGGATACACCAGTTGCCGTCTGGTCACTAAAGTTAAACAGCGCAACCCCAGCTAGTACTGAAATGCGTGGCTGCTTGGTAAAACTGGGTACTGCTAATACCCAAAAATCGGCGCATTTGTGTAGTGTCTGTGCAGCCCCTGCATAAGAACTATGCTGTGGGCTGGGCTCTAATGGCCTTGTAGTGGAAGGGTCCTAAAACACCAACGAACATAGCCACCAATGTCAGTACTAACTGGGGTTGCATTGTTTAACTTGTGTGTCCAATGCTATAAGCCGCTTTCCTTTAGCCCAGACTTTCGCCAGAACCCAGCCTCGCCTTTACTAAGGCTCCATGCGCAGCCTCTTTATTACAAAATGTAAAATGTATTTTCTTACAAAAGGCCCTGCAAAATATTTATTTTTGAACCAATTTCTGCAAAAGCTCGTGCCAGCTCTGCCAAGGGGCCTTGTTTTACACTTCGTTTTTGGTCCCAGGCAGGTTTTGTGGATTTCTATGACTTCTAGTGGTTTTTACCTAAAGCTGCTTGCAAAATTTTTTCCCAATGGCACAAAAGGATATTCTTTGTCTCTGACCCATGACACCCAATAGCTGTTCGTTATAAGGAGTCATTTACCACTGTGGGGTAATGAAGGGACCAGCCAATCCATTCTTTATATCAAATGGTTTCCTTATATCGAACATTCGTTATATCAAGCAGCTCATACATGGGAGGAATAAGCATTTTGGCTGGGACCGGCTACCCTGTTCTTTATACAGTAAACCCTCGCCACTTTGCACTTCGACTTTCACGGCTTCACTCTATCGCGTTTTTTTTTTCGTAACAGCACGCGCTCTGTTATCACTGCCACTGATTGCCTCCACCTCACGTAAGGAATCCGCCTCACTTAAAGATTCTTATGGAATCCTACTTCACGGAATTTCACTTATCGCGGTAGGGTCTGGAACCGATTAACCGTGATAAACGAGTGTTTACTGTATTGAGATTCGTTATATCGAGAGTCGACTGTATATGGATCAGAGTGCTGGGCAGCGAGGGAGAGCCACGTCAACAGAATGAAAGTAGCTGAGATGGGAATGCTGCATGTCTCACCACCCTTACTTGGGGGCTCTCACCAAAAGCCCCCGTCCCGCTTTGCCTTCTGGAAAATCTGGTCACTTTAGGTTACAGCATTCCATCAGTAGCCGGCTGTGTAAATACCTTCCAACAAATCGCTCATGTGTCCCCAGGGGACGAAATAGTCACCAAACCCTCCCATAGCCGGAAAGGTTAGTGAGCATTATAATTTCCAAACCTCTAGAGTCGCCAGCCCCTTCAGACTGTAATTTACATTAGAATTTCTTCTTGAAACATTGCATAATTAAATAAATAGAATCGGCCTCACCCAGATTGGCGACCCTTCGTATGAGCCTTGGTATTCATCCTTGCCCAAGTGAGAGGTTACCTTCTTGGAGGCGTCTTTCAGGTTGGCAAGAACTGAACTAGCACAACATGGTTCCTTGTTACCTTCATGCAAATCGAACCTCGTTACAAGAGCAATTTGTAAATTTGAGTATAATACTCAGGTGTAGAGAATTTCTACTTCCTGGCATCCAAAAAATAGACGTAGGGCAACAACGCAAGGGCGGCTAGCCGCGTCGGTAAGCAGGTGGCGGTCGCACGGTTTGCTCTCACGGTCCCGTCGTGGATTTTGGGATCCCCTTGATTGTAGTTATTCTTAGCCATAGAATCAATGGGGCTGGTTGAAGTGGAGAAAGACAAGTTGAGTCCTGTTTGATAGGATTCCAAACCAAGTTGAAAGGGAAGTGCTACAGGGCAGTGATTAGACATGGATCAGACTGCTGGGCAGTGATTAGGCCCACAATGCTATATAGATCAGACTGCTGGGCAGTGATTAGGCCCACAATGCTATATAGATCAGACTGCTGGGCAATGAGGAACAGCCACGCCAATAGAATGCAAGTAGCCGAGATGCGAATGCTGCAGTGTATGAGTGGTGTGTCGAGAGCTGATGGAATAAGGAATGAGTGTACAGTTTAGAAGTAGCCTTGAGGTGGGGGACATTACAGAAAAAATGTGGAACAGTGGGTTGAGGTGATATGGACATGTAATGAGAGGAGAGAAGCCCGTTAGCTCCATTTCAGAAATGCGGGTGGTTGGGAACACCCGGAGCAGGGGGAGGACGAAGCAGACATGAGAGCAGGTTGTCCGTAAGGATATGATAGTGTATGGAGTGGACGGATTTTTGTTGTTTGTTGATGTTTTAGGGCACTTGAACTACAAAGGTCATTAGAGCCCAGTCCACAGCATAGTTCTGATTCAAGGAGTGCACAGACACTACACTAATGCGACGATTTTTGGGTATTAAAGGTACCCAGTTTTCCCAACGGCCACCCATGTCAGTACTAGCTGGGGTTGCGCTGCTTAACTTCAGTGATCAGACGAGAACTGGTTGTTTGTTTGTTTGTGTTTTAGGGCCTTCAACTACAAAGGTCATTAGAGCCCCGTCCACAGCATAGTTCTTATACAGAGACTGCACAGACACTACACTAATGTGACGATTTTTGGGTATTATGCTGTACCCAGTTTTCCCAAGCGGCCACCCCTGTCAGTACTAGCAGGGGTTGCGCTGCTTAACTTCAGTGATCAGACGAGAACTGGTGTGTCCAACACAATTCGCCGGTCCCCGTGATTTCCCACCATTGTTAGACCGACATCCGGTTTGACAGGGTTATGGGCTAATAAGAATTGGCAAGGAGTTCCATGAATCTTAGGCAGTTCTTAGGAGTTTAGTCAAAATTCCGATGATGTGTTACTCATCAAGAAGACATTTATTGATTGACTGACCTGAGTTTTTTGAATAGAGAGTTCGCCCTTGTGGCCCAGTGTTGGATACCCCAAATTCCTTTCACTATTTCTTTATCTATTTCATTCCTCATTTGTTCCAAAGCTGTCAACAAATTTCGGCTTTTTCTCCTTTCTTTGCAGGCTAAGAAGAAGCACGTGGATTGCTGAAAGAAAAATATGTGAAGTCCTTACTCTACAAATGAAATAGGTGGATGAGAAGAAGGAGGCCAAAGTTATTGAGCAAAGGGCCGAAACAAGACAGTTTTCTTTTGACTAAAGAGAAAGAAAGGTATGAAGTTTGAAGGGGGATAGGGTGGAATGAGTAAACGACCAAGGAGAGGAATATAAAAAACATTGAAGGCATTCAGGAAAGAACCACCTATTTTCTGTACCTGACATGTAAAGTATTGGGATGTTTTCCGTTCCTGTTATGTCTACCACCCCCTCCCTCTCTCCTTCCTCCTTTGGCCCATATTACTCTCACCGCACTCGTCATCCCCCTCCTCTCCCTTTGCCATCCAACTTTAGTTTGCCTTCTCTTCTAGATTGGGTATCCAATTTTGAGAGGTTGTTTTAACCTCCCCTCCTCCTCTCTAACGTTTAAAGGCCATTTCTACTCCCTTTCTTCTCAGCGGGATACCAGTTTATGGAATTCGTTGGATTCGCCCAAGAATGTGGACTGTACGGCGAACATTTCACCCCTTGAGGTAAGACTACTTGCTCCTCAATTCTCTCTCTCTGCTCACAAGACACAGACATACTCATGGCACACCTGTCGCTGTGGTTTTTTTTCGGCGGAAGGGGAAGGAGGGGCGATGAAAAGTAGGGTGGGCTGGAGATAAATTTCAATGAAGTTCGTAGGAATCAATCAACTTGTGAGGAAAACCTGATGTTAGTTGTTCTTCCCACGTTCAGATTTGGAGTCAGGACACCTAAGATGATCAGAAGACCCTCCTACATCCCCCGAAGGGATTTTGTCACCATAGTCATTCTTGCAAAATGTATTCAACTCTACCTTTTTGCCACAAAAAAAAAACACATCTTAGATCCCATAACTAGCCTTCCATTTAATCTTTAGTTATTCATCTCGTCCATGTTGAAAGTAGGAATTGACGTGGCATCTGCGTAGTGTGCTAGTGGACTGAGTTCAATTCCCTGTTGTCGGAGATAATAGTGCTGCAACCCTGGTTTCTTTTCCTCTTTGTATCCTCATATGCATATTGAAAGCTATTAACCCTTTCATCACAGACCATTTCTGGCTTTTGACTGAGTCGGACGCCCATTTCCCAACACATGAGTGATCTTTTGGATGATGATTTTAGCGCTAATGATCTAATTCTGCCACCCCTCTGCGTACTTTTTGTCGGCCTACTTTCCTTTCTTGAGGCACCGGCGTTAAGCACCTCGCATGGCCGCCAGGGCAGGGCCCCAGCCCGGTATTTCCAGTGCAATTGGCTGGGCGAATGGCTAGGGTACTGTATGTTTTTTTATTTGAAAGGGCCCAAAAATAGTTGGCGAGAGCTTCCCAAGGTGCCCTGAGAACTCAACGTGCTCGCTTTCTCTGCGCCACCTTGGAGGGTTGCTCCAAATCATTAGTATTATGAGTAGGGTGACCATTTTTTTTCCGCAGGCCAATCCGGGACATTCATCCCTAGCCCCCCTCATCAACCAAGAAAAGTTTTTTTTTCCCTTTTCAAAATCTCTTTTCAAAAAATTATATAAAAAGTAAATAAATGAAAACAAAACATACACATACAGTTAAAAAAATATTGAAAGTATGAATTATTCGCACAGAGTTGTATTTTGTCGATATGTCACTCCCCACACATAAAAATATGCTTGAAATGGCATATCCTTATATGCCTAATGCCGCCAATGAAAGGCTCCGAGAATAATACGATCCATATGTGGAAATACTCATCATCATCTCACCTTTATCCCGCCTGTGGCAGGGTCGGATCTTCGAGTTCTCATCCTCCACTCCCGTCTATCCCCCTTTTCTCCTACTCCCTGTGCCACCAATTATCTGCAGTCCCATAATGGAGAGAATAGCTTACTCCCCATCACATGCCTGTACCACCTCAACCTATTTTCTCTAATATTTTCTCCACTCGTGACACCCCACTGATGTAATGCAGTATTCGCATCTCAGGCTACTTACATTTTCCTTTCATAGTTCTTCATGACTGCCCAAAACTCTGAGCCAGTGGCGGTTTTAGGCACGTGCAAACTGTGCAAATGCACGGGGCCTCGCTTTTGCAAGTTGCAAATCTTTGGAAAGGGCCTCGCACTTTCAATTTGCACAGGTTTGCACAGGACCTCGCGTATGCTAGAACCGCTACTGCTCTGAGCCATACAGCATAGCTGGCCTAACGACAGTTCTGTAAACTTTGCCTTTCAATTTATTGGGACCCGTTGGACGCGCAGGGCTCCACGTGCCTGTCTCCACTTTAGCCATTTGTATAGCGAAATACTATACAGGCTAAATTTATTTTGACAAATCACTAAACGGATTGTTAATTCCGGGACATTTTCCGGGACGCATATCCATGCAGGACACAGAGCTAAATTCCGGACGGATGGTCACCCTAATTATGAGTAAGTCTGAAGTTTAGCCTTCATCGAGTGGACAGATGGGTTATATATTTGGTGTACAGGTGGACTGAGTTCACCTCCCCCGCTATGGTGACATGATTATGCTGCCAGCCCTGCCCTTCTGCTCTTCCTCATTGTCATCTCAAAAGATCTTAGTCACATCATCATTCCAAACCGTTTTTTCGTCCATAGCAGAGCTTTATTGAATCCAGGCCAGTGAATGAATAGAGCTTACCCAGGGTTCAACCCCCCCTTCCGTATAAGAGCATCCTCTCGAGCTTATCGACGTCCACTGAATTCCAGAGAGGAAAGAGAGAGACAAGGAGGGCGAGGGGGCAGAAAGAGAGAGACAAAGAGAGGGGGACAGAGAGAAGTAAAGAAAGGGGGACAGAGAGAAGTAAAGAAACGGAGACAGAGAGTACCTCAACCAGGAAATTACCCCTTAGGAGCTATGCGGAGCAATAACTCGCTGCCAGGCTCGAACCTGTACTCATTTATAGAACTACACTGAATCTGTCTAATTGGTAGGCTATGAGATGTGAAGGACTCCAGTGATGAATAAGGAAATCTGTTTTTTGATTATTTCCATGAGAATATCGACCAACTAAAATGACGATAACGTTGTTCTGTCCCATCCCTTGTGACATCACGCTGGGAGGATAGAGGGCCAACCAACAGAGGACGTATTCTTCTGCGGCATAGCGTGGGAGAGAAGTTTTATAAATTTCACAAAGGATTAAATATATTCAGTTTCCCCCTTAGCTGTATACAGAATTCTTTTTCCGTATTTGCAAGTTTTGCACCACGTGCAACATCTGAATGCAACATCTGCAGATAGAATCCAGGTGGAGCTGTGGTATTTCAGTATCAGTTTTTGTTTAGTTGAAAGAGAAGAAACCACACTGTTGAATAGATTCATTCTTGGAAAGGATGTCCGTCTCTAATTTCCCAGTGTCCAGAATTGCATTGGTGAGAGTTCCCATCCCTATTTCATTCTCTAACAAAGCACTACAAGACAGTGAGCCGTAGGTGTGCAATGGCTGAGGAGGGAACTTTCAGTTGAAAGAAGACAATGAAAAATCGTTGAAGCGACTTAAAAACGAGTTAATTAGATCTGGGTCATGCATGAAGAATTGAATTATCCATGTTCAAGGGTATGTATATAGCGTTGAGAGGGGGTATGGTCATATGTGTTAAGACATGCTGAAACCCTCTGTAGTTTGCACTTGTTGGGGGCAGCACGATCACTGCCATGCATCTACTTTGGGACTATTTCGATTACAATTTTAGTTTTCATCCTAATAATACCAAGTAACAACTAGTCTTTTTCCCGCCTATGGTAGGGTCAGATATCAATTTCTCCATTGGGAGACGTGGGTTATCTGTTGAATCTATTTTCACGCAGATGGCTGCAGTGCCGTCTTAGCAGCATTATGGGCCCTGGGCAAAAGAGTGTGCTGGGGCCCCGACGACAGCCACTCACAGAAATAATACTAAATGGCCACTTGACATATACAGATTAGCATGGGACCTCCGGACAGTGCCCAGTTGGCCTTTGCGTTAAGACGGCCCTGAAAGGTTGCAACGTAATGCTACAAGTTGGACACACCAGTTCTCTTCAGATCACTGAAGTTCAGCAACGCAACCCCAGCTAGTACTAACATGGGTACCGCTAATACCCAAAAATCGTCGCATTAGCGTAGTGTCTGTGCAGTCTCTGCATTAGAAAACTACGCGGTAGACGAGGCCTAATAACCTTGTAGTTGAGGGGCCCTAAAAACACCAACGAAACCAAAAAAGTAGGAACGGTTATTTTATGACGTGCATGTGACACTTTACAAAGGACGGCTATATTGCGTTCGACGCACCAATTCTCGTCTGAACACTGAAGTTAGGCAATGCAATCGCAGATAGTACTAGCATGGGTGACCACTTGGGAACACTGGGTAATGTTAATATATAAATGCTCGTAACAGCATAGTGTGTGACTCCTGCAGCCAGAGAGCCTTCTTTTCCATGTTCCTGTTGGAAGTATAATGTCTTTCATATTTCGTATGGACAGGGAAGTCCAAGACTGGTTGGAGTTCTTGCGGCCCACCGAAATATCCAATTAAAATATAAATTTTTTCAAAAACTCCTAGAAATTTAAAAGTTCTTGGCCTTTCTAACCTTTCAAACCTTCCTTCCTCATCCAGATGGCTGCACTGTACTTGTTTGGACTTCCTAAGGCTCGCCTGTCTCCCGTCAGGAGAGCTTACAACAGGGTACTGTATGGTGCTGCAGATACCAAGTGCTTCCGTTCACTGTCTTTCTCCGGTACTCGTCCCTACTCATCGTAGCCAATGCCCTACGTTATCAACAACACCCGTGCCACTTCATCTCTGACTCTTTCGAGGCGTCTCCTAACGTTAGGCAGCCGCAGAGGTTCTGGATAATCTCAACTCTACCACCGTGGGACATACGTTGTCGATTCTTCCTGATCAACGCCTTCAGCGCCTGGAACTCCCACCCCTTCTTCATACGCTCGAGTGCCTTCTCCTGTTCTCACTTCAAATGTCTGACCAGTGGCAGACACTTCAAAAGCCGCCTCTTTTCCAGCTACTCCACCTCCCTCGCCAATGCAAGAACGTGAGCTGATTCTTCTGCACTCCCTCAGTCTACTCTCATTGTATGGTTTCTAGTTCCAATTTGTACCGTTCCAATCTCTGAAATTGTACCCTTGGTATGTGGACAATACAATAATAATAATAACCTGGAAGTCTCCATCGGAAGCCTAAATCAATGACGACTGAGGCTGGAGGTCTTAGATCAGCTTCCAGTCGTGGAACCTCTGTGGCTCTTAATGGCACCTGTGTCACAACCTTTGAACACGTCGATTGCTACATCGCTCTGTGAGGACGGCATCTCCAAGATTCAAAATAAAGCCTTCACTTTTTCCCGATTAGACAGTGTCACCAAAAAACCAAAATCATCTTTTCTAAACTGACAAATGTGCAGATCGGCAACATTCTCAGGTGTAAGTGCTCGCTTCCTGACATCGGTAAAATGTCTTAGTAGTATTAATTAATACCCTGAATTGAATGAGCGAACACAACAAACGTGTTCGTTTTGGGACGTGCTGATCATCTTTAGTTACCTTTTACAAAATTTCTTATGTTCATGTTTTCATTCTCAAGGATTTTTTTCTGTTCTTTCAGACATTATACAGATCTATAGCGGTCATCAATCAATCAAGACATTTATCTGGAAGTGGTTTTACACATCACGGCTTCCTCACACGATGACTTAAAAGGACCTCCGTATCTCAGGGGCGTGACAGATTCTTTGAACTTGAAAGCAATAATAGGTAGGTTTTTTTCTAATTTTTTTTTTTGGTAAAGGATACTCTTGGAATGCTTTGTAATGGCCACGACTTTCATTTGGACTATCAAAATTATAAGACAGAATACTCCGACATTTATCTACTTTTGTTTTTTATCTGTAACTGATCGCTTCAACAATTATTGCTTTAAATTTCTTGAACCATTAAAATACAGTACTGTTGTAGTCAAATGCTTTTGAAAGATTTCATAAGCGCCTACCACCTGGCATCGGTTACTGGCCACATAGACAGAATAATGTAATGTAACCTAAGTAACCAAACCAAGGAATGACAATTTAGCTACTATAATCTGAAAAAATCCTGAATTCTTCCAACCCAGAGTACAAATCGCCTATTCGTTCTCTGTGTACCCCTTTCCTGATTACAAGGCTGAAATGTACAGGGTCAAAATATGAAGCGGAGCTTATGTAGAATACTCTGATCAAGTGAATTGTCTGAAAAATGATGGATAAAACCCTAAAGAGACTGTCTGACCCAGAAGACAAGGACAAAGAAGACAACTCCCAGCAACAAAGGGACCAAGGACAATGGAGAAAGAGGCGGCACACGCTACTACAACATTGTCCTGAAAAAAAGAGGGCAGCAAGAAAGGCAGGAAGCAGGGGCCCTACTGTGACCCAGAAGAGAAAAAAGGCAACTTCAGCAAAATCTCGACCTGACGTGCTACTGATATTCGGAGCTACGCACCAGGATCCGAAGTAGAGTTAACCCCAAGGACTTGATCTGATGCTTGGACAAACCTAGTCTAGTGGCGACCAAATGGAGCCCAGCTGCTAGTCAGCCAACAGACCTCCTTCTGTGATGCTTTACAGGGCACAATGAGAGACTGCCTTAATCTGCCACGGCCAGTGGACAGCCACGCCTCTGTAGAGAAGGTGGGGCGGCCGTCAGTGAAAGCATCCCAAAAAACATCGGGTAGGTTCACGTAGCAATGTTCTGAAAAACAGCAGCGAGCTCAAGATGGTCATTTGAATCTGAATACTGCGCCTCCAGTGCGTTAGGATTAGCAGGGTCAGGCAAAAGGTTGCCCTGCCAGGGTGCTTCAGGAGCGTTGATGATTTGAACATGAGAGTTGACTGAATTCTTGTCGTGTTACATTTGCCCTTCGCCCTGAAATAACCATTAGTCAATTTGGTATACGTTCTGTATGCGCACTATGATGTGCGTTTTATATGTAGAATGACGGAAGGTGCACATTTAGGTCCTGCCTCTGTCAACATAAATCGTCAGTCGTTGTCTGGATCGATCCCGCCATCAAATTTCAGAAGGAAACCACAAGATTTCATGGAAGCCAGTTGAAAGGTACCTATTGTGGGCGGAAAAATCAATTGCGGTTGTCAGAGATAGTTGATTTGATATTTCTTGGGAACTAAAAGCTTCACATGGTGATGAAGTGGGGAGGGGTAGTCCAAGTAGCCCCAATTACTTTAATATTTGTAATGACGTGAAGTTGAAACTCGTTTTTATTATTATTATCATCGCATTATTTTCGTAAGAAGTTAGCATTGATGGTAGTCTCCCACTGCGTTAAATTGCAAGGCAATTGCTGCTGTTGCATGTTATTTTCTGCAAGAACACGTTTCAGAAAGTGTAGGGAGAACAAAGTTCAACCCTTTCACTTGTACGTTTTAGATGCTCGTGTATTTTGATTTCAGGCTTAATAAAATCTTTCCAAATAATAAATAAGTCACACTGAATATATAATAAAAATATTAGTGCATAGTCCCATCTCCTGTCCTTTTTTTTTCAACATCACCTTCCTCTTCTGACTTGACAAAGTAGGAAAAAACAATTTCTTTTGTCAGGAGCAGAAGAAAAGTTGAGAGGTTCAAGATCGTTTGTCTTGAAAGGCACAAGACGATTGAGGAAATTGTACTCATGGACATGCCCACTACACGGGTATAATTCAACTTTACGTCCACTGCGGGATGTCTTTCTGCAGTTCATGGTCCTGAGACAATCGAAAAAGACCAACTATTGTTCCAATTGTTTTAAATCAACGTTTTCAAAGTGCATCAGCCCTCAGGCTTGAAACTTGGATGAGAAAACTCTTGTCTGCTGCAGGAAACACTATACTGTAGATAGTCTTTCCTCTTGCCGAAATTTCAGAATGTGTACGCCTAATCACTCACTGACCATTTGAAAACTCTAACAGCCACTGCAATTTCAGAATTGAGGATCATTGTTTAACATAAAATGTCTTTTGAAAAAGAAGAAATACAACATTTCTTTTGACAAAAGGTCTTCTCTACTTTTACTTGATTGAATATTCTACAGTTAGAATGACACCTGAGCAATAAAGACCCCAGCAGTCAAGTTTGGACAAAAGGACCCTTTGTTCACTGAATATATTTTCAAGAATACATTAAGCCGTGGATTTATGCAATTTCGACTTACGTGATTTCGGACTTACATGATTTAAAAACAAAATAAATAAAAATTATACTTACCTACGATCAGGCCCGGGCCGGCTTGTGAGTTTCACACGCCCTCAGCGAGTGGGTCCATCGCCGCTCCCCCATTAAATTTAATGCAGTTCTAAATTGTCCGAGCATCCCTCACGCCATTGGCATTTGTCCCATTACCAATGAATTGCTATAACTGCAATAAGGCGCCTCGAAGAAGCCAGAATTTAGAAAAGGCCTCACCAATCAGAGAAGTCTGGGAACCCCAGGACTCTAAGCATTTTAAATGACCGATAGACTGCGTGGCAAGGAGTATCTCTCAAATTAGCCGCCCCTTTGAAATGTGGCGCCCTAGGCAGCCGCCTAGGTTTGCCTCCCATGAGTCGCTTGTGCCCACCTAGTACATTTAGGCAAGCAGTTAGAGCTGTTGATGGAAAGAACGGAAAATCTTTAACCCAATTTTGGAAAGAGTACAATATTTATAAAGCTGTTCAAAGTAATGGTGATACCTGGAGTGAAGTTTCAATATCTAATTCTAATTGAATAAACTGCCAGCAGCCCTGATAGATGAAATTAACAGTGGAGAGAATAACTCTCATTCCCGTTATAACTCTGAATATCCCAAGGAACCTGAAGCATAGCATCTATTTTCCCATTCCCTATCTTCTATAATGGCGCCTTCTTTCAGAAAGTTCCTTAAATTATCCTCACCAAGGTAATTCCGTTGCTGAATGATCCTCAAAAAAGACCATTAATATGAATCTGTCTGTGCCCTGATCTCCTTACAACTAAAGATAAAATTGACAGTGTATGATGACCTTTATGTAGCAAGTGGCGTCTTTCCAAAGATGCTCAGAAGGCTCTGCCCTAAAATGACTAACATTTCTTGATGTTCCCCAAAAGATGGGGATTTTCGTTTGTTTGCGTGTGACCACTCCACCAAAGGTACTTTAGTTTACTATCTTTTCAACTACTGCAGGAAATGCGAATTTTTAATTGTCATTTAGAAACTTATGTAGAGTGCGTCCCATCCCAGAAATATGGCACTTCAATGCTCTTCACTTTCCTTGTGAGCTTTGCACCATGTTACAGGAGGAAAACGAACAAATTTAGAAATCTTGACTGGATTCCCATGATTCATTATTTTCTATTTCAGATGTCTGGTTGGTTAAATGACGTTCCTCATTTAACTCTGTTCACATTTTATTGGTTTGAGGGAAGTTGTGGGGCTGATAAATTATTTATACAAAATCCAAGATGGCAGCTTTAAAAAATATTTTTACTGAGCAACAACATAAAAATGAGGAGGGTCGTAGTCCTGAAGAGTCAAAAATGCAGTCCACCCCTACCTGAGAATTGAAGAAAGAGAGAGACATAAATTAAAGATAAAACAGGCCCATTCTGTTACAAAACTTACTTTTAGAAAGTAGTTGAGGCGTAAGATAGTGCAGGAGGGATGTTGATTCCTGTTCATGTCAACTACCAAATTTAGACTATGAGACAATCCTTTTGACAAAGCGGACATAACAATCAAGGGAGGGGTCGAGACCTTATAAAAGATTTGCTATAATTGGTATTAATTGTTCGAAAGCCTTTCTTTTCTTCGGTATTTGTTGATGATTATCGTCCTATAAAAAATACAACAACGTAGATGGGTCATACATGATAAGGATTTTTAACTATTAAGGCCTATATTTTTACTTTCTGTCTTTCTCTCTCTCACCCTCCCACTACAACTCGCTCCTATCGTCTACCTCCCCTTACCTGCCCTGTCATGTCCCACGATTTTACCTTCTTGCTTTCTTCCCCTTCAACAGTGTCCAAACCGAAGAGAATTTACCTTCAGGGATGCAACAAATAAAGCAAAAATCCTTGTAAAAACTAAATGGGCCCTATAAAATGTACAAGACAAAGGCATTTATCTTCAAACTATTAGCCTTCGTAGTTGTCACGGTAAATATGTCAAGGGGTTACAGAGTCCTTCCATTCTCTAGTTTGACAAAAAAGGGTTTTTTTTACTGGACCTGCAACCTGCAGCCATATAGATGATGTAGCAAATCCAAAAGCCCCTTTATTACATCGTTTGTTCTTATACTACCTTTAACCATTTTATTGCTTTCGACAGGGTCGGGTATCCTGGGAGCGGCTGTATTGCGTTGGCACACCAGTTCTCGTCTGATCACTGGAGTCAAGCAACGCAACCCCAGGTAGTACTGTCATGGGTGACCGCTTGGAAACACTAGATACTGCTGATACCGAAATCGTCGTAATAGCGTAGTGTCTGTGCGGTCTCTGCATTAGAACTACGCAGTGGATGGGACTCTAATGACCATTGTAACTGAGGACCCTGACACACCATCAAAACTAACAAAACGATTGAAATATGATATTAGGATCGGTGTCAGTTAAGGTTTGCATGGGTTCAAGGCTAAGAAGATATAATGGACCTCTAAAGAACAGGCCCCAAACTTAATTTACATGGAGCAAAGAGCCTTTAATGGTATTATCAATGGTGATTCAACTATGGACATGCAAATCTAGAATCATAGGAAATTTTCAACGGTCAAATTTAAATTAAATTAGCACCAGGTCTCTGCAGGGCTTCCTTGACCATGGCGATGATCCATTAACATTATTTCCCAAGTGGTGAGGACTGCCATATTATATAATGGTATCTATTTTTGGAGATCTTTTTTGCCGATTAGTTTATTTGGCAATAACCACATATCCTTGTTATTTTTGGGGTCCAACTAAATGGCTTAAGGTCATTTCAAGGGGAGGGGAAAAAGTTAATTGACAGAAATTCAGCCAACATTTCAGGGCATTTGATGAGACAATTTCTTAAATTCTCAACTCTACCATAGGCGGGCTAAAGACATAATGGTGATGATATCTAGCTGGAGGTCCAAGACCCCTTCAATCTCTTTTCAACCATGTGGCAGCTGAGTTGCGTTGGACACACCAGCTCTCATATAATTACTGAAGTTAAGCACATCCTTGCATGGGCGACCGCTTGGAAACACTGTGTACTGCCAATGCCCAAATCGTCGTAACAACGTTGTGTCTGTGCAGAATCTGCATTATAACTATGCAGTGGACGGGGCTCTAATGGCCATTGCAGATGTAGGGTCCTAAACACCATTCAACTTTTCAACCAGTACTCTGTAAGAACTGCATTGTTGGTCCTCTAATTGGATGACTGGTAGCCATTCCCTGTCTCAACCGAGATGAGGGGGCGATGAACCATTTAGAGTAGGGCGAGATCGTTAATCAAATCAGTCAACTTCACCTCCAATAAATAAATGCAATTAGTTTTTAAAAACATAAGAGTAAAATAAAATGCTCCTCTTCATGGCGAAACTGTAGTAGTTTAAAGTGGCATTGTGATTCAGAATGGGGTGTTATGTTGATTACAGTATGTTATAACTATTGTAAAATATATACTGTAGGTATATGTAGTGAAATGAATAGTTAGTCGATAAATAAGCAATATGCATATGTTATATGCCCAGAACATAATGGACATGAACCTGACTCCTGTTGTATTTTAGTTATTGTGCATAGGTCAGATACCATGCAATATTATAACCAACAAAGCATTAATTCACCTGCCAAAAATATCTATTTTGGTTGTATAATGCGGTGGTGGAACAGTGGGGTAGGTTGGCATCCCCCACAGACAACTCAGCCAATATTTCCTGTGGGTTCCAGACGCCTGGCTGGGGCTCCCCTAGTCAGAACATGCTCATTGGACCCACAGACACGACCCTGCCACAGGCAGGATGAGGCACGATGATGATGAAGTTATAGTACATAAGTACATACAGTCATGTATAAGGTGCGTTCAAAAAGTAACGAGCCAGAGGCTGGAATTTGCAAACCGGTGACAGGATGGTAATATCGTGGCGTGTGTAACGAGGTGTAGTTCTGACCAGAGCCTGGAAGGTCACAGCCCGTCACTAGAGGGCACGCATGCACATCACATGACGATACAAAGTGAGCAGCAGCATTCATCCATCGTCCAACGCTGCCAGTTGCATTGCAAGATGGCCCCCTTCTGATACACTTCATGCCACATGGAACAGCAGTGAATGCTCAGCGTTACTCACAAACCTTGACCACCCTTCGCCAAGCGATCAAAACAAATCGACCAGGCAATCTCATTCGTGGAGGTCATTCTGCTCCACGACAATGCAAGACCTCATACAGCCAACACAGTTACGGCACTCCTGCAGAAATTCAAATGGGAGGTTCTTGGCCACCCTCCATACACTCCAGCCCTCTCTCCCTGTGATTACGCCATGTTTGGTCCCATGAAAAGGGCTCTGAGGGGCCACCGATTTACCTCAGACGCCGACGTCGAGCTGTACGCGCGGAACTGGTTCACATCGCAGCCCAGGGAATTTTATGAGACAGCCATTCACCGCCTCATGTCACAGTGGGACAAGTACCTCAACAGCCAGGGTCAATACTTCTTACATACAGGTACTGGTTTCCGTCATTTTGCCTCTGGCTCGTTACTTTTTGAACACACCTTATATATAGTAGGTATGTAGATTCAAAGAATGAGCAAATTCGTTTTACTGTTTTGCACTTATTAAATTGGGCCTTAACTTTCTCCAGGCACTTAATTATTCCAGCAATTGTTAGTGCCATGTATGGAATTCACGGGCAAGGATGCTTGCAGAATCACCTGACTCATCTCTGCAAATTATACTAAACAGTTTCTTGATGGAGAATTATTGCCATGGCATTTTGTCATGTACAAAAACAGAACTCAACTGGGCTGTTTGCAGTAACCGATATTTCAACAGTCACTGTTCCTAGAAATGTGTTTGCCTAGCCGATTTATACGTTCTAACCAATGCTCATAGTAAGCAACATTAAGGCTTTCTTTTGTATTGCATTTCATAGTTCTGACTATTTTTTTTCGCTAAATCCGATTGACGTTGTATCCAGTGTCGTTATAAACGATTTCGACTGTATTTCCAGTTATTTTTCCCTGATCTGGTCAATATACACTTTAGTTCCCACTAGTTGATGTCAGTTGACCGCTTATGCAATGTCTTGATGCAACGACTTTTCCAGTTTCCAATCAGTATATAAATAAAAACGAATATTTTTGTGACGTAATCGGGAAATGGATGAAGGTTGACCACATGTTTCTCTATCTTAATGTGACATCATGGTAGATATAAACATACTGTAATACGTTTGCGAACAGGCGCAGTGCCGTCTTAACACATGGGGACGCTGGGCACTTACTCGAGGGCCGAACGAATCTAGGAGCCCATGATAATCTGTGGATGTAAAAGACCACTTACATATTAGTTCTGCTTTTTGTTTAGTGGGTGTTTTAGGGCCCTTCAACTGCAAGATCATTAGAGCCCCGTCCACTGCATAATTCTAATGCAGAGACTCCACAGGCACTACACAAATGCAACGATTATTGGGTATTAGCAGTATCCAGTTTTCCCAAGCGGCCACAGCTAGCTGTGGTTGCATTGCTTAACTTCACTGATCAGACTAGAACTGGTGTGTCCAACCCAATAAGTCGGTTGTAGGGGCCCCAGCAAACTGCTTTGCCTAGGTGCTCATAATGCTGATATGATAGCACTGAACAGGCGATGTGACAATATGACTTCACCCAGAATTCTCAGACCTAGGGCTTTCTTCACAGGGTACCCGCCTCGGTGGCGTACAGGTACCATTCTTAACGCCTTTGATTTTTACAACTTTAATCCTGGCCGAGGCAGGCGACATGTTTTGGGCGAAAGAGGCGCCCTTGCTTTTACTTCCCGAATGGGAAGTAAAACAATGGATCCGTGTGGTATGTACGATGTCACCTGCACGTAAATCAACCCTCTCTACTCAGAGCCGGATTAACGCGGTAACAAGCTTCGGGCCGATCTATTGGGCAGTGTTTTTCCACAGCCCGTGGTCGACCAAATTGGCAACCGCTATGCTAATTTATCGTCGGTCTACTGTTCGTTGGGGCACTCCACCGACGCCAGGAGCGAGCTCCTACACCTGGAAGTTTTGCCTCATCTACTCGTTGCAAAGTAGAAAGGGTTCCTTTACGTGCAAAATTCCATCGCACACCACATGGGACCTCGGTTTTACTTCCCATCCGAAAGAAGGCCCACTCAGGGCCTCACTACCGCCCGAAAGAAGCCAACCAACCTCGATCCAGTATCGGCTGGAACTACTGACGCAGTTACCGCGGGAGCTACTGACTGCGCCACCGAGGCGGGCCACTATGCAACGGGTAGATGAGGCAAAATTCTCAGGCGTAGGAGCTCACACCCTGACCTAAATGGATTGCCCTAAGGAACAGTAGGCCAATGATAAATAAGCATAAGGGTTGCAGCTTTAGTCGGCTGCCTAAAAATAACGTTTAAGAGATCGCTCAGTGTCCATCCGGACTGACCAAGATGGGTCCCGACTGTACCATAAAAAGGAAAACGGTTAGTAGTTGCTTTTAGCTCCAAAAAAGGGGATGTGTTCTCAGTCGGGATTGAGCTCCATGGGTGTTATTTAGGAGGCTTGCATTTATCTGTTTAAAACTGACGTTGCATCATTGCTGTCAGCCTGGGAGGGAGAAGGAAGCGGAGAGAATTACAAAAATTGATATCGGTCCTTGTTAATGACCAGGTTCCTTGTAAGCAGTTGATGTAGGCCCGAAGCTCGGTAATAAAAACAATTATTGTAGGGTGTCGTCATTAACGAAAACAAGGAGACGATTAAGACAAAGGATAAGTAAACCTGCCAGTCCACTATAAATGCCTTCTGGACATATGCTAGGTCACTAGAGAATGCGTTAAGTAGTGAGCTACTATCTTGACCACCAACTTAAAAATTTGCGCTCTCCGGCGCCTAATTATGGTACACTCAGTCACTCACTTGATGGATGGATAACTCTGTTAGCCGGGTGCTTATACAGCAGTCAAAACGTTTTTCCAATCCTATTCTACGGACAATGTGGACCCACCTCGGTGGCGCAGGACGTAGCGTGCTCTATTACTACGTCCCTGGTACCAGATTCCACACTTTTGGACGTGAGAGAGAGGCCGCGAGTGCGCATTCCTGCGGATGAGAAGTAAAATCGAGTAGCTGTGTGGTGTTCGATGTCATTTGCAATGTAGTGCCCCAGCGAACAGTATACCGACGATAAATAAACGTAGGGGTTATAGCTTTGGTCGGCAGCCGGCTGCAGAAAAATACCGTCCAATATGTAACCCGTGTATCCATCCATAGGATAAGATTGGTTCCCGACCCTGCCATAGACGGGAAATGAGTTAGGAATTGCTTTTTTGCTATTGGTCGCATTGACTTGCATCGATGGCGTGATGGTCAGGGATTCCAGGTTCCATTTTTGATCGAGGTGGGTTGGCTTCTTTCGGGTGAGAGAGAAGTTCTTCCAGGCACCTTCCCCCGGACGGGACGTAAATCCGTGCACCCCTGTGGTATTTAAAACATAACTTGCACGTAAAACAAGCCTTCCTGCATGCAACGTGTAGACCGTCAGTAGTCCTGGGCGTAGGAGCTCCGAGGCGGAAATTACCCGAATGAAGGATGAAATAGGCCGACGATAAAAAAAAAAGTATGACATGGGGGTTGAGGAGTTATGTAACAGCCGGCTGAGTAAAAGTTCTGTCCAAAACATCGCCCATATGTAGGCCTACCAGTGGATCGATATTGGGCATAAGACTTTACCATGGGCAGGAATAGTAATGTTTACTGGTCTATTGCAAGGATAAATGCATGGTAGGCCTTTATGGTCATGGGGTGTCTGAGCAGCCTATAGAGTCTATAGGATCCTAAAGGTGCGTAATACTGTACGGTGGCAGGTCTGTGTTAGTGAGGGATAGACCTGTGAGACCCGAAGGTCATTTACAGAAGTCGTACACCCCTATTCAACTCTACGGATGGCCCAATTGAAGGCTCGATTTTTCTTCACCCATTCAACTCGACCAGGCTTCAATCTGTTCTCTGTTTTCCTGGTATCCAAAAAATGCTCAACACTCCCTGGTCTCCAAGGATTTTGGCGTACGTCGACCCAAGGGGACCTGGTAGTCGCCTTCAGCTCAAGGTCACCCACTAAATTAGGTGTTCATGATGGGTAAATTTAACCCTGTGCAAATTAGTGACATTTGCTTGCGGGAGTACTCCTCATGGACCGTTGGATGGATGGATTAACAAACTCCACTTCGGCAACCTTGTCCAGCTCGTGAACTTGACGTCTTGAGTCTGTGGCTGCGCGATCTATCGTGCAAAAGCCAGACGGCCTCTATCGGGCGGGCGGGGGAATTAAACCCCAGGTGCGGGGGGGGGGGAATTAAACCCCAGGTGCGTGGGGTGTGCATGGTGTGTCGTACACAGAAAATCCATTACTGACTCATTATATCTAACCCTTTACCCGCCTTTGGTTGGATCGGGTGCCCATTCTTCTCACTTGAACTACTCATGACTTATCTATTGGACTGGACGTTTTATGCAGCCGGCTGCCTACGCAATGCTGCAATACCTATCCTTATTGATGATCGGTTTAATTTTCTTCGTTAGGGCAATATCCTCCCAGTCCTAGTGATGCCGGGGGCTATCTCCCACACCCGACTATTTTGTTTCACCAATATTTTACTCCATGCAGCTAGAATTCTTTATCCCTTGTTTTTCAAGGTATGTGCAGATGGCGTCGTACACCTCGCACTGGGCCACTGCTTTATTTCCCATCCGATGTAGGTGCACAGGGAGAGCAGCCCCTATGCTATGTATAGTCTTTGTACTGTTCGTTGGGACATTCCACCGAAGCCAAGGGGCAAGCTTCTATACCTGGGAATTTTGCTTCCTCTACCCGTTCCACAATAGAGAGGGTTCTTTCACGGGACCTCGGTTTTACTTCTCATCTGAAAGAAAGTGCATTCAGGATTTCTCCCTCGCCCGAAAAAGCCATCCAACCTCGGTCCATTATCGAGCCAAAAAGTAACGTATAAATCGAGCCAAAAACTCCCGAATAAACGCCGGCCTCTAATAAGCGTCGCAACATCAGCATGAAATAAACAATAGACGCCGCCCTCCAATAATCGCCGCTGTCCTTGCTCATCATCATCATACTCTTATCCCACCTGCAGCAGGGTCGGTTATACAGGTTCTAGCCTGCCACTCCCACCAGGTCCCTGTCCACGTGTTCATAATTTTATTATTTGTTCATTTTTTGGCAATGCCCACCACCCCAGGCTACCTCAGATATACTCATTTGTAATTCTATCAGCTCTTGACACCCCACTCATTTACTGCAGCATTCACACCTCGGCTACTTGCATCCCATCGGTGTGGTACCCAAAACTCTGATCCATACAGCATAGCTGGCCTAACCATCACCCTGTAAAACTTCCCTTTCTAATAAATTGGGACCCTCCTATCACACAGGACACCGGTTGCCCATCTCCACTTCAACCATCCACCATTGATTCTATGGGTCACATATGGAACGTTGATCCTAAGTACTTAACCTCTTTCACCTTCTTCACCCGTTCGCCTCTAGAAAATGTCCCTGTTAGTTTACCATCCATTATTATCGTCTATGAGGGCTCACAAAATTAGTAAGCGCCGCCTTCTAATAAACGCCGCCCTCTAGTAAGTGCCGCACCAAAAACTCCACGAAATAAATAAACGGCGCGGCGTTTATTGGAATTAATGCGGTACTGAAGCTGTTATCGAACGTGCTACCCACTGCGCCACCGAGACGAGCTTCTGCATAGGGTTAGGCTACAACTTATTCATTTTCTTTGGCGTCTGTGTGTTCCGAAATGCGTCGTTGTTAGTGTGCCGCCAAATTTTTAAATTATGAAAAGTGCGCCGTGACGAAAAAAAAGTTGAGAATCGCTGATTTAAAGAAATAAGCAAATGCTGACAAAGCCAGTTAGTGTATGGCACATACAGTATGTATTAATTTTTTCTTTTCTCTCACTGTTGCTCAACTTTATTTTCTTCTTTGGTAGTTCTTTTCTATTTTGCCACGTTTTTGTCACAACAGAAATGCTTCTGTAGCAAGGTGTTGCATGCGTCAGCAGTGACTACACTGCTTGTTGGGGAAGAGACTATGTGTCAGAGTCGTGGGGTCAGGACGAAGGGTTCCCTAATGTTTAAAGTAAACGGATTTGGGAAAAACGTGTTGCCTCATTCTTCTGGCTGATCCCTCCCTTGGGGAAGACGTACGTTGGTTGTCGCCAATATTCCGCTCTAAGATGAGTGAGATACGACACAGGTAAACACGTGAATTGTACGCACAAGCCTCACAAATCTGAGCGGTGGCTGGCTATACCAACTGGCTGTGACGTCACCGAGGCTGGTTCGCATTAGTCATGTGCACGGGAAGGGTTTTTGATTGCCGTCCCGTTTCCGTGATACACTATTCCCGTCGTTTTAAAGGTTTTCTGATTCCCGTCCCGTTCCTTTCATATGGTATTCCCCATTCCCTGTATCCGTCACTTTTACATGTTTTTGCTACCGTTACCGCCGGTTTCCATAAATTTACTGCCTAATTTCTGTCAGAACAAAGAAAACCATTTTTTAGAAAAATTATCTCTTAAAAACCGAGGCATCAGCACCAAGTGCCCCACAGCGTCGCATACACACACAGCTGCTACAAAAGCACCCAGTAGTAGGGATGGTTGGGAAACAATAAAATTAAGGAAGCTGTACATTTTGTTATCAGCTTATTTATTTCTGCTCAGAATTGGTCTCGATTCAAGCTCATTTTCGTCCTTCCTCACCCCTTACCGTTACCATTATCACCAAACCCAATTATCACCCCGTTCCCGCAACCGCCTAGCTTTCTACCATTCCGTTCCGTTCCAGTCAAACTCGATGATTTTAGCTCCCGTTTCCACGGGAATGCCGCGGGGACCGTATTCCTGCACACCACTAGCTCATATATGAAATTTTGACTCATAACTCAAGGCAAAACTGGACCCTAATGACGGCTCATATCTCAAAAAACTCGGTTTTTGGGGGCTCTCGTATCTCAAGATACCACTGTATATCTAACCCTGTTCCCTGCCATTGGCAGAAAATCTTTTTAACTACTCGGTATGATGGCGTTGCTTTAGAAACCATTTGGCATTCTTTTCAGGTTGCGGGGGTCGAGTCTGCAACCAACGATAGTTCCAATTTGTTATTAACCCATTAGCGTGATTGTTCTCACAACTTTTTGTTACCGGTTTCCATTTTTGTTCAACCCTATCGATGAATTATGATTCACAACCGCCTCAGTGGCGCAGGAGGTACCGTGCTCGATATACTGCGTCAGTGGCTCCAGATTCGATACTGTATCAAGGTGGGTTGGCATCTTTCGGGAGAGACAGAGAGGCACCGAGTACACCAGCCTTCGGATGGGCAGTAACACCGTGGCCCCGAGTAGTTAGTAAAAGAGCAGGTAAAAGAGCGCTTTCTGGTTTTCAACAACAAGATCAACACAATTCCCATGTGTAGAATTTCAGCTTCTGGCTTTGGTGGCGTGCCCCTACAAACAGCAGGCCGACTATAAATCAGCGTAGGGGTTGCAGCATTAGGTTAACAGCTAGTTGATGAGAAGTAAAACCGAGGTCACGTGTGAGGTACGATGTCATTTGCACGTAAAAGAAGTACTATGCAACGGGTAGCATCTCCGAACCCTTTCAGGTACCCATCTTGTCCCACTGAATGGACACAATGGTGATATATTGGACAGTGTATTTTCTCAGCCGGTTGCCGACCAAAGCTGCCATCCCTATGCTTATTTATCATCGGTCTACTGTTCGTTGGATTAGATTGATTTGTCAGTGTTTTAAGGCCCTTCAACTACAGTGGTCATTGGAGCCCCCGTCCACTGCATAGTGGGAGCGGCGAATTGCGTTGGACACACCAGTTCTCGTCTGATCACTGAAGTTAAGCAGCGCAACCCCAGCTACTACTGACATGGGTGGTCGCTTGGGAAAACTGGGTACTGCTAATACCCCAAAATCGTCGCATTAGTGTAGTGTCTATGCAGTCTCTGCATAAGAACTATGCTGTGGACGGGACTCTAATGACCTTTGTAGTTGAAGGGCGCTAAAACACCAACAAACAAACAACAACCACTGCATAGTTCCAATGCAGAGTCTGCACATGTTACGTCGATTTTTGGGTATTACCAGTACCCAGTTTTCCCAAACGGTCACCCATGTTAGTACTAGCTGGGATTGCATTACTTAACATTAGTGATCAGGCGAGAACTGGTGTGTCCAACGAAATAAGCCGCTCCCTCCACCAGTTGGAGCAGTCTCATATAGAGAAGGGGCTACTCTTAGATTAGGGACATGGAATGTGTGCACCCCTACAGGAAAAACAGGAGGGGGCAGGTTGTCCGTAACGATATGATTGTGTGTTGGGCGGACAGGGACCTGATTGGAGATAGATAGGAGTGGAGGGTTAGTTTTTGTTTTGTTGGTGTTTTAGGGTCCTTCAACTACAAGGTCATTAGAGCGCCGTCCGTTGCATAGTTGTATTGCAGAGACTGCACTGACGCTACGTTAATGCGGCGATTTTTGGATATTAGCAGTACCCATTTTTCCCATGTTTGTTTGTTGATGTTTTAGAGCCTTTCAACTACAAGGTCATTAGAGCCCCGTCCACAACGTAGTTCCCACTACGTCCACACTACGCAATTACGACGATTTGGGTATCAGCAGTATCTAGTGTTCCCAAGCGGCCACCATGTTAGTACTAGCTGGGGTTGCGTTGCTTAACTCCAGTGATCAAACGAGAACGGGTGTGTCCAGAGCAATAAGCCGCTCCGTGGAGGGCTAGAACCCGCAGACCCGACCCTGCCGCAGGTGGGATGAGGGTATGATGATGGTGTGTCCGTAGGCAGTAAAAGGGTTTGGAGGTGCTTTTGCTTTTGTTAGCCCTAACAACGGGTTATATAGGTTGTCTTGGGAAGTTTTAATTTGTTGAATGATCCAAAAAATGAGTTTTTTTTCCTCTCACTGTGTTGTTCGTTGTCGTGTTTTTTATTGTATCCTCGTATAAATTCCACCTGTGTGTTGGAGTAATTTTTGAGACATGCAGTGATAGTGGTTATAACTGCAAAAACAAGTTGTTTTACTGCTAACGACCGATTTGTGTTTAAAACATTAAAGGTTAGGGGGAGCAATGTGACACACGCACTCGGAATTTTTGAGGCCTTGTTCAGTTTAAAAAATACAAGAACTTTCGCGGTCACAAAAAGGATGTCATGTTACAAGACAAGAACAACAAACAACAACAACTGCTCACACACACACTCATATATATATAAAGGAGAAGTTGAGCGATGACTGAAATTGTTTGACGTCATAAAAAGCATGTTCAAATTCGCAGATTTACAAAGATATCTCAGTTTAATGCTTGTACGGAGCACATTGATTTCTCTCTAGAAAGTTTTTTTTTCTACGTGAGAAACGAATGCTCGTTGCTGTTTGCGCGCACACACACTTCACACCACGACGAATGAAATTGTATCTTCACCAAGAGAGAAAAGGGTTAGGGTGATTTGAATGGAGAAGGAGGAGGAGCAGAAGGTGGAAAACAAAAAGATGGTGAAACAACCGAAAAATATTTTTTTTGTGTGTTGACTTCATGGGCGAACAGTGGACAGAGGGCGTTTCAAACAGAAAAGTACAAACAACTTTTAAAAAAAAGCAATATGTCGGAATATTTTTGGCACATCCAATCATAACCGGAATTTTTAAATTTGATTTAGTTTTTTATTTTCGTTTTAGAAGAATAACTCAGCAGAGGGTCACCAACGTCCCACTTGAAGATAGTTTTAAGGTAAGATCACTTATTGTTTTTTTAGTAAATTTTGTGATACGAATTCGGTATTGAGACTGTCCACCGAATTGATAAGGGCATTGGGCACTGGTATCCTCAGACAGGAGAAGGGGAAATCGGAATCGAATAAAATTAAAATTCAGCCGGTAACCTGCATGTCCTCGAATTCACTAATTCTTCGTTTCCTGAAACATTAACCCCATGATTTACCCGCCCCCCCCCCCGCCTACCCCGAGGAGGGTTATGGCAATTAGTAAGGTAATCTTAAGCGAACTAACCTGAAATAAATAGCAGATTGTTATCCGGTGCAATAATAATTTCAGTGGCCGGTCCAGCAACTTTCTCGAATGGGACGCTGTGATGTACTCCTCGGACCGATGTTGTTGGGGAACAAGGGGACAGTCTGTGGGGTCAACTCTTAACCATTGCATTCTGCTGGGTGAATTCTAACCGATACGTTCTTCAGGTCAACTCTTACTGATGCATTTAGAAGAAATAGTTTCGTCTAAATTTGCGCACATTCCGCTTCCCTTGAAGGAAGGGGTGTAGGAGAATCCTGCCAACCCCTAAAAAGTATTCAGATTATTGACAACTCCAAATGTAGGTGAGTTAACCCTGTATTTTGTCATATACCCGGATTGAAAAGTAGGAGCCTCATAACCAAATCATCCTTTGTGAAAATTTTTGGGAGCATCCAATAGTTTTTTCAGGCTTTAAAGGACCATCGCATGATTGCCCATTAATTCCAGAAAGAGAATGCAAGGGGAAGGCAATTTGGAAGGGGACGCCGGCTTAAGTAAAAGTATTTATAAGACCAGAACTCTAGAAAAAAAAAGTCAACTGCTAACCCTTTTCCCTCTTATTGCAGGATTGGGTACCCGTTTTTGCCCACTGGGACACTTGGGCAATCTATCGGACATCATTTTTACGCAGCTGGCTGCTGACCTAATGCTGCAACCCATATGCTTATTTATCGTTGGCCTGCTGTTTGTTTGGGCACTCCACCAAAGCCAAAGGCCGAAATCCTACACCTGGGGAATTTTGTGGATCTGCTCGTTGCATAGTAGAAAGGGCTGTTTTACCGGCAAGTTAAATTGTACGCACCACACGGGGCCGCTGCTTTACTTCTCATCCAACGGCTGGTGTACTCGGGGTCTCCTTCTCGCACGAACAAGAAAGCCCACACCTCGATCCAGTATCAAATCTGGAACCCCTTACGTAGTACTCGAGCACGCTATGTCTGCGCCACCGAAGCTGGTCAGTTGAAATGTTAAGGTTTCTTTCTCACGGTCAGTGGCCTGTTTCATGAACACTCATTTGCCCAAAATCAATACCACACTTGGCAATCTGCATGAATGTTTAGACGGGTAAAATATCCCAGGTGTAGATGTCTGTCTCTGTGACTCAGTGCACCTTACTTAAGTAATCAGCGCGTGGTTACAGGTGCAATAATTTTCGTCCAGCGAGAGACGCCCCATGTATGCCTCCCGTAAAAAAAAACAACTCCTAACCCTTTTTCCTTTCTTGTCCATCTGAATGGACACACGGGTGAAATATTAGACAGTCCGGCTGGATTTATCGTCTAAGTTCGTTGAGGCACTCCACGGGCGCCAGAGGGGCGAGCTCCTACAACTGGGTGCACCTTGGAATTTTGCCTCATCTACCCGGGTTCTTTTTACCTGCAAATTCTGTCGTACACCACGCGGGATTCGAAGGAAAGCGCACTCAGGGCCTCTCGCCTGAAAGAGACCAACCCGCCTCGTGCCAGTATCGAACTTAAAACCACTGACCCAGATACTGAAAACGCTACCTACTGCGCCACCGAGGCAGGGTGTATTCCTTCCGTCACATTGAAAGTAATATCCTGGACCCGTGTAGTTTATATGATGGCAGTAGCTCACTTCCAGCCATTGATGAACTAGATCTGCCGGTGACGAAGAGATGGCGATTTTGGATTGATCCAGAACAAAAATGGTTTGGCTCCTTTCGGCTGACGGGCCCCAAGTGGGCCTTCCGTGGACGGGAAGTAAAGCCGTCGTCCTGCTCGTAAATGCCTTTATCACATGTAGTAAAATAAATATATACAGTGGTGTACCGAGTGGGTGCAGACCGCACTGGGTGACGCTGGGACACATACAGTTGAATTGAAAATGAGGAAGGTGTACACCGAGACTTACCGCTTGCAAAAGGCCAACAAAAGAGGTATGCATCTGCCTCACCGGGTGACACCTGCCCTAGGTACAACGAACACATGCGTAGTTAGGAAAATTCCCAGGTGTAGGCGCTCGCAAGGAAAAAGTGCCCTTAACTAAGAAAAACAAGTAGGCAGCCCAAGCTGGCTCCATGGCGGCAGTGGACTTCCCCAATGAACAGTAGACTGTAGAAATAAGTATAGGGGCTGCAGCTTTGGTCATCAGCAGCCTGTGGAGAAACACCGTCCAATATATCACCATTCAGAGGGACAAGATGGATACCCGACCCTGCCATAGGCGGGAAAAGGGTTGGGAGTTACCTTTGTGTACTGTACTTGGACGTAGAGCCTGGTCTGTCATAAAATGACGTCTGCACAGGTCCTGTGTGCAGCAAACAGCCAACGGCACTTCCAAAGTACGCCCACTGAGGCTCAATTGTCTGCGACCGCGAGTTACGTAAAACTTCACCCCTTTTTTCATACTACTGCCCAATTTCTGTGTTACTGCCATTGGGGACACCCCATGCTAACAGAATTGATTGGCTTTTATAGCTGAAGTTCACGGCGGTGCTTTAGGTACTTCGAGGACAGGCCTACAGGAGGCCACGTGTCCATGTGACGCCCTTGAGATTGTTTACCGATGGTGAGTGCTGGTGGGAGTGGCCTGTGAAAGTAACACCTTTGAATCCATGTAGTGATAGGATGTTTGTTGAACTATTGTCAACTTTTAAGGCACTAAATCATTGTTTTGTTCACAGCAGTTCTGGCGTAGAATTCGAAAGGGCTCTTAACAACTGGGTGACATCTCACACACTTTACTGGGTCTACATCGTTGTTTCCTTTTTATTAAGAAAGTGAGCTCGGGGATTTCAGCATCCGCTCGTTAGAAGACAACTTTTACTGATTTTTGCCGGTTGTGAAGTAATTGACTCGTTAGCTGTCTGATGTGCAGGCGGACTGAGTTCCATTCCCAGGGGAGCGGCTTTATTGCGTTGGACGCACCAGTTCTTGTCTGATCACTGAAGTTAAGCAACGCAACCCCAGCTAGCACTAGCTTGGGTGGCCGCTTGGAAACACTGGGTACTGCCAATACCCGAAAATCGTCGTAACAGCGTAGTGTCTGTGCAGACTCTGCATGAGAACTGCGCAGTGGACGGGGCTCTAATGACCTTGTAGTTGAAGGGCTCTAAAGCACCAGTGAAATAAAGTGGTTCTAGGCTTCCCTCTTCTCTTCCAGATTTGATTGATTTTTGTTACCTTATGGCCCACGACTACATTGGTCATTAAGGGCCAGAAGGGATACTAATTTAGGGTCTGTGCAGGCTCTACGCTGTTACGATAAATGGGTATCAGCAGTACCCAGTGTTCCCAAGCTGTAGCTCAAGCTAGTAATAGCTGGGCTTGCGATGCTTAACTTCGGTGATCAAACGAGAACCGGTGGGACCAACGCGATGCGCCGCTATTTTCTCTTCCTGGTGGGACCTTGAAGAATGTTAGGATGGTGTGCACATTGTAAGGAAAGTGCGTATGGCCTATGAATAACCTCGGGTTTAGGTACTGAGAACCCTGTCCTAGAGGCGATTGATGACTTTCTGTGAAAAATTTGATAGTTCCTTATCATTCTCTTTGGGAAGAAAAAGCGCGGTGTTCTCGACCAGGATTGAACCTGGAATTCATCACTGATGGCGTTCTAAGGCGCTGTGTCCTTTACTGTTATCCGGGAAAAACAAATATTGTCCATTATTGATATTACTAACCAGGTACCTATATCTTAATGATAAAATGACCCTGAAGTAGGCGGAAGAGCTGTTTTTTTTTTATCTTTCTTGTTGTCAGGTGTGCCTTATTATGGATGAATTATTAGCGTACTTGACTCGTGAGTCCATGATTGCAGGATCAATCCAAATCGAGAAAACCGCTTCTTTTAGGTGAAAGGTAGGTCCCAAGTGTGTCTCCCGCGGGATATAAAGTAGAGATGTGGACCCCTCTTTAAACAATGAGTACGATATAGATGTAGATCGGTAAAACTTCCAGGTGTTGCATCTCACCTCATGGCGTCGCGTCGTTAAAAGAAATTATCCCTATGATGCTGTCGGTGGCCGACTGCGCGAAAACGCGACTCCCGCCACCAACAGTGTAAATGGGCACCTGATCCTTTCTTAAGTGGGAAAAGTGTTTGAGCGAATTATAGCGCCCATAAAGGTCCTATCCAAGTCGGCCAAGCAGCCATAACGGGCTGGACTCTGTGGAGGCTGCTCGCGAGTGAGGGGGACGTAGGAAGGTGGAAATTAGCAATACCCAATGTTCCTAACCAACCACCCTTGTTAGTGGCCTACTAACTTGGGTGGCGGGAGTCGCGTTCTGTGATCTGACGAGAACTGTTGTGTTCAACGCAATGCCCTTGTAAGTCTTTAGGACCCAATCGAGGTCATAGTCCTCAACCAGGATCGAACTTCACTCTGAATGTAAACATTATGGACACGACTTTTATGTTGACGTTTAAGGGCCTTTCAATTACAAAGGTCATTCGAGCCCCGCCCACTGCAGAGTTCTAATGTTGAGTTTGCCCAGAAACTAGGCTGTTACGACGATTTTGGATATTAGCAGTACCCAGTGTTCCCAAGCGATCACCCATGCTAGTACTATCTGGGGGTGCGTTTCTTGTCTTCAGTGATCAGGCGAGAACTGGTGGTGGACACGGCCGCGATTCTAGCAGTGGTTAGTGATAAGCCCCTTGTATCCCCTCAGACACCTGGGCCATAAAGCTTAAGGTGTTTGAGATGTTACCTACATAAGAAATAGACCTTTTGCGAATAGCCATTTTTAGCCAAATAAACCTAAAGATTCGTCAGGCATAGAAAATGGATGAAAATTCATATTTGAACTGTTGTATTGTTTTGTCAAATTAATTTTTTTGTTTGTATTTGTAGGAAAAAATTTTTTTTAGGAGGGTAGAAGTATTTTTTATGTGATAGTTAAAAAGAGAGCGAGACATATGCAGACATAAAATTTGGAGAAGTACTGAGCAAAATAGCTACTGCGGTTCAGATAAGGTTGGAGTTGTTGATCTGTACTAGGATGTGCCCTAATGCCAGAGGGTCTAAAGGAAGCAGTTTGTAGGATACCCTATTGTGTCTTTATGAGCCCATATCTTCTTGTGGCCGCCTTGAATTATTGTCGTTCTTGTACAGTTTGATGGACGTCTATCATTGCCCCATCGCCCCATGTTTTGTTTATTGGTCTCTTTTTCTCTCCCTCTCCGCTGTGTGATCTTAGTCTCGTTTTTTTTGCCGAAATAAAAACACAAATGTTTTCGTTAGGGAACTCAAAAAGGTCCTTTTTTTTCTTTCTTCTCCTCCTCCTATAAACACCACTGTAAAAAGAGGTTTTGGCGTTTCTACGTTGTTTCGCATACCACGAATGGATTGGGCAGTTTTTGGAAGGGAAGAAAAGCGGATTATAAGGTCAAGCAAGAAAAAAAACTTGCTAAAAAAGTGAAGGTTATAGCCGTACCTCTCAAAAAAGAGAAAAGGACCAAATGTAGCGACTACTAGAAAATCAAACAAACTCAATCATTTTCATTAAAAACGCCTTTTCGGTTAGGGCACACTGATTTTCTAAGAGCTTCTGTTCAAGATCAGTGGTTTTCTTTCGGATATAGTGAAGGCGAGTTGTCTGACCCACTGTTTCAGGATCGATCCCAATCAGCTTCTTTTCTGTTATAAGGAAATCCGAAACGGGGCTTCTGTCGAATGGGGATTGAAGCCCTGGCCCCTGCAGTGTTCGTAAAATTACTCACTCTGCATGGTATAAAATATACCGTATTATACGTACCGGTGCATAATACGCACCCCAAGTTTCAAGACTTACGTTAATGTAAAAATGTTAGAGTTTCCTTGCTGCTGTTCTTTCTGACATACGTTACGCAATGGAGACGAATTGTCAACTTGCAAACTCAGATACGGCTTGCGTCTGCGCAGTTCACGATTCGTCTGCATTGCGTAACGTACGTCGGATACAACCGCAGTCAGAAAACTCTCTATTAATACCCATGTATAATACGCAGGTTAAGTTTGCCAGCTCCTAGTTATTTCAGATGACGATTCAGAAGAATTTCAGGGTTTTAATATCGGTATTGTTGGATATAGCTGGACATAGAATACTCATTTTTATTGCAGGACTTGTTAAGTTTTTTAGTAGTACGCTAGTATTATTATGTCTATGGTTACGCTTGTGTTAATATATCTATGGTATGAAGGTAAATAAAGTGTAGGTAGTTAAATACAGTGAAACTCGCTTAACACGAAACTGACGGGACCAAAATATTTTTTCGCGTTAAAAGAATTTCGTGCTAAGCGATTCATGCAGAAAACCCATCACTGTTTTGTATGTCGTCATATTTTATTAATTGGATTTATTGCTAAAAGTTACACTTGTAATTTTTAGTAATATAACCAACAAAGCATTAATTTACCTGCCAAAGTTTCTATTTTGGTTATATAATGCAATGTTGGAACAAATGGGGTAGGCCATCATCCCCCACAGACAACCCGGCCAATATTCCTTTGTTTTCCAGAGTCCTGGCTGGGGTGCCCCCAGTCCAGGGCATGTTCAGTGGGCCCACAGATCCGACCATGCTGCAGGTGGGATGAGGGTGTGATGATGTTTACTAAAAGTTACAGTTGTGGGCATCATATTAGATTCAATATTTTCTATTTAAATAATGATGTAGGCTACAAATGCATAATTTAAAAAAAGCCGAAAAGAATTATTGTTTTTGGGATAAAATGTGCTTTATTTTTCAGTGTCTTGTTGAGCATAACTTGTCAATAAAAAGGCCACCCTCCCCATAGTTTGAAAGGTTTGTCAATGGCATGCCTCTACCATCCTGAACCCAGGCTGTAATATAGCAACAGTGGCAACCATTGTTTATTTGTTTAGTTTAACGAAAACTCCGGTATATGTTGTATATCCAGTGTTTTGTTAGCTGAGAAGGAAAATAATTTCGTGTTAAGCGAATTTTCTTTCGTGTTAAAAGAAAAAAAAAATGCATGGAATTACAGAGTATTTTGTCCGGACTGCAGTGTTGTTTCGTGTTAACCGTTATTTCGTGTTAAGCGTTTTCGTGTTAAACGGATTTCACTGTATTATATTTATAAAACTAACTCAAAAGAACGTCTAATAGGAGTTAAATGAGGTTGATAAGCAAACGTGTCTCTTTTCTTGCTTTCGATGGATGATCCAGTATTCTTTACGCGTGCTTATTGTTCCTCTGAAAGTGGCTGAAATTTTTACTCCTATGTATAATACACACCCAGACTTTGCATCATATTTTTGGGGAAAACATGCGTATTATACGCGAGATAATATGTTACGTGTAGATCGGTGGAAGCTTTCCCCCTGGCGTCGGTAGAGGAAAACGGTCCCCAGCAAGGAAAATGGTTGATAACCGCTGTTTCCTGTAGTCTGCCCTACGTTCCTCATCCCATTGGGACAAATAGGAACTCTCATAGGCTGAAATGTGTTTGGAATGTTGATGATGAAGAAAGTGGAAAGCTGAAGGGCCTTTTTTGATAGATAAGATAGATGTACGAGTCGTAGTCCCCAGTGTTGTTCGTTTAAAAGTAAATGACGAGAAGATCCAAAAAAAGGACCTTTTGTTTCTCATTAATTTCGTTTCTGTAGTGTAGGATCGGTTCTGGCTGACACTGCTTTATATACCTGCTTTTAGAGGGGAGTGGCAAATTGCGTTGGACACACCAGTTCTCGTCTGATCACTGAGGTCAAGCAACGCAGCCCTAGCTGTTACTTTGCTGGGTGGCAGCTTGGGAACACTGGGTACCGCTAATACCCCAAAATCATCGCGTTAGTGTAGTGTCTGAGCAGTCTCTGCATTCGGACTACGCATTGGATGGAGCTCTAATGACCTTGTAGTTGAAGGGCCTTAAACCATCAATGAACTAAACGAACAATGCTTTTATAGATTTTTAACTTTCAGGCTTCCGTGTATACAAAGGGCCACTCCTCTACATCGGAGTGAAGGTGCCAAAGTCAACCTCAGTGTCAGAGATCAACAACCCCGAAGTCAATTAAGGTCCAACTTTGAACCTATGACCTTATTATAAAAATACTGTATACTGCCACTGAACGATTTGTTTTTGAGGTAGGAGAAATTCGTTTTCACATTTCGTGTCGGACTACCAGCATAAGCACCCACGATCGTACACCGGACTGGAGCTGTTTAGCACATTACTTCAGGCTAAATCTTTTGTTGTGCCTCTAGGGCTTCTGGATATATGGTGAGCCTGAATCATTGCGCTATCCAGCTCACCCTTCTTTTCACGTGGTATGCGTTCTACGGGACGCGACATCCGATTTTAAGACTCCTCGCTCCTCAGAATATTATGCTCGATGATTTCAGGGGCTAGCAATCTCCCCTTCTAGGGTTCCTTGTCTGGCGGCCCACTTAACACGGGCAAGTCGTTAATCCCGGGAGAGCAGGCATTCTGGAGAGTATCGTTCCTAATCAGCGCAGGAAGGCGCCGAAGTGCCAAGGTTCATTCAGCAAGTTGGTGACTTACTCAATTTCCCTGTGCCTCCACCCGACCACGATCTGCTATCCTATGGTTTGGTTTGTTTGATTTGAAGGTGTTTCAGGGTCCCTCAACTAAAATGGTCATTCTGCGTAGTTCTAATGCAGCGTCTGCTCAGACGTTATGCTGTTACCACGATTTTGGGTATTAGCAGTAGGCTTACCCAGTGTTTGCAAGCTGTCACCTATGGTAGTACTATCTGGGGTTGCGTTGCTTAACTGCAGTGATCAGAAGAGAATTGGTGTGGGAGCGGCTTATTGCGCAACGCAACCCCATCTTAGTACTAACATGGGTAGCCACTAGGAGAAACTGGGTACTGCTACTACCCTATAATCGTCGCATTAGTGTAGTGTCTATGCAGTCTCTGCACTAGAACTATGCAGTGGACGGGGCTCTAATGACCTTGTAATTGAAGGGCCCTAAAACACCAACGAAAGAAAAGGAGTAGAACTGGTGTGTCCAACGCAATACAACCGCTCGCGACTTACCCTGGTAAATGGACGATAGAAATCTCCAATTGGTACTGAATATTTTGTCACCAACCATAGTTAACACACGTTAAGACAGATTTTAACAAAGCGTTTGATAAGTTTCTTTATTGGAAAAAAGTCTTGTCTTATTTGAAACGTGTTTTAGACAGCGAATTTAGTTTTGTTAAGACCGACATCGTATGAAAGAGATAATCTCTTTTTCAGTCTTAATGGCCTCAAGGTGCTTAATCTACTTGGAAATTTCTTAGTTCTCACAGTAGATGAGACATTTGCACGCTCATTTTTGAACTTCCGCAGCCTTAGAATATAGCCATCTGTCGCCAATGGTGTCAAAAATCCTTCAGAAACATAGAGATAAGAAACAGCTTAAGTGACCATCATCTTCTAAAAAGTCCTTTTGTGGATTTAGCAAGAAAAAAACTAGAAGAATCTTGTGTTGAAATATTTCTGGGACCTAGATTTTCATCAGTAATCCCAGCTAAGTATTGTGTGATGGTGATAAGAATTCATAGGTTTGGTCCTAACAAGGGGAAGTCTATTTTAGGCTAGAACCTTGACATTACATTTCGTCTTTTGTGTTAAAAACTGCACTGAGCTTTGTAATAGTGGATTGAATGGATGAAAATTTTGAGGACTGGGACCCAACTAAAATTTCACACTTTAAGGTCCTATCTTGTAGGACAATCTTACCCTTTCATTCAGTTGGCCACCACCTATTCATTGTAAAATTTTACTTGGTGTTGTCCTCTTTTTGTGTTCGGAAGAAAAACGTGTTCAAGCTTACCTACTTCTTCATGGAGGGTCCTTTGGCGGATTCGTGATGATAGTAAGGACACCGTTCCCAACTTTTGTATATGCATAGGACATCTTTATCGCAGGCTATTGAATGGAGCAGAAAGGGGGAGCGACAGGGGAGACAGTCGAACAAACAACAGACAACAGTCTTTTGTAAAAGTTATCTTTGAATTAGGGTGTTATTTCGCAAATAATCCGATTGACCCTTATGTTTAGTGTGCGTCTCTCTCTTTTACTCTTCCTCACTCCCTCAACCAAAACAATTGTTACTCTGGATCGGTCCTCAGTAAATTTGCTAGCAGTACCTTTAGGCTGTTGTAAATTTTTCGAAAGAATATGTTAAATTTTAACTTCAGTGCTGTGGAAGGCGAAGGCGTTTTTATTTAGGACAAACGAGGATAGTGTTGGAAGCTTACGGCACTGCTTTGCCTCGATATTTGTTGGTGTTGAGGACCCCCTGTTGGTTCTCAGCTTCAGGATTACCGTATCCCACTAGCTGTAGCTTGTCGTCGTATTTGGAGATTCCCCTCCCCAGTACTTTTTTTTTTCTATTCAGTTCTCTGTTCTGCCCAAATTGCCCTCATGCTCTTATCCTCCTTCCTCTCTTTTTGTTTGTCAATTTCTGTTTACCTCACCACTTTCCTGAGTGGAGTCCACAAGGTCAGTGTAGCCAACCCTGCCAAAGGCGCGAATAACATTTTGCACTGATGCAATTCTATTATATTGTAATTAGAAGAGGGGAGGAGGAGCTCGTTAGATCCACTACAGGAATGTAGGTTGTTGGAAGCACTAGGGCCAGGGGGAGACCAAACCAGACGTGGCTGCAGGTTGTTCATTAGGATATGGTAGTATTTCAGGTGCACGGAGACCCATTGGGAGCTAGGTGGGAGTGGAGGGAGTCTAGGACCTGCAGATAAGGGTGTGATGCATTTTTATGATACAGTGGGCTTAGTCAGTCCACTTATGTGTTTCAGGATAAGTTTTAAGACTTAATGTAACTCTGCATAAATGGGGGCATGAGTGATCTAACCTCCTAACGATGGAAGGCATAATTTGGGACGTCTGCCTCGCCAGTAAGAAACCACCTAACTCGATTAGGATGGAATCTGCATTTACGGATTCAACATCAAGCAGCGTGACCACTGAACCACCTGGCTAATCTGGCTTGCTTGTCTGCAACACTTTATACTGCTTCCAGGGTCTTCAATTCCTATGTAGAAGACGCAATTGTGAGTTCCGAGTTGCGGTGGCTTCTTTCGGGCGAGAGAGAGGCCCCGAGTGCGCCTTCTTTCGGATAAGAAGTAAAAGCGAGGTCTCGTGTGGTGTACGATGGCAGTGGGTAAATGAGGCAAAATTTCCAGGTGTAGGAGCCCCCCCGGTGTCTCACCGGTGGAATTCCCTAACGAATAGTAGACCGACGATAGATCAGCATAAGGGTTGAAGCTTGGGTCGGCAGCCGGCTGCGGAAAAATGCTGTCCAATATATCATTCTTGTGTCCATTCAGAAAGACAAGGTGGGTACCCGACTCCGCCATAGGCGGGAAAAGGGTTAGGAGGTGGAGTTCACTTGTGTGCCAGGTGAAAGCTCAAGTGACGTTAAGAGAATCATCTTAGCCAACTCGGTTCTCCTCTGCAATATGATCGGTTGCCCCGTTATTATGCCATTGGGACAAATAAACGACCCTTTGAATGATGCTGTTATTTAGCCGGATGCCAATCGGGACACTTTTCATCCACCGACGCGACGCCAGGGTGTGAGCTCCTACACCCTCACGACATACATTTTACTCCAGATAGCAAAGAGTATTTTACGTCCAGGTGACATCATGCAAATCACACGGACCACTGCTTTGCTTCCCATCCAACTGAAGGAGCCTTCCGTTCGCCCGAAAGAAGCCGGGTCGGACTTGGAACCGCAGACGTTACCACCTAGGAGACATTAAGAGAAACAAATAGAAAACTAATCCAGACACCCGATAACAAATCATGATTCATTATTGCTGAACTACATGTTGAACTGTAAAACATCAAGCTGGCCTCAGTTTCGTTCTTGGTCATGCTTCAGGACACAGGATATTTAGTATTTCAGGCTTTTAACCCCTTTTTCGTCTTCATTATTTCTGAAAAGAAAAACATTTTTAAAGCAAATATTTAATCACACACCTATTTCTAGTGTCAATTTGACATGTTTGTAGTAGATTTCTGTCGAAATTCCCTTCTCGCTTCATTAGTCATAGTCAAATACAATTAACGGCTGATCAGTTTAGAAGATGCTACAGGGAAGATGTCTAGACCCCTTTGCAGAATCCTTTCAACCGATAAGTCTTTGATATATGACAGTTCCTGACCTTCGACAGTTGATAAGCACTTCGTTAAAAGGAAGCTATTTTAAAAGTTAATCAATTAATTTTTTGGCTGTATTGTGATCACTTGACAATTTCGACAATACCCACTATAGTCTGTACTAGAGCAAAACCAATGGCCACTAGGTGCGTCTGTCATCACCATGCCAGCAAATGAAATGAACTACATCCGTTCTGTGCTGTGGCTCAGTGGTAGGGTGATTCCTTATTACGCGGATACAGGGTCGATCCAAGGGCGGTTCCAGAGGGGGATGCAATACATCAATTGCTCCCCCTCAGTGCCTCAATGAGGCGCAACTGCACGGATTCCGGATTGAGCACGGGTTGTGGAATTGGCCAATTAGCCCTAACAGGCGAACCCTTGGGAGGCTAATCGCGGGTAGAAGGTTGGGATGATGGGTAATTACCAAGTAATTACTATATGCAGACGGCTTCCAAAGAAGAAGTGGATAGGCACACTATCGAAAGCCTTAGCAAGATCAAAATACATACTGGGCTCGATTAGCAAAAGCAGTTCTAATACTAAAAATACGACCTAAAAGGTTAGACTCAGTAGAGCGATGGGGAGGAAACCATGCTGCTGGCAAGCCAAAAACCTTTTACTCCAATTCCAGATTTTGGCATGAAGAATGATTTCCAGTACCTTTGCAGTCGGGGGCAGCAGTGAAATTGGTTGATAATTTGCTGGATTGGAGGTAGAACTGGCTTTAAAGATCGGTTAAACATGGGCAGTTTTCCAACAAACAGGAACTGATGAGGCATTTTTGTATTGCTATCCCGATTTCTATTCTGCCAGTCCAACAGTCTAGGGGGCAGGAGAGGACCTATTGTAATTGCTAGCTACATTTATGCTAAGGGATTCGGAATATTTAAAAATATTTGGGGCACACTTTTTTTGAAGTTCTCCCCCCTTGATCCGCCACAGACTTCGATCCAGGTGAAAGGTAGACGCCTTCTTTCAAGCAAAAGGAGAAGCTGTATTGCAATAAATATATAATACAAATCACCGCCTGATCACTGAAGTTAAGCAACGCAACCCCAGATATTACTAGATTGGGTGACCGCCTTGGAACATTGGGTACTGCTAATACACAAAATCTTCGCCAGAATCGGCTCCGCCTGAGCTAACAACTGATCCACTGAGACAGATACTTTTACCCATTGATCTCTTTCGCCTACAACAGCATTGAATACAGATTTACCTCGCTGTAGCTGGCAGTACATGGGCCATCTGTTGATGGCCGGTTACGAATCCGAATCGATTATGTTAGAGGTAGCTTGGGGGTAGGAGACATCGCGGAAAAGATGAGAGTCGGTTGAGGTGGTATGGGCATGTGATGAGAAACTTATTAGGGCCATTATAGGATTGCAGGTGATCAGAAGCACCAGGAGCAGGGGAAGACCAAAACGTACGTGGGCGCAGGTGGTGCCACGTGCGGATGGTTTTTGGAGTTGCAACTCCCTCATGCACATATAAACTTATTCGCATAATATATACTCACCTCCCCATGACGAAAATCCTGGATCCGCCACTGGGTGGCGCAAAGGGACATGGAGGCGTGCGGGGTGGAAGGGAACTTGGTGGGGGATAGGCGGGAGTGGAGAATTAGAACCCGCAGACCCGATCCTGCCTCAAGCGGGAGGAGGGTGAGATGATGTTGATGACATCCATTGCTGTTTAGGAAAGTACCAGATGAATTCCATTTTGAACATGAACAGTTGGATTGGTCAGGGGTCAAATTGCAGTACAATACTGCAGCATTGTCCTTGAGTGGAGGATCGCTCCTGGCCTAGGCAGATATCTTCTTTCGGACAAGAATGAAGGCCTAAGTGTGCCTTTCGTAAGATGGGAAGTAAACCCGTGGTCCGGTTCGGTGTCTATGATGTATTGTTCACGTTTATGAGCCCTTTCTATTATGCAACTAGTAGAGTGGCAAAATCGCCAGGTGTAGAACCTCGCCCGATGGTGTGCTCCAACGGTCAGTAAGCTATAAGCAAAGGAGCTGCGTAAAAATGCCATCCACTAGTTCGACCATGTATTCACTGGTTAAGTGACGAAATCTCAGCTAGTACTGACTTGGGTGACTGTTTGGGATGATTGATTGTTGGAGTTTTAGGTCCCGTCAACTGCGAGGTCATTAGAGACCCGTCCACTGCATAGTTCTAATGCACAGACCACTGCACAGACACTACACTAATGCGACGATGTTTGGGAATTAGCAGTACCCAGTTTTCCTGAGCGACCACCCTTGTCAGTACTAACTGGGGTTGCGTTGCTTAACTTCAGTGATCAGACGAGAACTGGTGTGTCCAACGCAATTCGCCGGTCTCAACTACTTGAGACCACTGGGTACTACTAATATCCAAATCGCGACAACAGCATAGTGTCTGAGCAGACTCTGCTTTAGAGCTACGCAGTGGACGAGGCTCTAATGACATTGCCGGTGAAGTTCCCTAAAACACGAGCAAATTAAGGAAATTCAAGCTGAAGTTCTAAGTGTGTTGTCTGTAAAATGGCAAAGCACGATGACACGTAAAAGAGCCCCTTCTAAGAACAGGTGACTATTAGCCCTTTTCCCACCTATGGAAGAGTCGGGTACCCATTTTTGCGCCTCTGAGACACATGGGCTATCTGGTGGACGGTATTTTCACGCGGCTGGCTGCAGACTTACGCTGCGGCTTTCGGCTCATTGGAAAAGAACCTTTTCAACATGAACTGAAACATCAGCAAAATTCCCAGGCGTAGGAACTCTCTCGATGACATCGTTAGATTGTTTTCAGACATATGATTAGGAAATGTGTTTGCTACCCATAAATATTTAGACGTTTCCAAAATGTCAGTCCAAAAGTCGAAGACTCATCTGCATCGGAACTTGGATCACATGGACGGTCTAGTGCAGGCCAGGGTTTCCAATGGGATTTTAAAGGGGTCAATGATGATCAAAGGGTCTATTGGGGATCGACATCTATTCACCGTCAAGGACCAACAAGCAACTCCTAACCCTTTTCCCACCTTTGGTAGGATTGGGTACCTATCTGGTCCTTCTGAATGGACACAAGGATGATATGTTGGACAGTGTTTTCCCCAGTCAGTTGCCAACCACAGCTGCAACCCCAATACTTATATAGCATTAGCCTTTGGTTCATTGGGGCACTCAGTCGACCTCCTACACCTGGGTATCTTTTATGAAAGAGGGTTCTTTTATGTGCAAATGCCATCGTACACCACACGGGACCTCAGTTTCATTTCTCATCCAAAGGAAAGAGCACTTGAGGCACCTCTCTCGCCCGAAAAGTAACCTACTCACCTCGGCCCATTATCGAACCGAGAACCACTGACAGTTATCGAGCACACTACCCACTGCACCATCGAGGCGGGATGTTATATACTGTATATCAGGTGCGAATTATAGAGAACAAACTAAAGGGGGGGGGGTCTATGAACTAAGCCCATACTTTTAAAAGGGGTCACTCTAAGAAAAAGGTTGGGAACCTCTGGTCTAGTGGATGTTATTTCTACGCAGCCACCTTCCGAACCTTTCTAACCCTTCCACCTTCCTAACCCTTGGTTATTAACTTCGGACTATTTTCTTCGTTGGAGCACTTTCCCCTTCATCGACACCAGGGGGAAAATTCCACACCTGGATAGGGTACCGCTCTGCGCGTATACATTACTTCACGTAGAAGGGGTTCTTTTGCGCGTGGGTAACATGGATGCAACATACCTGGCCGCGACTTTACTCCCCATCTGACGGAAGGTTCACTTGCCAGAAAAAGAAGACTCATTCCTCGTCGAGGATCGAACCTGAAATCAAGGGCGCATAAGCTAACAACGGTATCTCCCCTCCACTGGGCTCCGTTCCGCAACTCTTCAAGGACTTAAAGTGAACTAGCATACCTCCTACTCTGAGTTCAATAATCCGCTCCCATAATTCAGACTGCCCGGGCTTTATCCACCATGGTTTGACCGTAACAGGGATCTCAGAACTTTACGGGACCGGCTTCTTGAGTTAGAGTTAGGCACACCTGTTCTCTTTTGATCACTGAAGTTAAGCAACGCAACCTCAGCAAGTACTGACATGGGTGGCCGCTTATGAAAATTGAGTACTGGTAATGCCCAAATATCGTCGCATTAGTGTAGCGTCTGTGCAGTCTATGCATTAGAACTATGCAGTGGACGGCTCTCTAATGACCTTGTAGTTGACGGGACGTTAAACACCAACAAACTCTGCAGTCTATCCATTAGAACTACTCAGTGGACGGGGCTGTAATGGCCTTGTAGTTGAAGGGCCCTAAAACACCAACGACTCGAAAAAAATCATAACCTCATCTCTCAATCAAATTTTAGTCATCACTCTCTATGTACCCTCAGTCACTGCACTGTCATTGTCCATCCGTGTCGATGCCCTTAGTAGCCATCAGTTAGGCAAATGGTGCAACCTTATTGGTGCGAGATTGGCGAGTTCTGCCATTGCTTTCAGTGGAAGCAGAAGCGACTGCATTCGGTTGGACCAAAGCCAAGGAGGTCTTAGTTGGACACACCAGTTCTCATTTGATCACTGAAGTTAAGAAACGCAACCCAGCTTGTACTATCGCTGGTGGCCGCTTGGGAACACTGGGTACTGCTAGTGCCCAAAAGGTCGTAACAACGAAGTGTCTGTGGAGACTCTGCATTCGAACTATATGACCATTGTAGTTGAAGGGCTCTAAGCACAAAAAAAATTCGGCAGTCTCTGAATTAGAACTATGTGGTGGACTGGTCTTAAATGGCCTTGTAGTTGAAGGCTGAAGTCAACTTCGCACTGGACCTCGCTTTTCTTCAGACCAGCGCTGAGTGCTTGATAAGCGGTTTGAACATGTATGGCGGTGTTTGATGCTATTTGGCTTAGGAGAGACCTCATCCTGTTCACTTATCGACCAATCGAGCACCCATCTCGCACATCTCCCCAGAATTTCACATAATGCACTGAGGTTTGCCAAGCCATTTCAACGTTTATGGGGCCAAAGTCAGTGGCATAGCTAGGTTTTAGCGCCATGGGGAGCAGCAAGCGTATTAAGAAAGCGCCATTTTCTGAAAATTTATGCCTGGCTCCGTATACCCACGCGCTAACGCTACTACCGTTGAATCAGACGACACAGCACAAAAAATGGTGACGTCACACTGCTACTTGGGGCGCCGCAGAGCAGCTATGCGGGACGGTAGTTGAGTTGACCAGTGGTCAACTCACATAGCGTCCCGCACGTCACGCTGCGTTCTGATTGGCTGGCGGATGATTTTTAACCCTTAGTTTATTCATTGTAGGCCTATTTTCTTCATTAGGCCACTTATCCTTCACCGACGCTCGCAGGCACGCTCATACACCTGGAAATACAGGCGTTATGTCCGATAAGCAAAAAAAGTCGGATAATCTAAAATGCCTAAATGCATTTATTGTTTTTATCATTTAATTATACATCCATGCATGCAAATACATTTTTAATGTTTAAAGAAATTTGTTATCACACTATGTTTTGCACATTGGTATCTCTTTCTGGCAGCAATATCGCGCCAGCAGTGTAAAAGATGCCCACACCCAGAGGGTGTTAGTAAATACGGAACGTCGGATAACTGGGACACTACTGTATTGTAAGGTGACCAGACGTTTCGATTTCAGACTTCATGTCCCGCCGGGACGCCTGTTTGTCCCACTTTATTGGCAACTTCTCAGACATTCACTCGTCAATGAAATACGTGGAGCAGCTGCTGCGTTAAGCAGCGCTAGGTACCGCTAATACCCAAAAATCGTCGTATTAGCGTAGTGTCTGTGCAATCTTTGCATTAGAACTATGCAGCGGATGGGGCTCTAATGACCTTTTAAGTTAAAGGGCCCTAAAACACCAACAAAACAAGTGAAAGGCGTGTACAGAGAACCCACACAATGATCCTGCTAGGTTGGCAACTGATCAGGAGGGTCCATCGTCTGCATCAGACTAAAATATCAGACATCCTGTGCTGGATGGACGCACATTCAAGCAATAAAGTATAATAGGTACGAAGTCACAAGTTTTGTTTTTTGCTCTTCAGGAAAGGAAGTCTTACCATTCCTACTGGGGGTTGCGCTCTCCAAAAGCTCCCGTCCCGCTTTGCTCTCTGGAAAATCTGGTCACCTTATGTATTACCAACTTTCATGTACATTAAATTTTACTTCATGTAATATGGGTCTTTTATGTGCAGGCGATATTGTACACACCACATGGAACCACGTCTTTACTTCCTATCCGATGGAAGGTGGGCTGCTGTGTTGCATTGGACACACCAGTTCTTGCCTAACTCTGATGTTAAGCGACTAAATCCAGATACGACTAGCATGGGTAACTGCTTGGAATCACTGGGTACTGCTAATATCCAAATCGTCATAATGGCGTAGTGTCTGCAGTGGACGGGGCTCTATTGACCATTGTAGTTGAGGGGCCCTAAGACACCCACAAAACATACAAACTGGTGGCAGGCGTCCTTTCTCTGTAGCCTGAAGTAAGCCAAACTCTAACCTGGAATCAATGATGCACTAGTCCAGCAGGCTACTTCTGCGCTACCAAGGTGTGCTTATAGTTGGATGGGTGTAAGAACTCTCCTTTTGGGATTGGCAAAGTGCTCCAAACACTCTATTTCGGTATTTTGCGAATTTTCCTAAAGTCGAAAAGGTTCTTTTTACGGACAAGTGACATTGGACATGCCACATGGAGACATGGGAAGTGCACTAGTAACACGAAAGAATTCGGCCGCCTTGGCAGACTCGACCCTCAGGCCATAAGTGCACCATCGCCACCTTGACAATCTCGGACGGTTAAAATCGTAAATAATGTCGCAACTGGACTTGCACACCCAGTGTGACACCCCTGGTTGACGTCTTTTGCCTTTAGACATGGGTAAACAGGACCTGAAATATTCGGTTTGGAGCCCTCTAGCGGGGGATTATGCAAGCGTCATAAACCCTTCAAATGTGGTTATTTTTTCTGCATCGCGTGGTTACGGAGTACAATTAATATCTGACTGAGCACGCCATCGTTTTTGAACAACATTTGGATTTGAAAAACCCACGAGAAGAAATTAATAAATTATCTTAAATTAAATCCTTTGTTTCCAAGTTGTGATCTCGTCTGCCAAAATTAATTTTCCAAAACTGTTTGACCGCTGTAATGCATTACATTAATTGTGACGTCGTGAGCGGATTAAAATCTGATTACGTGAAATCATTCATCATCAGATCCTTTTTATCCTCCTTGGGTGGGTCCCGATTCTAAAGGCTTCAAAAGCCCAGGTTCTCTGGCTTCTTTTGGGCTAGGGACTTCACGAACGCGTCTTCCGTCAAATGGTCGCCCCTTGTGTTGTCTACAATCAGGGCCGCCCTTACGGCAAGGCGACCGAGGCAACCGCCTTGGGCCCCGCGCTGGTGAATTAAAAAAAAACTTGGTACTGGGACACCGCTATCGTCTACTGCTTTGGGCCCCTCTATCGCCTGCAGCCTTGGGCCCCGCAAACTCTAGGGCCGGCCCTGTCTACAATGTCATTTGCACATAAAGGAATCCTCTTTACTATGCATCGGAGCTCACCCCCTACCGTTGGTGGAGTGTCACAACGAACAGTAGGCCTATGGTAAACAAGCATTGGAGTTGCAGCTCAGGTCGGCAGCCAGCTGTGTAAAAATGTCATCCAACAGATCGCCCATGGGTCCCACATTGGTACCCGACCCTGCCATAAGCGGCAAAGAGGTTAGTAGTTGCATTTTTGGTATTGATTTATCATCAGATCCTATCTACTTTGCTTGCTTTGGTATTCAATCGTCGGCTTCTCTAAAACGGAGCATAATTTACCGACGTCAGGGGGCTAACAGCTTCAATGAATGCTTCTCTTCAGCCTGCTTCTCTTGGAGCCGAATGTGTTTCTCTGGGCAAAAACAAGCAACTACTAACCCTTTTTCCACCTATGATAGTGTGGGGTACCCATCGTTGTTCCTCTGAATGAACATACAGTATAGGCCAGTGGTGGCGAACTTTTTTTTTAAAGACGGGTCACAATCAGGGCCGGCCTTGGGCCCCGCGTTGGTGTATCGAAATGAAATTGAAATATTTATTTTGCTAAATTTGCGCAGGGCTACGGGTTATTTCATTACAGTATTTTGATTTCATGTGAGTTTAAAGACATTAAAGTACTTCGTTTGTAAGCAACTAACTTTATTAATCCTGGCACTGGGGCCCCGCTATCGCCTGCTGCCTTGGGCTTCGCAAACCCTAGGGCCGGCCCTGGTCACAATAACACGAAAAAAGAGCGAAAAAGTTGTCCGCGGGTCAGTTGCAATCACTATTTAATTTTATGAATAAAAAATTATTATTAATAATGAAAATATTAGTTTATCAAAGTAGCAAATAGAGAACACCATCATAATGCCCTTATCCCGCCTGTGACAGGGTAGGATCTATTGGTTCTAACCTCCAGGTACCCGTTCAACCCACACACTATGATACGATAAACTAGATATGATTCACGTTCGGGTGGGGCACTCTGTGACCCGCGGGTCAGTTTCGCCACCACTGGTATAGGGGATCTATTGGACGGTATTTTTACGCAGCTGCGGCCTCTACTGTATACAGTATTTATTTATCGCCGGTATACTGTTCGTTGAGACACTCCACCGAAGCCAGGGGGCGAGCCCTAGACCTGGGTATTTTACCTCATCTGCTCATTGCATAAGCTTTTCTTTCCTTCTGGCGGAAGGCGCTTTTTATCTCTCTCGCCCGAAGGGACCCAACCCACCTCGATCCTGTATCGAACCTGGAACCACTGATGCAGTAATCGAGCACGCTGTTTCAAACGCTATTATTTGTAGGTTGCATGGGTCCACCGGGTGACATCCGGCCTGACGGGAGTGACATTTTGAGCCTATGTTTCTACGGTTAACGTGCATTGATATTACAGTCGATGTTGAAGGTTCTATCCGGCTCTAAGAAGCCAGCGCACAGTGGGGTAAAAGAGCACAAAACCTGGCAGAAATTCAAAAATGACAGTGTCCAAGGGATAAAATCTGGGGTTGTACTGGGCCCTGTATACCCTCCTGCTTCATGCTCTAGACTGCTTTGTGCAACATAACAAGCCTCATTTGAACCCCTATTTTGCAGTTAAGATGACATGGTCTGATTCCAGTTATTTTCAGTCCTAAAAGTGCCGTAACTTCCATATCTAGATTCAAAAATCGGAAATTTTTTTTCTATGTAGCCTTCATCTTCAGGTATGTAGCTATATTGAACTCTTGGCAAATTAATATTTCAGTGCATGGAATTTAAATAAATAAGCGTCAAAGAAGGGTGAGATGTGTTGTTGGATTTTCACACCTTTGAAAATGCATTAGTTCATAATATTTCAGGTGTGATCAAGCCCCTGAATGCTTGCTTTTTTTTCGTTGCAATATTCATTCCAAATTACATTTCAGATGATTTTTTTCTGCGCTTTTTCCAAATGTAGAAGGTCATCAAGGAACAATTTACCCTTATCTTCCGTCACCAGGCCTTGCATTTTCCGGATTTTCTCTTGTGGACTTCACTAGCTTCCTGCTTTTTGGCGCACAGCCATGTGCTGGAGAGATTTTTTATTCCATTGTATAGGGTTTTTTATATAAATCACAATTAAATTAGGTAGTGTGCTCATTTTACTGCACCCGTGGTTACAGGTTCGATACTAGATCGAGGTGGGTTGGCTTCTTTCAGAGAGCGAAATGCCCCAATTTATTGAATCATTTCTGGTGTTTGAGGGCCCTTCAACAACAGTGGTTATTCCAGTGCTTAGTTCTAATGCACAGTCTACATAGACACTTCGCTTCAATTACGACTACCGTATTTCCCCGATAATAAGCCACTGTCTTATTTCAATTTTGGTGCCGAAATAAGCACTATGGCTTATTTTCGGGGAATGTCTTATTCTATTCTATAATATACGCAGTGGGTAGCACGCTCAGTAACGGCGTCAGTAGTTTTTGGTTCGATACTGGACCGAGTTGGGTCGGATTTTTCCAGCGAGAGAGAAGCCCTGAGTGTGCCTTCTTTCAGATGAGAAGTAAACCAAGATTCTGCGTCACATATGATGAGCAAAGAACGATGAAGAACCCTCTATTATGGAACGCGTAGAGGAAGCAAAATTTCAAGGTGTAGGACCTCGCCCCCTGGGTACAGTGGAATGTCCCAACGAACAGTAGAGAGATGATAAAAAGGATAGGGGTTGCAGCTTTGGTTTGCAACCGGCTGAGGGAAAACACTATCCAATATATCGCCCTTGTGTCCACTCGGAGAGACAAGATGGGTACCCTCCCCTGCTACTTGTAACCTAGCCCTATGCTTTTTAGCGAGTAGTAAGAACAGTAATATTCATACCCATTGCTTCAGCCAATCCCTCCTAGGAAGGCAGAACCGATTAAACGACTTGTCTGACGTCACTTACGTATGAGTATTGGCAGTGAGCAGTGACGGCACATTTCTTCAATCTCGCGGCACAGTGGTTGAGAATCCTTTAATGAAATCACCCTATCAGTTGCAGGAAACAAAAACGGATGTGTTCTGTGCCTTAGGGCTCTCGTAGCAGGGGCGGACCTACATAGGGACTAATAGGGCTTAAGCCCTGGGCCCCCAAGTGTGAAGGGGCCCCACAAAAATTGAATTATCACAAACTTTTAATAATTTTTGATTAAAAATGAGCACTTATCATATAGTAAAATAGTTAATATTAATAATATAATAATAATGATTTTTTATACAATTATTCATTGAATTGTAATCAATGTGACATTATTGAACTTCAATGAGCCCTAGGCCCCGAACAACCTAGATCCGCCCCTGTCTCGTAGGGCTGATTTTCGTGGAAGGGCTTATATTAAGCACATCCTGAAAAATCTTGGTAGGTCTTACTTTTTGGGTAGGTCTTATTTTCTGGGAAACACGGCATATATGTATTATCAATATCCAGTGCAGTGTTCCCAAGTGGCCACCCATGTTAGTACTATCTGGAGATGCGTTGCTAAATTGTAGTGATCTGACAAAAAAATTGTGTTAAACGCAATAAATCCGCACGAAAAACCCCGAATGTGCCTTCCTTCAGATGAGAGTTAAAACCGAGGTCCTGTGTGGTGTACAATGGCATTGGCACGTAAAAGAGCAGCACTCTCTACTTTGTAACAGGTAGTAAAGGTGAAATTTCCTGGTGTAGGAGCTCGCCTCCCTGGAGTCTGCAGAGTGCCACAACGAACAGTAAACGAACGATAAATATGTAGTGTAGTTGCAGTTTTGTTCGTACAGCCGGCTGCAAAAAACACTGTCCAATATATCATGCTGGTGTCCATTCAGGAGGACAAGATGGGTACTCAGGCCCCTGCCATAGGCGGGAATAGGGTTAGGAGTTGCTTTCTTAAGTCTACCAAATGCCCTTAAAAGAATTGTGTAACCTAGCACATTAGTCGAATAGTATTTGAATTGATGCCAGTTTTGAGGCTCTTTTGCTCTTGTGTGTGTAGACAAAATTTCCTGATGGACGAACTCGCCCTCCTCCGTTGGCTAATGGATTAAAAATGGGTATCTGACCCTACCATAATCGGTGGTCGGGTTATTAATGAAGTTGCTTTCGTGAGCCCAAAGCTGTAGTTTCGCTTCTAATCGAAAATAAAGACTTCGTCTGTGTGGTGTGTCGGATGTCACCCTCACGTAAAATATTCATCTACAATCCCGGATTCCCACTGCTGTGGGGAATTGTCATTAGCCTGTGTCATCTTTGTCCTTCAGAATAGACACGTGGCCGATCTGCTGGACTGCATTTTTTTCACAGCCGGCTGCCAATCTAAGCTGCAACCTCTATGATTATTTATCGCAATTCTACTGTTCGTTGGGAATTTTGCCTCATCTACCAGTTGCATAGTAGAGCGGGTTCTTTTACGCGCAAATGACATCGTACACCACACGGTGCCACGGGGGAGTAACTTATTGCGCGTGACACACCAGTTCTCGTCTGATCACTGAAGTTAAGCAACTCACCCCAGCTAGTACTGACATGGGTGGCCGCTTGAGAGAACTGGGCATCTCTAATACCCAAAACTCGTCGCATTAGTGTAGTGTCTGTGCAGGCTTTGCGTTAGAACTAAGCAGTGGACTGCACTCTAATGACCTTGTAGTTGAAGGTCCCAAAAACACTAATGGACCAACGTGGCCACGGGCTTTACTTCCCTTTCGACGGAAGGCGCATTTGGTTCCTCTCTCTCGCCCAAATGAAGCCAGCCCACCAGAGAGACTTAAAATGTATAGCTAAATTAGTGTCGGGCCGCAGGGCCCATTTACTGCTGGAGGTAATCTGACAACCTTCCACAGCTTCGAAGTACAGTTCAGCATAATTTTTTTGGACGTAAATGTGGGAAACATCAATAAAATGGGTCTTTTCTATTCGGTCGTTGGAGCCGAAAAGTGTGTGCGATTTCACTGGAGGTCAAAATGCCTTACCTGCGCTAATATCTGCACAGTTGTTTAAGATACAAAAATAAATGGTTGGGATACTGTACGAAATGTTCGAAGCTCACCTCACTTTCTTTCACCACTTTCCTGCTTTTTAACTAGAAATAGTTAAAAAGAAATCTCTTAACTGTTCAGCTTGAGTTTAAGAAAAAAAATGGTAGATGAGGTGAAGAACCTTGACTTTGAGATTTCAAATCATTTATTTGAGAAATCGGCCGTTTTTTTCCTTTTTTTGACAGTAGTCCTAGATCTAAGATGAATTTGAATGAAAGTGGACAACATCACGAAGCTGAAATGGTTGATTTTTTTCCTAAAAAAAATAGTTTTTTCTGTTAAAGGTCGTCATGTTTAATCCCTTCTCATTAATTCTCCCAATTTCTTCAAAGGTAGGTGATGAAAATTTATAAAAAAGAAAGCGGCCCTGCATCATAAACAGCTGCTGCTGCTGCCTGTGATAACATTTCTAACCAAAAAAAGGTGGAATATATAAAAAAAAATTTCCTGAACTAACTAATTGCATTATACCGGTATCTATTTTGACGGCAGATGGAGGAGTTCCTAAAAGAAAACTGAAGGCCACAAATTCTTGTAAGAAACTCAATTTTTTTTTACTTCTTGAAGTTGTTGTTGTTGCGGCTTGGCGAGTTCATAAAGATCCCTTCTTAGTTAATTTCATGAAAAGAAAGCTGCATGAGACTTCAAGATTTCTTGATTCATTTCAAAGAAGAATAAGGATTTAGTCGATTAGCACAAAGTTTTCCGGTAACAATCACAAGATTATCAGATGAAACGCTCGAATATAATGAATTTTTCTCTACTCACCCTCCCTCCCAAAAAAAGCACCATTTCTTTATCCACAAACATCGTATGGGTTTTTTATTGTTCGGTGGACCCATTCCTCAAGAAATTGTCCTTTTGTTCTGAATTTATAAGATGGTGTTATTCAAAAGATTTAAATAATAAAATGAATTAAATGACCATAAAAAGTAGGTTTTGTCCCTCCCAAAAACCTTACGCTCACTTTCAAAACCAATTTTTTGTTTCACTGGTAAGTTTTAGGGCTTTAGTGCGTTAGGTGGAGGGGGGCCTGGTGGGAGATAGACGGGAGTGGAGGGCTAGAATCTGCCGACCCGACCCTGTCATAGGCGGGATAAGGGTATGATGATGATGTTGGTGTTTTAGGGCCCTTCAACTACAAGATCATTAGAGCCCCGTCCACTGTCTAGTTCTAATCCAAAGACTGTACAGACACTACACTAATGTGACTATTTTTGGATACTGCCGTACCCAGTTTTCCCATGCGGCCCCCATGTTAATACTCGCTGGGGTGCTCAGATGAGAACTGGTGTGTCCAAAGCAATAAGCCACTCCTTTTAAAACGAAAATCAATGAATGGCACCAGCATACTTTCGGCACTTGTAGACCTAGGGTGATATGGTTGTGAAACTAGAAAAAGATGACTCACATCTTGTAACCCGAATGGATGAATGATGACATTAACAAGGTTGAGATTTTTTACCGAGAAGGAGGGGGACGGTCGAATTTCATCTGAGCAACATTTTTTTTGGAAATCCCCTTCTTCTACCACCCACGTCTTGGTGACTCAGAACAGTGTTTGAATCTTGAGGCTGTGATTGCATCTTTGATGCACCCACCGAAACAGAGGGGAGGAAAGCACTGGAAGTGCAGCCGTGGTCCCATGTGGTGTCCCCAACGGCACTTGCACCTAAAAGAATCCTTTCTACATTATGAACTCTTTCTCCGCCTATGTCCGGTTCCGACACAGATTTGCCCCACAGCAACTTTTGGAAGATAATTTTATGTTTCGTATTTGACGTCAATTTGTTTTCTTCCCTGGATAGGGAGCAAGCACCCAGTCATTTTACAGATCCACAAACATTTTTACTTGGCAGATGATATTGTATTCGGACCTGTCTTGATGGTGCAATAGGTAGCGTACTCGATTTACTTCGTCAATTGTTCTAGGTTAAATACTGGATCGAGGTGGGCTGACTTCCTTCGGATGAGAAGTAAAACCGATATTCCCAGTGGTATATGATGGCATTTGCACGTTAAGGAACTCTCTGTAGTATGCAAAGGATAGTCATCATCATCATCATACCCTTATCCCTCCTGTCGGGTTTGCGGGTTCTAGCCCTCCACTCCCGTCTCCCACCTGGTCCCTGTCCACCCCACACACTGCCATGTCCTTATGGACAACCTGTTCCCACGTCTGCTTCGGTCTCCCCCTGCCCCGGGTACTACCGACCACCTGCATTCCTGGCATGGACCTGACGAGCTCCTTCTCCCCTCTTCTCAGCACGCCACTCACGTACTGCAGTATTCGCATCTCAGCTACTTGCATTCTATTGACGTGGCTCTTCAGCACTGCCCAACACTCTGATCCATAGAGCATAGATGGCCGAACCACAGCCCTGTAGAACTTGATTGTAAAGCTTGATTGGGACCCTCCTATCACACACGACTCCACTTGCCTGTCTCCACTTCATCTACCCCCATTGATTCTACAAGTCACATCCAAGTCTATCTCTCCATTGCTTTGGAATGTTGATCCTGAGTACTTTACCTTTTGCACCTTTTTCACCACTTCACCCCTCAAACGTACTTCACAGTTATTTTCCTGTCCTTCCCACATGAATGCTAAATACTCTGTTTATCTTTAGTCCTCCCTTTTCTATCGTTCGTTGAATAACACTTAGTCTCTTCTCTATTTCTTCTCTACTTTTACTAAGTTTTCCGAGTCGTCAGCAAATGCCAAACACTGAGGGGTCCAATCTCCTACTCCCGTCATAAGTTCGTCCAAAACCAGGATGAAAAGGTAGGGACTAAGTGCTGAACCTTTGTGCATCCCAGTTTTTCACCGGAAAGCCACCAGTAGTCCCCAAAGGCGCCCTTACCCTGACTATGGGGCCATCATACATATCCTGAACTATTCAAATAAACCTTTCTTCTACTCCCCTTTTTCGTAATACCTCTCAAACTTCCCGTCATGGGACACTGTCATAGGCCATCTCAAGGTTGATGACGATGACATCTATACTATTCTATCATCTGCCTCAGAATGAAGATTGGCCCCATTGCATAATTAGCATAATTAGCCATGGCATAATTAGCTTTATATTTCTATAGTTTCCACAATTTTGGACATCCCCTTTGCCCTTTAAGAGTGGTACTATCCAACTCTCATACCATGCAGATGGCATTTTATCTTCACTAGCTATCCTACTGAAAAGTTTCCCTAGTCACTTGGTTCCTGTCAGTGGCGGATCCAGGATTTTCGTCAGGGGGGGTTGAGCCATACGCAGCGATTGGAAACGCAATTTTCATTTGTCAGTGTCAATGTCAACCCAAAATTTAGGGAGGGGGTTGCAACCCCCAAACCCCCCCTTGGATCCGCACCTGGTTCCTGTCCTCCCTACGCTATGCCACACATCATGGAGAATCCATCTGGGCCTACAGCTTTTCAGCCTTTCGTCTTCCTAAGTGCCTTGGCTACTTCTTCCTAAGTTACACAATCCACCACCCCTGCCAATGCAGGAAAGGTGGCAAAGTCCTCATCTTGCACTACAGCATTCAAGACGTTTTGGAAGTACTCTACCCACTTCTTCCTTACCTCTAATGGGGAGAGCAGGACCCAGAAAACAAATAACAAAACAATAGTGTAAGAAGTTTGCTGATGGGAGTTGGTGCTCGGCCACAGATTCAGCATGGCAACAGGAGGTGCAGACAACATGCTGCAATGCAACATGCTGGGATTAATGGGAAAATGCCACGAGGTTAGGCTTATACAGCCAAACACTGCAACAACTTCCCTGCACCATAAACGTAACACAATTACCCACAGCCCTACCTTATTCTGGACCTTTGTGTTTCTCGCCTTGAAAAAGGCAGTCTTTTGTGTTTCCAAATGTTGTGAGACACTCAAAATCCTGAAATCCACAGCAGCACATGGTGATCCAAGTACCAGTACCCACACCATTTAGTTCCATCCTAGTATGCAACAGATAGATGTGGTAAAATTCCCAGGTGTAGGAAGTCGCCCCCTGGCGTCGGCAGAGTGCCCCAACGAACAGTAGGTCGACGACTAATAAACGTAGGGGTGGCAACTTTAGTTGGCAGTGGGCTGCAGAAATCACCACCCTTGCGTCCATTCAGAGGGATAATATGTGTACTCGACCCTGCCATAGGTAGGAAAGGAGTTAGGAGTTGCTAGTTTCATCATCATCACCATCATCCCTATATTCCAGTCGCTGATGCTAGAAGTTAAGGATGCACCACGTTTCACATATCAATTAAATCATCCAAAAATTATAATTTGAAATAACGAAATTTTAAATATCGGTAATAGGCCTAACATGTGCCTTAGTGCATTTAGCACAAATCACTGCAACTGTCAATCCAAATACATTTAATAACGTGCCATATGCACTGATGAATCATCTTGAATCATGTTATGGGAATAGGGACGTTTTTCATTCAGGGTCGATAGTTTGTTTGCTTTAATTTTTTAATGATTAAATTTGCCTAAAAAAGGCGCCACTATTCTGAAAATTTGCTCAGCGGGAGCGGCCGTTCCCCTGCACCCGCCCTAGCTACGCCACTGCCTGAAAGTCTTGTTGATCGACACCATCTTTCATTCTCTGCAAAATATGCTTCTGTTTCGTTGGGCAAAATTGGTACGGCATCCGCCTAGTGTGTGGGCGGGTTGGACACCAAAAGAACTGGTGGAGCCTAAACTGAAGTACTGTAACGTGACGAACGATCCCAGGCTAGTGCTCGGGCCTAGCGGTCGGTGTACCGCCTGATGTGTATATGACGTGGTGCGCATTGCCCATCACCTGTTGGTTCCTTTTGTTTCGTTTGTGTTTTAGGGCCTTTCAACTATAACAATCATTAGAGCTCCGTCTACTGCGTAGTTCTAATGCAGATTCTACACAGACACTACGCTGTTACGACGGTTTTGGGCATTAGCAGAACCCTATGCTTACAAGCGATCACAAATACTCATGGTAGTTCTAGCTGGGGTTGCGTTGCTTAACTTTAGCGATCAGACGAGAACTTGTGGGGAGCGGCTGTATTACGTTGGACACAACAGTTCACTGAAGTTAAGCAACGCAGCCCTAGTTAATACTAACATGAATGACAGCTTGGAAAACTGTGTACCGCTAATACCCAAAAATTATCGCATTCGCGTAATGTCTGTGCAGTTCCTGCATTAGAACTACGCAGTGGACGGGGGGGGGCTGTCTAATAACCTTGTAGTGGAGGGGCCCTTAAACACGAACAAAACAAAAATAAGGAGAACTGGTGTTTTCAACGAAATATAGCCGCTCCCCTGCACTTCACGCGGGGCTACGGCTTTACAGGGCATCTTAAACGTCTGTTCCCCATTCGTTTGGTAAAGGATCAAGCTTGCAACTTGCGAAGTCAAATCCACTAACCACTAAACCACCAAGACTGACCCAATAACCAATCTACTGAAAGGAAAATACAAAAATCATTCTTTGGATGAAAAAGTTGAATTTTTTATACATAGTTTCAAACTGATAACAATATATAGGCGTAATTCACTGAACTAGTAGACTACTTTTTGAAAGATTTGCAACTCTTGAAGAAGTGGTAGCAATAGTTGTAGTAGTGGTGGTGGTAGTTGGAAAGTTGAACAAAAAACAAGACACAAGAGCTCACCAGTAAAAAAATTTTAAAGATGGACGTCAGAAAATAGTGATAAGCTGTTGAAGAATGCATTTCTTAAATGTTTTTCTATCTTCATAATCCAACTTAAAGTAAAATTATCTATCTCAATCACACCTTGAGTTGGTGAAGTTTCGGGAGGAGTAGGAGGTGTGTGTGTGTGTGTGTGTGATTTTTTTGACTAATGTTGAACTACTTTAATGCATGTCTGGAAAAACTCTGCATAACACGATCAAGATTTTATGTGGAGATTTCTGAAGAGAGAAAGAGAAGTAGAAAAATGTTTGGAAACAAAAATGGTCTTCTTGAGAACAAGAGAGCGAGAGGAACATTTTGGTGAACAATCGACAACAGAATTTTGAGATGAAACTGGTTTTCTTACCAACTTGTTAATGTTCATCTAACTTTCTACCCTCCCTCACTCTCTTATCTCCAAACACACACCCGAAAAAAGCCTATTTCTTTGATACTCTGCAGTCTACACGCTCCTCTTTGTCCTCCTCCTACTCCTCTGTTTGCACTCTATCTCAAAGCCAAAAAAATTTTATATAACAAAATGTCATGGTCATTATTAAATAGTTTCATCACCGAAATTTCTTACTCTGATCCACACCAAGTCTCTCCTCAACAATAGAACCTCATTAAGTCATACTTTGGATAATCGGTTAATCCCACCAACGCTTTAGATTAAAAAAATCTGTATCTATTCTTAGGTGATCCTCTTTGAAATTCCATCACATCCACACATATACCTGTAACAAAAACTTTAATTTCACTTTATCAAAATCATGTTAACATTTTTTTTTTCAAAAATAGTTTAGTTTTATTTGGTTATTTAATGTCGACATGACCATTTACAACTGCCTGAGGTCGAGATCCCACACCTACAGTACTAATTTCACGGATCTATAGTTGTATACAATGTTTGAAAGGGTTATACAACAGACCTTGATTGTTTGGTTCGTTGATATTTTGGGGTCCTCCAACTACAAGGGCATTAGAGCCCCGTCCATTGCGTAGTTCTAATGCAGAGACTGCGCAGACACTAAACTAATGCGACGATTTTTGGGTATTAGCGGTATTCAGAACTACCTCGGGTTGCGTTGCTTAACTCCAGCGATCAGACGAGAACGCGTATGTGTCCAACGCAATAGCTGCTTCCTGCAGATCTTGATGCACCGCGGAAAACACACCCTAATTCTAAAAAGAAACTTTGTTTCGTTGGTGTTTCAGGGCCCTTCAACTACAATGGTCATTATAGACCCATCCACTGCGTAGTTCTAATACAGAGTCTGCATAGACACTATGCTGTTACAACGATTGTTAGGTATTAGCAGTACCCAGTGTTCCCGGGCGGTCACCCATGCTAGTATTTGCTAGGGTTGCGCTGCTTAACTTCATTGATCAGACGAGAACTGGTGTGTTCAGCGCAATACAGCCGCTCCTAAAACGAAAATTCGTTGACCTTGAGCAGGATCGAACCTATCATCATGAACACAATACCAGTAGTTAAGCGATTGAAACCTACTCTGCAGCGGCGGTGGTAAAAAGATACATGAGTTTAAGTACCTGAAGTCAGTGTCCCAGAGCACTTCAGAAAGCGATTCAGATATGACCCATAGGATCAATGTTGTGTTGATGAAATGGAGAAATTCAAAGGAATTCCTGGGTGATCAGAGGGTCCCAATAAAGCTAAAGTGGAATTCTACACAGCAGTGCTATGTGGATCAGAGTGTTGGGAACTAGAATGATACAATAGATGTTTTGTTTCGTTGGTGTTTTAGGACCCTCAACTGCAAGGTCATTAGCGCCCCGCCCACTGCGTAGTTATAATGCAGAGACTGCACAGACACTCCACTAATGCAACGATTTTTGGGCATTAGCGGTACCCAGTTTTCCCAAGCGGTCACCGACGTTAGTATTAGCAAGGATTGCGTTGATTAATTTCAGTGTTCAGACGAGAACTGGTGTGTCCAACACAATAAGCCGCTCCTTGAGAGCAACAGAATTGTGCATTCTACAGCACATGGGTGGGGTGTCAAGAGCAGGTAGAATTAGGAACGATGATATTAAGAAGAGGGGTATTGCGGAAAAGATTCTTAAGAGGAGTTGGTTAGGTGCAGGGTAATGGAATCATCCCGCAATAGAGGAAGGCCAAAGCATCTGATGGGAGATTGGCGGGAGTTGAGGGCCAGAACTCGCTAATGCGACCCAACCAAAAGCGAGGCAAACTTACAAACGTATGATGATGATGACCGTGTCTCAGTCGAGCATGGTTTTTACTTTTGATTGCCGAATGGTAATTTTGAAACCTGGAATGTCGCTCTGGCCAACAATTTCCTGTTGTGTCAGGGCATGGAGCACCTTCTCACTAGCATTGGCGGAAGCCTAGTTTGTTGCTTGATTATTTAACATCGACCTCACTGCTAATAATTTACTGGTTACAGACAGTGGGCTCTTACACCTGGAAAATGTTACCGATGTACACATTTTACTCCGTAGACCCCATAGATAGGGTTCTTTCATGAGTAGTGGTAGCGACATGCTTTACTTCCCATTCAACAGCCAGTGCACTTAAGGCTTCTCTGTCTCTCTCATCTTGTTCTACCCACTTTACCCTGGACTCAACTTGAAGCACGTTACCGTTTTGCAATCCCGTTGGGGAGGAAAGTCTGTCTGGGGCTTCTCGTCTGCAGTCCTACCGTTCGCCACGTGAAATGGAAATCGCCAGGGAGCGACTGTATTGCGTTGGACACATCAGTTCTCGTGTGATCATTGAAGTTGTTGGTTTTTAGGACCCTTCAACTACAAGGTCATTAGAGCCCCGTCCACAGCATAGTTCTTATGCAGAGACTGTACAGACACTACACATATACGACGATTTTTTTGGGTATTAGCAGTACCCAGTTTTTCCAAGCGGCTACCCAAGTCAGTACTAGCTGGAGTTGCGCTGCTTTACTTCAGTGATCAGACGAGAACTGGTGAGTTCAACGCAATTTGCTGCTCCCTCAGTCACTGGGGTTGCTCAGCGCAACCCAGTGACTGCTTGGAAAACTGGGTACAGCATAGTGTCTATGCAGACTCTGCATTAGAACTATGCAGTGGACGGGGCTCTAATGACCATTGCAGTTGATGGGCTCTAAAATACCAACGAAACAAACAAACCTGAATGCCAGTGTGGGGTAACTCCAGCCACTGGTGTGGGATGTTCCCTATGCAGATAAAATCGGAAGTGGAATGTAGTGGAGGGCCAGAGCTGATCAACGCTACGTTAGATCAAGTTCTTACATTTTGGACTGCCGTAACTCTTGCCAGAAAGAAGGGAGCGGTTTATTGCGTTGGGCACACCAGTTCTCGTCTGATCCAAGAAGTTAAGCAATGCAATACCTGCCAGTACTAACATACAGTGAAGGAAAAAGTATTCATACACTGTGTTTTTTGATAATAACTGTTTTATTTACAGCTGAACTTAACTGAATTCTTTATATAATTAAGACATAAATAAAAGCTTATACAGGAAAAATTGGATATACTGTACATCTTGCATATATATATTTCTTAAACTAAAAAACTAACATTCTTTTTCAATTGGAAAAAGTATTTATACACTGATAGGTACTGTTAGGACTATTAAATTATTGTTAATTCTAGCTGGAAGTCACTTGGGCATTGATGAAACTACGTAGAGCTTTCGTTGTATTTGGTGTGTTTTATGACCATGAGTGATGTAAATTGTTAATCAAGTCATGCCTTGTTGAACACCTTTGGTGTTCTAACTTTTAACTCTATCTGGTGCCATAATTGTTTGATTGGGTTAATATGTGATGATTGTGGAGCAGTTCCTAATAATTGTCTTGCATTACACAGGAGAAATTCTTTAGTTATTAGAGCCATGGGTTTGGTATCATTTTTCCTGAAAAAAAAAATAAAAATAAAGAGTGTTTTTGATCCCTAATTTCTTTCACACTCTTGGCCATTTGCCTCAGATCATTGTTATGTATGCCCTGCAATCATAATTCCTTCAATTATTACTAAGTTCACCAACTCCAGCAGCACTCATACAAAACATCTGCAAACCATGGCGCTGTCACCTCCAAGCTCAACATTTCTAAGAGCAAGTTCTTTATTCACTTTACTCCAAATGAATTTTATCCCATCGATGCAAAAATATTAACCTTACTTTCATCACTGGAAAGAATTTGTTCCCAAAATTCTAGCTGTTTGTCAAAATAACATTTAGCAAAGTCTAATCTCTTTTGTCAAATTAACTTCACAAGTTAAAGGTTTTTAACTTTTCACTCTAGCATTATAACCAGCTTCACGCAGTTTATTTCTGATTGTTTTTGGTGTAACAGTGGTCCCAGGAGTTAATGCAAGGTCTTATGCAAGTTTCCTACAACTAAATTTTTGGGTTTTTTAGAATGGTGAGATGAGGTGTTGGTTTTCTCTCTCCGAAAGTGCCTTTGATCTCCCTGATCTCTTGTCATTGTCTCTAGAAGCACTTTTAAATTTCTTTATCAAATACTGCAGTGTTGTATGAGACCATTTTACCAGTTTACCAATTTCATGATAACTATAGGCCTACCCTTGTTTAAAGAAAGAAACAATCTCATCATTACAAGCTGCACTTAATTCTGCTGTTTTGTGCTTCATTATACCTCTACAACTGCTTGGACAAATTGTGCAAAATAGATCACTTTCATGAGGTCTTTACTTAGAATACCTTAATTTGCAGTTAAAAACCTGTTCTCCTTATCACAGAATGTTTTTAAAAAGAATACAGCAAGTGTATGAATACATTTTTTCCAATTGAAAAATGTTACTTTTGAGTTTAAAAAATATATACAGTATATGCAAGATACTCTATGTATTCAATTTTTTACAGTGGTAGCTTTCATTTACAGTATGTCTTTTAATTACAGTATATAAAAAATCAGCTAAGTTAAGCTGTAAATAAAGTTATTGCCAAAAAACATGGTGTATGAATGAATACTTTTTTCCTTCACTCTAGGTGGCCGCTTGGGAAAAATGGACACTGCTAATACCCAAAAATCGTCGCATTAATGGAGTGTCTGTACAGTCTCTGCATTAGAACTACACAGTGGAGCGACTCTAGTGACCTTTGTAGTTGAAGGGCCCTAAAACACCAATGACAGACACACCAGAAACAAGCAAGCCAGGATCGATCTTCACTTGTTTATGCGCACAACCATTCAAGCAGAGAAATATTAAGTTCGCAGAAATGTTATCTGTCAAATTCAAAGTTCAACCCCTAAGGCTAATAGGTAACCTTCATACCATAGAATTCCTTCTTAAATAAATGGGAGTCTTCTTGAACAAATTCTGATACTAAATTCTCGAAATGAAAGTTTGGTGTAAAATTCTTCAAATTTCGATTGTTTGAATAAGTTTTTTAAAAGAATTCAAGTATTAATATAGCCCTAAAAAAGTGACTATAATCGCTTAAGGTGAAATTCTTAAAAATGATTCAATTGACCAACTAACCGATTTCAGTTGACCAAAAAACCTTTCTTGAAATTTGATTCGGCAGTGGCGAGAAATTCGCAAAAACTCAAGTGCCTATTAACGAACTTGAACACATTGTGTATTAAGCTTTACATCGTGGTAAACTTATTTAAATAAGGTAAGTGCGTTAAAGAGTGGAGAAAATGTTACCGATGTGATATTTTTGTAAATTTACCAAATATTAGAGGCGTGAGAGGGATTGAGATGAAAGATTTAAAAAATACAAAAATTGAAGAAGAGGGCGGAGATGAATCTGAAAGGGAACTTTATGTAAATATATGGTTCAAATTTGTAGTGAAAATCATATGAATTGTAGTCTGGAAAAAAATATAATGTTTTGTTTTCAGAAATGAGCGTAGTTCTTTTTTTGTGAAATTCAAACAGGTTTTGTTGTTCAATTGCATCCTAATTATTTTGCTCCACAAATTCATATGCAATAAGTGGAGGTAATATTTTATCTTGTGTTTTCAATATAAATTGCAGTTAACAAACGTAATCTGTGGGGGCAAAAAAGGTTAACTGTTACTTTTCCTTCGCTTTCTCTCTCCGCGCAAGGTGAGGAGGGAGAGCAGAACGCAAGGATGAAATAAACTTCACGGAATCTGATATGAACATGGTTTTCTCGAAACTCCTTAAGTCACATGATCGGAAGGCATTGTACACGGTGCAAACGACTTTCGCTAATAAATGTTTGCTGTTTACCCAACTGATGTGTACCTCGTCATGTGTACCTCCCCAAACTTCACCTATGGCAGGTCCATTGAGAGGCAAATTGCGTTGGACACAGTGGCGTCACTAGGGGGTGCGGGCCGTACCGGGTGACACTACTCGCACCATGAGAAATGCGGTGACACTAAAGCGGAAGAAGCGGCTTTTTTGGGGAGAGGGGGGGCGGTGACAGCAACCCTAGCGACGCCACTGGAGTTGAACACACCAGTTCTCGTCTGATTACTGCAGTTATGCAACGCAACCCTAGCTAGTACTGACATGAGTGGTCTCTTGGGAAAAATGGGTACCGCTAGTACCCAATTTCGTTGCATCAGCTTAGCGTCTGTGAACTCTCTGCATTAGAACTACGCAGTGGGTTGGGCTCTAATGACCTTGTAGTTGAAGGGCCCTGAAACACTAACGAAACAAAATTCACCAATGCCAGGTTTGGGTCTGCGTTTTCTGGCTCCTCGCCCTACCTTCCTTTAAAAATGAACAGGAGGAGAAGCCTAAAATTAGCAACACCCAGTGCTCCCAATCAAAAGCAAGTTGATTGGGAACACTGCGTGCTGCTAAATTTCCACTGTTATTCCCCTTCACCCGCCAGCAGCCTCCACAGGGTCGGCACCTCGTTTTACTTTCCATCAGAATGAAAGCGCGCTCGAGCGCATCTTTCCAGTGTCGAATATGGAACAACTGACGCAGTAAACCGGGCACGCTACCTCCTGTGCCACCGAGGCGGGCTAATTTTTTCTTAATAAAATAAAAAAACAAATTAATGCTTAAGAAGAAATGATTATTTCAGAAAGAAGAGGGTACCTCATAAAAGTGCCAGGCCTTAGGGCCCGCTGACCCATGACTACGTGTGCGGTGTCACCTGAACGTAAATACTGTACGTGTAGATCGGCAACACGCACGATATATTGTACGTGTAGTTCAGTAAGATTGTCAGGTGTAAGGGCTCGGGCTCTTTCACTGGTGCTGGCAGCCATCAAAGCATCGTCCAGCAGTTAATCTGCGTGTCCCAGCTTACATCCCAGCAAATGCGAACCCCCCCAGCACAAGAGGGAACTGCCTTTTGAGCTCAAGTTGTTTTACACTCTTTTAAACTTTGGCCCTGTAGTTCAGATATCATGTAGACCTGCCTCGGTGGCGCAGTAGGTAGTGTGCTCTGTAAGTGCGACAGTGGTTCTAGGTTCGACACTAGACCGAGTTGGGTAGGCATCTTTCAAGCGAGAGAGGCCCTGAGTACGCCTTATTTCCTCCGCTGAGAAGTAAAATTGAAGTCCCGTGTGGTGTGCGCTGGCCTCTGCACGTAAAAGAACCCAATCTGCTATTCAACAGGTAGATGAGGTAAAATGTCTACGTGCAGGAACTCGCCCCCCCCCCGGGGGTCGGTGGAATTTCCTAACGAACAGTAGACCAGACTGGCTGCTGAAAACCGCCGTCCAATATATCACACCTGTGTCCGTTTCTTAGCTTATATAGTTAGGTCACCCCTAGCAGTGACTCAGGAAGGGGGATTGAGTTGATGATGTGGCGGGATGCTTGGCCATGATAGCATTATGATGTTATCAGCTGATAACATTAGGATGCTAACAGCTGGTCAGCTCTTGGTCAGTTGCAGGGAGAGGGGAAGCAGTGACCCCTCTTGACTTTCAACAGTGTCATTCCTGGAAGGAGAGAGTGTGGGACAGGGATCCTGCAGTGGTACTTTCACGTGTACTTTCAATGGTTCCTAGGCAGTTGCATTACCCCCCACTTTTTGACTTTTGACCTAGAATCCCTCGAATTCTGTCTCTTAGGTCATTTTATATGGCAACACCGCTGAGAGAGTATTTGAAGTATGGGATATGCGCAATGCAGGAGATTATATTAACACTTTAAATATTAGCATACAAATGACTGAAAATATTCAAATTATTTACTGAAACCATTAAAATAATGCAAATTACTTCTGCACTACGGGAAGTTTAAATAACCACATGAACGTCGTCTCAAAGGGTTTATGAATGTCTACAAGCAATATCTTTGTTTTATTGTCGAATCTTAGAGGAGTGGCAACAACTTCCTCTACAATTCATTAACGATTTAATAATGCATTAGCTATATATTCTAATAAACACGTCAATAGAATATAATGTCCTTATTTTCAGGCGGAAGTCACAAATGTGTCGGGAGCGGCTTATTGCGTTGGACACACCAGTTCTCGTCTGATCACTTAAGTTAAGCAATGCAACCCCTGCTAGTACTAACATGGGTGGCCGCTTCGGAGAACTAGGTGCCGCTAATACCCACAAATCGTCGCATTAGTGTAGTTTCTGTGCAATCTATGCATTGGAACTACACAGTGGACGGGGCTCTAATGGCCTTGTAATTGATGGGCCCTAAACCACCAATAAACAACAACGAAACAAACGAACAGAAATGTGTCTGCGAATGCCCATCCTCTTTGACATGCTCCATCAGGTAACATTCCATGAACAATTAGGTCCTAAGCAGAATAATGTTCCTCTGAGTTCGTACAGAGCCTATAGCAGTCCAAAGTATGCTGTCTCTGTTGTTTCCCGGGAGCGGCTTATTGCGTTGGACAAAACAGTTCTCGTCTGATCACTGAAGTTAAGCAAAGCAACCCCTGTTAGCACTGGCATGGGTGGCCGCTTGGGAAACCTCGGTACTGCTACTACCCACAAATCGTCGCATTAGTGTAGTGTCTGTGCAGTCTCTGCATTAGAAATAATCAGTGGACGGGACTCTGATGACCTTGTAGTTGAAGGGCCCTGAAGCACCAACAAACCAAACTAATCAGTTGTTTCGTTTGCTTTTTAGGTCCCTTCAACTGCAGTGGTCATTATAGCTTCGTCCACTGCAGAGTCAGCACAGGCACTACGCTGTTAGGCTGTTTTTACTGGGAAAATAGGATTGCACTGTTCGACCGGAAACTGCCTGTTGAAAGTCAGGCCATTTTTTATGGGGACGTCAGGAAACGAGCTCCTACACTCGCGAATCTTGACACCATATTTTATACTTTATGTTGATTTTCGTTTCGTTGGTGTTTTAGGCCCCTTCTACTACAAAGGCCATTAGAGCCCCGCTCTACGTTGAAAGGTTTTTCTTTCAGTGCAGTAGTGACATCTCACATACCACACCGTAACATTGTAGGGTGGGGTTCTCGTCCGTTGCACTCAGACGAATTGTTTGAACGGTATTTTTTTTCACAGTAAGCTGTAACCTATCCTACAACTCTGTAATTCCTTTTTAGTGTCGTCCTATTTTATATACGAGGGCAGCATTGTTCACCGCTACCAGGCAGGGGCGGATCTATATAGGGACTAATAGGGCTTAAGCCTTGGACCCCAAAGTGCAAGGGCCCACATATATAGTAAAAAATAGTTAATAATGATAATTAATAGTATAATTTATTTTATTTAATGAATGTAACATTATTGACTTCAATAGGCCCTAGGCCCAGAAAAACCTAGATCCGCTCCTGTTGCCAGGTGGAGTATTTCCATGTAGAAGGGGCCCCTTTACTCGTAGGTAATAGGGAGCGGCTTATTGCGTTGGGCAGACCAGTTCTCGTCTGATCACTGAAGTTAATGAACCCCTGTTAGTACTGATATGAGTGCCCACTTGGGAAAATCGTCTCATTAGTGTAGTGTCTGTGCAGTCTCTGCATTAGAACTATGCAGTGGCCGGGGCTCTAACGACCTTGTAGTTGAAGGACCCTAATAGGCAATAAACCAACCAACAATCGTAGGTGACATTGTACACATCATATGGGGCCATAGCTCTGTCTTTTAACTTACGGCGCACATTCGGATCTCAATTTATCAGCTAGGAGGATCCTGCAACTGTGGACTTAACGAAGACAAGTACGATAGGAACTGAGCCTGGAGGACAGGCGAATGCCCCTTTTCTATCCTGAATGTGTATTATTATTCTGATGATACAGTGTTTACTTACGAAAAACATACATGATTTACTATTGGATATTTTTTAGAGATGTTAAGATTAGCAGTTGTGGTATAGTAGAGGTAAAAGGTGTGAATAATTTTTGGGTCATAAGGTGACAAAAGTATTTCCAGGGTGAGTATATAATGGAAAGGAGGAATGAATAGGATTGCCTTACCAGGCAAACTAAATTCGGAGTGAGAGAGGGGGAAATGCAAAGGTGTAAAAATGTCGTGTGGTAGTGTTAAGTTCCCGCAGGTTGAGGGGTGTGGAGTGGCATGAAGTTAATGAATATGGATGTTATGATGACAATTGCAAGGAGGATGTAGCTGAGTGTTTGTTGCTAGTCAATTTCACACTTGTTCCCCTCTGCGCCACCTTCCCAACATGATGTACTAATGACATATGAAGAAATGTAATGAGAGAAGGGGGTGTGGAATTTGATGGGTCAGTAAGAAAGCGATTTTAAGGTCAATCAGTTAATATAGGCCATAACCAGACTTGAATTCCCAACTGGTTTCATAGTCATCATTTTCCCTTGTCTCACTTATAAGCAAGGTCAGACTTTGCGTTTACAGCGCTCCACTCGTCTTCACCTTCCAAATCTGGGATCCCTAAAATCAGACCCACTTTTCACACTGTCAAATTGGCTGTTTAATAGATGGTTCTAAGTTACTGTGCACTCTTGCTACCTCATTTTGCTTCCAGTCCCTCTTGTTTCAAATTGAACTTAACGACCACCTAGCCTATATCTTCATCATCACTATTTTCTCGCCGACCGGTTGCTCATTTTTGTCTCGTTGGCACACGTGAGCGATCTGTTGAACGGTATTTTTGTACGCAGTCGGCTGCCAACCTCATGCAATGTTTATGCATATTTATCGTCAGCCTGCTGCTTGTTGGGGCACTCCTACGGCACCAGGAGCGATATCTTACACCTAGGAATTTTGCCGATCTACACATTGCATGTAAGTTAGAAAGGGTTCTTTTACTTGCAAATGACATCGTGGACATCACGCAGGACCACGACTTTACATCCCGTCCCATCTTACCACGACTTACCATCCCGTCCCATCTTACCACGACTTACCATCCCGTCCCATCTTACCACGACTTACCATCCCTTGGTCCAGGATGGAATCTGGACCAACTGATGCAGTAATCCCTTACGCTGCTGCAGGAGTTCATTACAGTGGATAAACGAAAACAAAAGGGTCAGCTGTGCAAGTATATGCTGGGTCAATACAATACTGTACATGATTTCCCTGGAGAATAGATGACTTCTTCTTCCAGTGAGTCCTAGGTTTAGGGCTTTCCGAGATGTCGGTTCATTTACTGAATTACCCAATTCAAACCAGTTCAAGTAACTGCCCTAGCTGAACTTTTTCCTTCCGGTAGCCATGACATTAATCATCCCATTTTTAAAATCTTCTAAGTCCGTGGACGTGTAGAGTCTCTCCAGTCCGAGGCAGGCAAGAAAGGAGCTTATGTGCTCCTTCAGTGTATTGTAAAGTGAGCGGGAGCGGCGAATTTTGTTGGACACACCAGTTCTCGTCTGATCACTGAAGGTCAGCAGCGCAACCCCAGCTATTACTGACATGGGTGGCCGCTTGGGTAAACTGGGTACTGCTAATACCCAAAAATCGTCTCATTACTGTAGTGTCTGTGCAGTCTCTGCATAAGAACTATGCTGTGGACGGGGCTCTAATGACCTTGTAGTTGAAGGGCCCTAGAACAGGCCCTAGAAGGGCCCTAAAACAAAAACTGCAAACAAACTGTAAAGTGAGCTCGGTCATCTACTCTGCAAGAAACGACCCGCCGCGGTGGCATAGTGGTTAGCACGCTCGGCAACTGCGTCAGTAGTTCTAAGTTCGATACTGGGCTTAGGTGGGTCGGCTTCTTTTGGGCGAGAGAGAGGCCGCGAGTGTGTCTTCTTTCGGATGAGAAGTAAAACCGTGTGGGTATACGATGGCACTTGCACGTAAAAGAACCCTCGCTACTATGCAACGGGTAGATGAGACAAAATTTCCAGGTGTAGGATCTTGCCCCTTGGAGTCGGTAGAATTCCCCAAAGAGCACTAGACCGACGATAAATAAGTGTAGGGGTGCAGCTTTGGCCGGCAACCGGCTGCAGAAAAAACTATGACCAATATATCGCTCTGTGTCCATTCAGTGGGACAAGATGGGTACCCGACCCTGCCAAAGGCGGGAAAAGGGTTAGCAGTTGCTTGCTACTCTGAAAGAAACCTTTTTTCATGACGTAAATAAAAATCGTTGGTCCCTTATGGAATGTCTGATGAAGCTTGCAATAAGACCAGTCTTTTTGTATAAAATAAAAACCACGATCCAGTGCAGTATAATCCAATCCCCCTCCATGCAACTTAGCCTTTTCTAAGTGGAGTAAAATATGCGTGTAAGTTGGTAAAGTTCCCAGGCGTGTAACTCATTCCAGGCATATGTAAATTAACTTCAGCTGCAGAGAGGTTCACACATCATACAGGTTCACCACGTTTTCCAGGTGGAATGTTACCATCTCACCCAAAAGCCACCAGTTTTTCAGAATAGACTAAATACTGGCATTTTTCAAAAATACTGAATTCAAAAATTGGAATTAGGGTTTCACATAATAATGCTATAGTGCAGGATCGAATTTGTAGTTACTCCTATATATAGGTGGCTGTGTGACAGCGGGTAGCTTAACGAAACTATTTGTTCCACTGGTGATACCTCATTTGCTGCGATCAAGAATACTCATTTAGTGTTTTGAAAAATTCTGTCACACTGCATAAGCAGTAGGGGAGCGGCTGTATTGTGTTGGGCACACCAGTTCTCGTCCGATCACCGAAGTTAAGCAACGTAACTCCATCTAGAACTAGCATGGGTGGCCGATTTGGAAAACTGGGTACCACTAATACCCAAAAGTCGACGCATTGGAAGCAGGACAATCGCAAGTGTAGTTGGAAGACAACGTAACACCTAGCCGTCATCCGCAATTTGTCCATATCTGGTAGGATATCTCTATTTAGTATTTTCAGCCAGATGCTAGAGAACTGTCTGCTTGTACTGGGGCTGTAATTCCAAGGGTTACTATTTCGTGAGGGCGTCGTGAGAGAGAACAGGCTCGCTGACTGTTTAGAGGTATAGAGAAAAGATCTTGGAGCCCAATGTGAGACTTTTCAGGGGTGTAGAACGCTATCAGTTCCTTTTTACGGATGACGTTGTTGGCCCAATTGCTGGATGAATACTTCAAAGTGTGGATATTCAGCGGGTTGATTGGCCAGCCAGATCTCCAGACCGGAATCCTATTGAAGAAGTCTAGGATGTACAGTACTTATGAAGGCAATTGCAATTCGCCAACCGCCTCCCAAGTCCATTCAGTAGGTGCGAATTTCTTTGGTGCAGGAGTGGATGCCTCAGGGTCTCATCAGCTGTATCATAACCACTAGGATGAGTTGCAGTGAATCCTGTATATTTGTTATAGGTGGCCATGCCCCGATTAACCTCAGTTTTGGCCACCATCTTCCATTGTCAGTTTTGAACTCTCCTGCTCTCATGTGAATTACGCATGATTTTGCAAAGGCATTACCCCTGGAGTAGGACATAAATTGCTATTGTACATTACTCTGTCTCCATAGCAAGTCTTACAAATTCTGTCTAGCAGTTTTTGAAAAAATTCAATAAATGTGTTGATCTCTTAATTTTGAACTAGTGTAGTTAACTTAACAAGAATTCCCTGACTACTCCTACTCAATTACCACATTTTTCCGAGAGACACCGTATTTTCGTGGCTCATCCAGCCTATCCAAGATGCAACTGCTTTAGACAACACATGTCAGAAGAAACGAAAGGAAAATTGCGTTGTATTGAAAATCAAGGCTGGAATTGCAACGGTCATCGACTCAATTTTCTAAAGGCCTGGTTGGGGTGCACCCAGTCAGAGCATGTTCAGTGGACCCGCAGACCGGACTCTGCCACAGGCGGGATAAGGGTATGATGACGATGATGATAATGCTCCAGCCTATCAAACAATTACTAATACCGCATTGCTTCTGATAACTTTTTATCCCTCGTGAATTCATTCCACCCCGACTACATTAATTCTATGTGTCAAATCAAACCCATCCCCATAGATTTAGGACACTGGCCCAGCTTACCCTGGGCGCCAACAGGGAGTGGCACGCACTTCCACTATGCAAAGAAGAGTGAGCTAGACCACGGAACGTCCCTGGTTCACGCTAATAACCAGCGAGCGAAACCGCAAGGGCAAAGCAAAGAGCCAACCTGAAGTAGTATGTCAAACGGTTATGGGCTACAACTCAGGAGGGTATGGCGGGTGTTTAAGTCGTCAGTCAGACGACAAGAGTCCAACACTCAGTGTTATTTAATCCGAGTAGGCAAGGGTTTCAAAAGAGGATTTACGGACCTTTTGGACCTGTCACCGGTGAATAGCTTATTTGAGGATTCGTGGGTTATTCGGACTGTGTACGTTGTAATGAAGGAGCGATCCAGGCTCACGCTGATAAACAGCAAAGAACTACGAGCACAATGAAGTCTTTAGCCTGAAGTAATGTGTAGCTTGGCAATATGTGGGGACGGGAGTCCGACGCTAAGGTCGCAAACATTTCACGTACCCCCGCCAAGAAAAAAAGTCAGGTCTTTCATATACTCTGTTTTCCTCCTGGTAATCTTTCGAAACTAAATTCCCAACAGGTTTCTTAATGATCCTCCACCAAAATGGGGTTTTCTTTCAGCAGTAGGACGGACACTCACTGTGACATTTTTTCCTCGTTTTTACCAAAATTTCCAATTGAATATTTTTATTTTCAAACAACAACGTCTGATGCAGATTGAATCTCTTTCCTTTTTTTTAGAAGAAGAAGAAATTTTTTTTTGCTGTGATGAATTATAACCTTTATAGAGCAGATTATTTTGACTCTGGAATGCCCCCAGTTGGTTTGAACCACCTTAAGGAACTGACAAAAGAAACCAGATTCCTAATTCAATAGCCAAGAGGAACCAGCAATTTTTGTTGGAAGAGAAGGGAGCAACATTTAAGAAAAAAAAATAGCGCTTAAGATTTGATTCAACACCTGTACTTCTCCCTTCAATTGGATTAAAGCAAAGCGTTTGAATAGGTAGATATTAGGCACGTTTGCTTTGAACAATGATGACTCTACAAAAACTATAGATGCACTTTGAATAATTTCTATCGCATCTCCAATTGAATTGCCAAATTTGGAGGATAAGAAAGTATACGGTAACTATGGCTACGCGATACCAGACTTGGTGCTCATGCTGAGTTAACTGTTATGGTATCATTGTGATTATCTCTGCCCCATGTACTACACCATTTTATATTGCTTTTGGTGTGTGGCCCTGGACAATTTCTGGTGGATATGAGAAGCATGTAGTGAGCATGCTCAATATGGCTACTTAGAAAAGAATTCAACATTCACAATGGTAGGGGCTCTCCTATATCACTTTATTATTCCATTGTGTTGGCAAGTCAGAAATTCCTTTTTCATCTTTGGGCCACTCACTGGGTAGGACGTTTATTTCGTGCATTCGTAGTTCAGATTTGATTTCGATCAGGGTATCTTTCAATCGCTCACATAAAACGTGCCACAGTTGAACCTTTGTGGCCAATAACCGGCATCTTCATCATATTTACCGCAAGAAGTTACCCCGACCTCCAGGTCGGGCCGTACCACTAACCTCTGTAACTAGTGAATTGTATGCTTTGAGCTCAAGGAGCAATGTCAACTGCTTGGTCTGCTGACTAGAAAGCCTTGCCAACTCTATTATACAACGTTCTGGAAATAAGATTCGACTGGCCAAGTGTACCAAGACTTCCTCAATGATCCGTTGACGTCAGAAGGCAAAGGTTCCAACATTAATACACTTTGATACAAAATTATGAACTTTTGATCTTCTTAGATGACTGTGGGCCTTACAAGTTTTGCTGGGTCTGAGGCTGAAAGGCAGGCAGTTTGACGTGTTTGGCTGGTAACCCACTTGACTAGCCATGATTCATGATTTATTAAAAGCCTTTCCCTTTCTGAGACTTAAATGAATAGGGAGGGCATAGGAAACAGAAGAGGGGAACATTTACTAAGGTCCTATCAGACTATGGAGTAAGAGGTACCCAATGGACACGTCATGAAAGTTCAAATCAGATGTAAAACAGGTAATACCAGAACATACGTGGTGGGTTACTGTAATGCTCCAAGTATGATCCTGGTTGACTTTGGTCGCTTCTTTCGCCTAGGTGCATGTGAAGGCCTTCAACATGCTTTCCTTCAGACAGAAAGTAAAACTGTGACCCAAGAGCGTCGGGCTGACGACTCGGCCCCGTGGAAATAAAATATTCATTAGGAAAAGATGACATTTCATTGCACTTGGGTGGTAACTCGCGGAATGGATGCCGAAGCAGTTGTGTTGCGTTGGACACACCAGTTCTTGTCTGATCACTGAAGTTTAACAACGCAACCCCAGTCACCGTCGGGAACCCTGGAACTCTACATTAGAACTACGCACTGGATGAGGCTATAATGACCATTGCAGTGGAACGACCATAAAACACCAACGAAACAAAAGGAATGAATGCCTTTCCTTTGCCGACTAAGCATCAAGGGAAAATAAGAGAAGGTAGGAAGGAAGTCCCAATTCAACCTGGGTTGGTGGATTCTACCCTGCAACTGGAGGAATTTGTTCAGTGTCTGTGTAGCAGGCAAGTTGCAGAGTTACATTAGTTCATCTAAAGTTGTTCTTCTTTTCAATTGGAGTAGAGAAAATCGTTTGAATTAGTAAACATTAAGCGCGTTGGTCTGTTGTGCCTTGTGTTCTTCTTTTAATTGCATGGTGTTATGCCGATGTACCAGAACGAAAAGAAATTCACCTTAGAATGGTGTCAAGTGAAATGTTTGTGTGGAATGGGTTCATTTAAATGGAGAAGTCGTGGAAATGGATAGTATTTTGTTGCTTGGAAGTAGTTGAAACTCGTACAGAGACCATACTTTGAGCTGAAATGGCTCAGAGTAAACGAGTAGCTGCTTTTCTAAATGAATTAAGCGATTTATTACTAAGAACTATAGCAACACCTTGCATCTCATTATCTGTTGTGTTGCTCTGTAGTTTTATGGTCTAACCGTTGTGGATGGGATGATTGCATATAAAACACTCATCAGAAGAAATTGGAAGGGTTATTATTACAATTTTTTATACGTAAATAGCCTTCAGCTTCTCATAATTTAATCCCACAATTTTATTATAATTTCTTCGTTATTACACTGACCTACATGTGGAAGAATAGTTAACTCTTTGGAAACACGCGCACTGGTATTTTTTTTATACAAAAAAGAGGCACAAGGTGAGAATCAATGATGAGAAAGGGTGATATGAATATTTTTTCCGAAATTATAAAAAATTCTTTTCACCAAAAAAAAAATCTGTGTTGATTAAAAAATTTTTTTTCTTCTCAAAAAGAAATTTAGAAAACAGATTTTAAGAACCACTACCGTTGTTCAATTTTAAAATATTTAACGACGAAAAAAGAGCTCTCCCTTTAATCCAAACCTGTATGTTAACCTAAGTCACTATATCACGTACTAGGGAGAAATAAAAAAAAGGCAAAAGTCCACTTTTTTTCTGTATGAAAATATTGAAAGAAGAAAATTTTTTCTTCTGTATATATATATATATATAAAGATAATATATCTGTCTGGTCATTTTACGCTATTTTTCCTGCTGTGTTTCCAACTTCAGATCAGCGAGAGTTGTTTTTCTGCCAGCAGAAAAAATATTATTTTTTTCTACCTTCTTGTAGTTTTACTGATCCCCTGCTGTCCAGTAGCTTCATTTTCTCTCTCTCTCTTTCTTTCTTTACCTACCTACCTTGCCAAGTTACCTGCTTGCTTCAAGAAACATCATCAGTTCTTAGAGCAAGCAGAAAAAACAACCACCACCACTACCACCCTCCTTCGCTGAATGTCTGCTGTCAGACACCCCATAATAGCACATAGCAGCTCTACACGAAAAAGAAACAAAGTGGTGTACACCTGAGAAATGTGTGGACCAACAACATCAACAAACCTACAAGTTTTCTCCAACTATTTCCACCCCTGAAAAGCCCCAGTGGGATTACCTGTGCATATACAATGCCATCCTAATGAAGCCAACGACCAATGAAAAGGTATTCTTGCAAGTTGTTCATTGGTTGATGACTGAAAGCCGAAAGAATGAAACCATAAGAGAGAGAGAGAGGCAGACAGAGAAAGAAAGAAAAAAATTGTTGCGTGGATGGCACTGTATACTCGTTGCACTCTCCACCACCTAAGTATAAGTGGAATGTTTTTCTTCATCTGTCAGGTAGTTTCTGGAAGGTGTACCAACGTACTTCTTAGTGGTCCCTTGAAGGATTAACATTCACATTTTGATAGAGAGAGAAAGAGTGACACATCAACTCAGAACCAACTTTTCTCGCAATCATTTCAAAGAGGATGGTTCATCATCATGTACTCCTCTCTGATACTCTCCTCCCTACAGGCACACTGAGATATGTAAGCAGTCAATTCCACGTTGGACTCTCAGTTTCTGGATAGATGGACACCGGTGTTGAACCAACTGGTGCTTGCAAAAGTTTACTTTTTGATTGTTCGGTTTGCATCTACTCTAGGAATATTTCAATGGACACATGTTGTTGACTAAGCTGCTGCTACTGACAAACATTCGGGAATTTGTTTTTGATTTGGATCAATAACTATTTCTTTTCCTAATTTGGACTTATTTTGAGAATATCTACCTCGAGGATTGTTTGTAAGACAGAATTAGCAGAAAGTGAAATATGGTGTTGCTGGCCATGGAAAAAGAGAACCAGAAATTGAAATGGTCTTCTGTTGATGTTCACATTTTTGAAAAGAATTCTTTCGATGGACAGCATTTGAATTTAAGACTTGAATTTTGGACATAATCATGTGATTTCAGAGAGCAGGATCAAAGTTGTTATTGAATGTCTTGAATATGAATGAATTGGATTTTTTTTTCGGTCGAGAAAGATATTTTTTTAAAAGGTTCGTAGTTGTTCCTACGCACGGAATGTGTTATTATTACACGATTCACTGAAATTGAAAAATGTTTTACGGTTAGGATTAAATGCACATTTGTAAGATTCAATTGAACGCCGACGGAAAGTGATGGGATTTCTGTTTTTATAAATTAATCAAAATCGAATTTTAACTGCTAAAAATGGATGAAGAAGTAGTCTTAGGAATGATGGTTCATAACTTGGTGCGAAGAAGGACGAGCGTTTACCGCAGCTAGAAATTTGTGTCTATTTTTTCGTGTGTGTTTCAGACAAGATTTTTTTACTACAAACATTGTCTCAAACCCGAAAAATCAGGGATATTTTTGTAGAACTTGGATTCTTTGAACCAAGAAAGTGTGAAACCAAACATGAGGTTGTTCACGTAATCGCTAGTTCGTCCTCGGTTCTTTCTTTTTTCAGTCCTGAAAATTGAGTTTGATATCATATCTTCATTATTATTATTTCGTAAAATGGGTTTTAAATATTCGGTTATGAAAGTTCAACTAGTGTTTTTTTACTCATCTTTATTCACCAAATCGTCAAGTTTCAATCCTCTTCTTCTGGTGGTAAGAATGGAATTTTGAATATCTTTTTTTAAAGGCTTAACAACTTGCCTTAGGGTTAAGAAATTGGTTTTTAAAAAGTGAATGTTTCTTTTCAAAAGACTATCCGGTTTTTATTGGTTTAAAACTAAGATGGGATTTTAAAATATAATAGCCTATGCCTTTAATTAACACTGAATTGAATATTAGCTCAAATTTCGATTAAAGTTCTTGCTCCGCTCTGTAATAAAATTTCGATATTTTTATATGCCTCTGGTAGGAGTGAGTCAGAAAAGATTTTAATAGTCGAATTATATTAGCTATTTGTTTTTAGTGTTGAAAAGTTTTCAGACAGTCAAGGGCTCGGTTCCAGATAATGTACTAATGAAACAAAGGGGTCATTTCAGGTCATACACCATGCTGTGTCCTTTAGTTGCATTCAAACTACGCTTTAAGTTTGAATATTTATAGGTGGTTGTTGTTCGTTGCCTTTGTTAGTTTAGTTTATTATGAAAAGATTAGATTTCTTATTTCAAAGAATGTACTTGAGGAATATATGAAAAAAAATTACAAGATTCTTCTTTCCTTTTCTAAAAGGAAAAGTTTTAGGGAGACGAAAAAAAAAATTAGTGACTTACATATCAATTTCTTGAGATAGGTCTAATCTAAAATACCGGTTAACGTCAAAGACACTTGCTGTGAGAAATCGCTTCTTACCATCTGCATAATATATATAGTCACATTTCAAAACGCATTTTTATAACTGAATAAATCTCGGTTTAAAACGTTGTTTAGCTGTAATAACACGTCAATAATAAAGTTTTTGTCGAGTCTGTTGTCCACCCTCTGTTTGTCGCTAACAGTGAGAGCAAGAGATTACAGAGGTCCATTTTAAGATGACGATTGATTTGACATTAATTATGCTCTTCTTCTCTCTCTCCCTTAATCCAAACCTGTTAGAAATGAAATAAGTTCATTTTAAAGAGAGTCTTCTGACCTTAAACTACATGTAAATTCAATAGTTTCACATTGGCTTGACCTGCTACCGTCAGTGGTTCCTAATCAATCCCATCTAAATATTTTTCTACACGTTAACTGATATATAATCAGACCGTTGTAAATTTTTGAAAAACTTCATTTCAAGGGTTTGATGAAATGACCGCCTTGATCCAGTGGTCATCTGCTGAATATTTCAGTGGTCCATCACATGGCCAACTTGTGACTAAGGCTTTATTAACCATTAGATGACCACCTGTCTCAAATACCCAACTTTGGAGTAGCTTTGTGTAACATTTTGAATCTTCCTTCTATTACTTGTATCAGACACTACCGTAGGATGATCAACTTTGATTTGTTTTTTAAATGGTCACTTTGTTATACAAAGAGCTAGGTTACACCCTAGTAAATTCCTCACTGAATTCCTCGAAGCCCTCCTCAGAGTTCCCCTCAACAGGTTCCTCCAGAATTATATTAGGAATAACAATCGAAAATTAATGTTTGAAAGGAATTTTGAATTTTATTTTAAGTTTGTTTTTTTTTTGTTTCAGAATTTAGTTATGGGTAATAAATAGTGAAAGGCCTGTTGGCATGTGCGTTTGGGAGGGCCTCGTGTCTGTAAACCATTTTAGGAGTTTCATAATAGCATAACTGCACATTGCTTTGTGAAAGTAGTAAAACTAATAAAATTGTATAATTTAATGGGCCAAACTGTTAAGTTACCGCTAACTGGACACAAAAAATTGCATCAGGTCACGCTATTCTAAACAGTAAGAGAAACACGTCTTTGAAAAATTGCCCTATGCACGCTGGTTACTTGTTCCTCTTGATGAGGTAATCAATTGGTTTAGAACCTTCTTTAGCATTGTTGAAAAAGATATACTCCTCACTAGAATTATTATTAAAAGCTGTGTATTTAAATAATTGGATGAATTTAATTCTTGATTGAAAATGAGTTGATTAGGACCTGCCGGGGCATGTTAGTTGACAGGTTTCGTGACTTTGAGCTCATAAATTTTCTTGTGGGACCTACACTATGAATTTCTTTTAAAAAATGTTGCTCATAGTACTGTTTCATTTAATGCTAACTAAAGGGACTCTAAGGGCTTCTAGTTAGGACTCTAGGGACCAAGAATGTAATACCTAGGAGAGGGGCTGCCATATTTTCGAGATTTAATGTAAAATCTTTCGGCTTCTTATTTTCGATTTGAGTTTCTTCTTAAAAATTGATGTAATAAAATTAACTTAAGAATTCAAGGAATGCACTTGACGAATCAAGAACCAATTTTCTCTCTTTAAGGATTCAAAATGGAGGCCCCGTTTCGTCTAAAAGGCCATTCAGAAAATATTTCTGAAACTATTTTTCTTCTTATAGACCTTGTCTTATCAGCCGTAATATTCAGTTTTAAAAACGCGTTTGGCGCAAGAAACTGACACTTGAATTAGGCCATGGGGCAGTTGACCATTTTTTTTATCTGTATTATATATGTGATTGTTTTATAACTTGCTTTCAATGTTGCATTCTGGTCATTTTGGCAGTTTTTTCAGACAAGAACCATGGAGAGGAATGGGATAAATAATACCAGTCATGAGACCTCAAGTGGATATCAGGAAAGGCCTTAACTCATCGAGAAAAACAAAGAGGTGCGCAGAAAAGAAATCATTTAATGTGCGTGCGTGTATGTTGTGTTTAGTGTTGTCAGTGAGTAGGGCAGTGTCGTGGAAAATTCAGGGATATGATCCTTTGCTGGCAAATTTGGACATCATCCCTAGGCCGTCGTGGAAGAGACCGTTTAATGACCACTTCGACCAGTTCTTTTAGTCGTCGATTGTGTCTCGTTGCTGTCACCATGGCATTCGTCACTGGTATTGTTATTGGCATTTTATTGCCCATCTACGTACCTTCGTCTTCTACATCTTCCTTGCCCTTGGTTCCTTTGCATGATGTGTACTCTTCCGGTGATTCCAAGACGAACTACTTTCACTACGACGATGTCAATTCAAAACAATGGAATAAAGATGGTGATAGTGCTAGTAGTAGTAGTGGTGGTGGTGGTGGTGGTGCTGTTTTTCTGAAAGAAGAGACGAGGAATAAGAGGCGGGCAGAAGAAGTACTACAAAGATATGATGATGTGCGTCTTTCGGGCTCACTGAATGACCCCGACCAGCTACAAGGTGGGACTCCCCACGGTGCCCTTTCGTGGCCTGTGCTAGATACTTCTCCTCCTTCTTCTACCTCAACTATGTCTTTTCAACAACAACAGCTTTTTTACCACCATCACCCCATCCAATCCAAATCGAATCAAGACGGTGATTTAGGCAATGGAGTGCGTGGCCAAGACAGACTGAATAACCGTCTACATGAATTAACTAGTGGCACTGCTCCCAGTAATATTAATCATACTAGTCTTAATGCCAAATTTCGACAGCAATTGGAGGCGAAAATCATTAACCGACGTCTACTAAAAAGCCAAGGAATGGCCACATCCTCTTTGTCTTCTTCGTCCCTCTCTTCAACGCCACCACCTGATTGGCACGCAAGCAGATGGTCCCAATTTTCCAAAGGCCGTCTGAAAAGAGTGGAAAAAATGATGACCTGGAATGATTTACTGTTGCATCCTCCTCCTCCTCCTCCTCCTCTTCCTCCTGCTACAGGGGAGGAAACATCCGTCAAACAATTAGTGGCCAAGAAACCGAGCTTCCTTCAACAGTCATCATCTAACACAAGCTCAAATAATTCCAAATCAACTGACCTTGTTACAATCGAACATTCCAATGCTGATTCCTTAGGTGATATTTCAAGTGAAATTCAACTTTCACTCCCAACAACAAGTACAAGGAATATAACGGCAGCCACCCCAAGTCAACCAACGACCAGCTTGTTACTACCTAAATTGTTTGGGGGGAGGCGGAGAAGCTTCATGTTACCCAAAGGAAAAAGATTGGAGTTGCAAAGAGGAGTGACCACCCAAAGAAATTCTGCTGATCTTGTCACTATAGGGTTGCCACAAATTATTCGGCCCATTCCTCTACAAACTCAAGTCAAGTTGCAAGTAGAAAACAAAAGGGTTCTGTTGCACCCTTCTACGTCTTCTTTTCGCTTGGATTTGGATGACAAGTCATTCTTGGATCTTAGTTCCTCCCCATCAGATAAAACCTCTTCAAAGGAAGATGAAGCAGTAATAAATAATCCAGATGACGATGGCAGCTATCCTAGTGAAGACGCAAAAAGCTCGTCTTTGAGTGCTTTGCCACATTCGACCTTCCAATCTTCGTCTTCTTCGAAAGGAGAGTCTTTAAATCGGCCATTGTTCCAACCTTGGCATTTCGTTCCAGCTCAGTTATCACTTGGGGAGGACCTGAATTCAACCAATCTCCAAATTGATAATGCTGCAAACGACATCAGGACTATCGATTCGTTGATTAGTGACGGTGTGTATTGGAGTGAATTGGTGGAAGCCATGTTACCAAGTGGTTTTTCTTCCAGTGAAATTCGGCAGTGGATTGATTATGCCAGTGGTGCCACTGTGGTCAAAGTGATGGAAGGATGTGGTCGCATGCAAAACCGATTGGTGGTATTTGACAATGGCACTCAATCGTGTTGCCGCTATCGTCAAAACAACGACCAGATTCAAGGTGACATTTTTTCATTTTATTTATCTCAGTTATTAGGACTCAGTAATCTGCCTCCTGCTACTCTGGGGTTGCTTCATGGCCATGAACGGCAATGGAGACCTGTCAGAAGTCAATTGACTTTAGCTCAATGGAATGAGCAAAAACCTATTGTGATGACGAAATTCGTCGACAATCTTGTACCTGCTCACATTCCGAAACATTTTCGAGGTGATGGGCCACAAGAACGTCGACGACTTCACCCCCTACCTGAAGACTTATTGGACCTTTCCAGTGAGGAACTTCAAGAATTAGCACAGTTTTCTGATTTGGTAATATTTGATTACCTCACTGCTAATTTAGATCGTGTAGTCAACAATATGTATAACAGGCAGTGGAATCCTGACATGATGACCGCGCCTGCTCACAATTTGGCCAAAGTATCCAAGACGGGCCTGTTAGTATTTTTGGACAACGAATCGGGTCTCTTGCATGGTTATCGACTCTTAGATAAGTATGAAACTTATCATAAAGCCATGCTGGATGGTTTGTGCGTGTTTAGGAGATCAACAGCTCGAGCTGTGAAAGAATTACATCGTAAAAGTGATGTTGGTTTTCGACTTAAAATGGCCCTCCTCGAATCTCAACCTCATATGACTGAATGGTTACCCTTACTTCCAGAAAAGAGTGTGAAGATCTTACAAGAAAGACTCGCCAGGGTTGTTCATCAAATCCAAGAGTGTGAGAGCCAATATGTGCTTAATGAAATTAATAGAGAAAATAGGAGTAGTAATCATACTGATGATGATGACTATTATTACTATTATGACTCCTCCTTAAGTAACCCTTTAAAGACTTAACTCCACATTCTTTGATGGATGTGCATGTAGTTTCTGTAATATGGCGTGGCGCGGAGTAGAAGAGGTTAAAAAAGGTGGCCAATAGCATGGTGCTCTTATAAAAAAGTGGGACGTGTTATTTAGTTGGTATTAAAAATTTGAAAGTGGCCTTGAGAGCTATTATATTATATTTTTTTTTCGGCCTCCCCTTCGTTGTTGTTACCTTAGACATTACTACACACACACCTGAAAAGTTAAGCTATTCATTGCAAAGTAAACACATTCATCATCTCTTCCATATAATTAAACCATTTAAAAAGTCACTTAGAAACCATCTATAACAAAGCTATAATTCAGCATGTCTTTCCCGTGTTTTAACAAGTTAGTTGAACCAAAATAACTGGGTTCAAAATAATGATAACATATAATCAGGGTTATTTTGTCATGCAAGTGAGAAATTTCTCATAGAAAAAGTCATGTTGATTTTTAATACACTTGAAACAGCATTAAAATGCAATATAAATTGTGGAGTGGACTGGTAGGCTACTAATACTCGGCTTATGAAACAGCCTGAAACTACTGTGTGTGTGTCTCTCTCTCTCTCTCTCTGAAGTGTTCTGGACGTGTGTGTGTGTGTGTGTGTTGAGGGTAAGAGGCAAGGAAAAAGGAAGGGTGCCATATCTGTCTTGTCTCTGTCCTGGTTGAACACTCGAATTGGCGTTTTATTCCCACCCCTGACCATGAAGAAAATTATGTTCTTAAACTACCTCTGCCATTGTGCAAAGTGTTTAAGTTGCGAAAACGTTCGCAAACTGCATTGCGAACACATGCGGCTTTCGACACGCTTATGGCAACATGACAGTTTATTGTTTTGAAGTTTCTGAGCGCAGTTTGTTAAGAAAACAGGTGCCGGTAACCTACGCAAGCAGAATGTTTGAAAAGGATGTCGAAGGATAAGAAACATTCGCAAATTTAACATGTTCAATTTCTACTAATCATATGCGCGCGATGAGGCCAAAATCCCAGGTGTAGGAGCTTGGTGAAGTGTCCCAACCAACAGTAGACCGGCCATAAATAAGCATAGTGGTTGCAGCTTTCGCCGGCAGCCGGCTGCGTAAAAAATTCCGCCCAATTAATCACCCATGTGTCCATTCATAGGGATAAGATGGGTACCCGACCCTGCCCTAGGCGGTAAAAGGGTTAAGGTTAGGAGTTGCTATATGCGCACGAGCAAAGTGTTCGAAATCCCTGACGTTGAACTCGCTATGCGAACATCGAAGGAGTTCTCTGCGTTTTAGGTTCTGAACGCAGCTGTTGAAGTTGATAACAGGCTCATCAGTGCCGTCTTAACACATGGGTGCACTGGGCACTTCCCGGGGGGGGGGGTGTCACACGTTAATCTGCGGCTGAATTGAGCAGGGCACGCCAGCTCTCGTCTCATCACTGAAGTTAAGCGACGCAACCCCAGCTAGTACTGGCATGGGTAGCCGCTTGGAAACACTAGGTATTGCTAATACCCAAATCGCCGTGAGAGCATATAGTGCCTGCGCAGACTCTGCATTAGAACTACTCAGTGGACGGGCTCCGACGACCAATATAAGTAGTTGAAGGGCCCATGCTAATCTGTGTAAGCCAAGTGACTTGTCAGAAATTAAAACTGCTACACAGTAAGCATATTTGGCGTCCCAGCACACTGGTTTGCTCAGGGCTCTGGCTCTAATTATATAATCCTCGGAGTTGCGGCTTCACAGAATGTTTGATAAAAGTTGTGGATACAAAAAAATGTTCGCAAATTCGATGCTTTTTGGTAATGTTCACACGCTCACCAACATAAGGCATTCGTTAAATTTATGGGAACATGAGAGAAGTTACTGCTTTGGGGTTTGTTAGCGAAGTTGTTGGAGTTAATGACAGGCGCTGGTTCACTTCGCTGGATTGCGAATGTCCCTGGTTGTTCGAGAAAAGCACAAGCGCAAGAATAGAAGGCGTTAGAAAACTACTAAATAGCCGCGATTTGGATGCTCACAAATTGAAAATGTTCGGCTTGCGATGGCGGAGATACCTGCTCTAATACGAATCTGACAAGAAAATGCTCACAAACTGGAAATAACTCATGAACTTTTGTTAAGATGGAGACCGTAGAAGCAAACAATGTGCTGAATACCTAAATAAATGTTTGGAAACGTTGCTCAAGAATTTTTATTTTGCGTTCTTGATGGATATCTGCTAAATTTCAGTTGAAGTTCTGCCTATCACTGGTTCGATCCTGCAGTCGATGTAACTGGTGGAGTACATTCCTCATGTTCGTATGGCTGGGGTTCACAATCATTGAAGTCTAAGAAACCAACATTAAAACCAGGTCATTACCACTGCGCATCTGAAATCGCGCCAAACGTGCGCGTTGTCGAAAAACGCTTGATGATGTTTGCCTGCGTTTAATTTGTTGTGGGAGCATCAAAAATTGTTCATGAACATGTATCTGGATATCCATGAAAAGCAAAAGAAAAAAACACTCTTCAAGAGCGTTTCCAAACATACATTTACTCCAGGTCATCATCACGTTTCCAAAACGTTTGTCAATGTTTGTAGACATCGCGCTTGCACGAATGTTCTAAATCTAAGAAGTGTGTCGAAGTTCCAATCCTTGGAGGAGCAATGCAGTATCTTTACAGCGGTTGAAATTCGTAGTACGTCTTGAGACACATTCGCAGTTCCTAAGTATAGTCTCAAGCAATTGTTTTCGAACAGAAAATCTGGATGTTTGTCAGGTAGTGACGGTGAAGGTGCGCGATGCTTACAAAAGTTGCAGTAATATTAAGACTCCATTCTCAAATAATGTTCGTTTTTCTTGGAGTTTCTTAGCATGTTAGTGGACACACCACTTCTTTTTACAGCCACCTGTTAAATTTGGAAAATCGAAACGAAATGCTCAGAAATCGCGCATCGTTATTAAACGTTTGGTTCGAAATACTTGCGGCGGACAATGTTAGTGTTTTTTTGAAGGTTTGTGAACATTTCTCCGGATCGTATCTCTGTTTCCTCCAGAGGTCATCTCGTGCTGTACGGTATTTAGACTTGAAAGCGAATACTTAATTCATTCTACTTTTAAAATTTAAAGCAGATAACTAACGTCTAATTATAACGGGTCGTGAGGTGGAGGAGTGAGATAGAGGGTGACCTGATCGAGTATCCCAGAGCCCTCACCCGCCCCACCACAATTACCTAGAAACAACTGTGGCTGACAATGGAGCGAATGCTGGCAGTCTACTCTTACTAGATATGGACTTATGGTTCATTTTATCCTGGTCACTTCAGAAATTAACCCTTTGAAAGGTACTGTACAGGGTTATGGAGCAATGAGGCCAATTGCCCTTTGCCGTGTAGCTTCCGGAGTAATTCTTTTGCTGTCTTGACTAGTAGGAGCACTTTTACGAATGTTTCGAACTTTACAAAAATACAATAGAATAACGGTGGAGACGGGAAACTGGCACATGCCGGCACGGCCCGCTCTAAGGGGGGAGGGCAACCCCGAAATTTGTCCGGGGCGCCATTTTGGCTTAAGTGTGAGAACATAGCACCCGAACAGAGCGCTGCTTCAAGGGACGGCAATTTGTCCTTTTGTCCGGGGTGTAAATTTGTCTTTTTGTCCGGGGCGGCAGAAGTGCTAGAGCAGGCGCTGATGCAAACATAAAGCAATTCCTAACCCTTTTCCCGCCTATGGCACGGTCGGGTACCCATCTTGTCCCTCTGAATGGACATAGGGCGATATATTGGTCATAGTTTTTTTTCTGCAGCCGGTTGCCAGTCAAAGCTGCACCCCTAGGCTTATTTATCGTCGGTCTAGTGTTCGTTGGGGAATGCTACCGACGCCAGGGGGCGAGCTCCTACACCTGGAAATTTTGCCTCATCTACCCGTTGCATAGTAGAGAGGGTTCTTTTACGTGCAAGTGCCATCGTACACCCACACGGGATCTCGGTTTTACTTCTCATCCGAAAGAAGGCACACTCGCGGCCTCTCTCTCACCCGAAAGAATCCGACCCACCTCGGTCCAGTATCAAACCTAGAACTACAGACGCAGTTGCCGAGCGTGCTAACCACTACGCCACCACGAGTCAAGTTTTGTTGACCAATTGTAGTTGTTCAACAAAACTTGAATGAAAACTGTAGTGGGAACCTCTGTTTCAATCGAGTTGATCAACATTTTAGTTGATCAGAAGTTTGACCCAGTCAAACTTTTCTTGATCAAGTGGTGAGTCATTCACCATTACCCTTCAAGTGAACAATAGGTCTTTTGTTTAAGGCCCTTGTAGATATACAAAAGTGAACCCATCAGAGGGGTGGACCAATTGGGGGTTAACCAAAATACAGTGTTATCCACACAACTCCTTTTGACCCCATTTGTACAATGAAACTGCTGATCAGTTTCTATTGAAATGTGTGAACGAAAATTGATTCAAGTGATGTTCAACTTTTGTTGAACAAGTACAATTGGTCAACAAAACGTGACTAGTGAGAACGCGCTGTAAGGGTCTTATGAGGGCGTTTGGAGAACGTCACATATGCAGAATGCTCGCTAGTCGAATTTGGTTAATGAACATGAGGTAGACTTCAATGTTTGAGAAAAACGATTAATATTGCTTTTTTGGTGGATACTCAATTTGACCTGCCTCGGTGGTGCAACAGGTAGCGTGCTCCGCGTTCTATACTGGATTGAAGTGGGTTGCTTTCTTTCGGGCGAGAGAGAAGCCTAAAGCGCCCCTTCCATCGGATGAGAAGTAAAACCGACGTCCCGTAGGCTGTACGATGGACTCTCGAGTTTAGCCCTCTCTACTACATAACGGCTAAACTCACCCCCTGGCGTCGGTGGAGTGCCGCACGAACAGTGGTCGGCAGCCGGCTGAGGAGAAAGATCGTCCTATATATAACTCCGTTGTATCCTTTCAGCGGGACAAAGCATAGAAAAAAAAGGTGGTCCAAGAGTTGGATACGTTGTTCCAGGGGAGGGCAAGGCATGGAAACAGTGTTACAAAAATCAGATCCATTTGTCTATCCAGAATTATTCTTGCTTAAAGGGGTGGGGACAAGTGGCCTTTTCTCCGCCTTTGAAAACGTCCGTCCATGTTCCCCATGCCCTTTTGAGGTGTCTTGAATTCAAAGTGAAGTGTGCGTAGCTACAGGCAAGTGACCTCCATGGACCTCATTTGATGATTATTCCAACTCAGGTTGGAAGGGTAAAAATTAGGTCCTCGTCATGTCAATTTCTGATTATTAAATTTGCCGGACTCAGGGCCGACGCTATATTTTGCGGGCCCTGTGCAAACTAATTATGCGGGGCCCCGTGAAAACATGAAACGGGGCCCTTCTATCAATAGGTTCATTAATCCGAATGCGTGGGGCCCTGTGCCGTCGCACTGTTCGCACACCCACCACGCAGGCCCTGCCGGACTGGACAGGAAGTTAGACCCGAGCAGCGGTGTATGGACCTGTTTTGCCCCAATTCTTTAAAAGGAGCAGCAACAACCAAGCGACAGATTTCTTTAACAATAAGTGACTCGCCTTTAGCCTTTGGACGACGCTGATGACCTATCGTGGAAAGCCTTTTCCTTCAGTAGACCAATTTGACTCTGCGTATGTCTTTTCTCAGTCCAACCAAGTCCTCTGGGTACTCTCTGGTCTCTTTGGTCCGCCGTGAAAGTTCGGAAGTAAAAGTGGCCAACGAAGTTGGGCTTTAGGACAAGGATTCACTATTCTCGTGTTTGGGGACACTTTCAGAAGTTATTATCTTAGCTAAATTTTCTTGACTTCTTTGTGACCTTTGATTACCTGCAATGAAGGACAGTAGGTTCTAAAATCAAGCCCTTGAACCGCTCTGAAATGGTATGTGGTACATGCTGTTTTTAAATAATATTTTAAAAAAGCGAAAGTTATTCTCTGTTTATATTGTAAAGGTGGGGGGTAATTTTTGGGGTGAATTCGTACAGAACCGCACCTATATAGAGCTTTTGGCAATTTTTGGTACAGGGGGTGAATTCTGCCTGCAAGCAAGGGCATCTTAAGAATGCGATAAGATAATTAAATTTGTGTACGAATTGCTGATTATTTATCGATAACTGACACTATGGGTGTGTATCGTAAGATTACATACTTTGAAATTTAGTCGACTTACAATTCATCTTCTGAAAGGGGATACCCTCAAACCTGCCTCGATAGTGCGGAAGTGATGTCCTTCTGTGGTTGCAGACTCCTGACCGAGGTAGGAATAGAGAGGCTCCAGTACCACTTCCTTTGAATGGGAGGTAAAGCCAGAGTCGCCTGCAAGAAAAGAACCCTTTCTACATATGCTAGAATAAGTAAGTCAGACGATATTTCCAGGTGTAGGAGCTCGCAACCTGGTGTCAGTGGTGGAAAAGTACCCCAACGAAGAAAAAGAGACCCACGATAAATAATTAGAATTTGATTTGGTTGTAGCATTAGGTTGGCAACCGGCTGCGTAATATGCCGTCCAAAAGATCACTCATGTGTCCCAAATGGGTCCCATGGCCTGACCTTTCCATTGGTTGGAAAAGAAGTTAGGACTATTTTTGATGCTAAAATGATATTTGGAAGCGGTCATGGTGGACTAATTTAACAAGAAAAGGAACCTAGAGACTATGGTTTCACTTATCGCGTTCTCAGGCAACCATGATGATGTTCATGCACAAAAATGAGAGGTACAATTTTTCGGTCAATACCATTTTAATTCTGGAGTTCGTTTTGAGCGTAAATTTTCAGGGGGCACACCACATACAGATTTTGATCATGCAGAGCTGTATCTGAGACTGTTTTTGACCTTCCGAAAATGTCCTTTTTATGTTTCCTAACTGGCCAATCCTGACGTCTTTGGCTGTGGCTGTACCATTCTGACCAAAAGGTATAGGCCTACATCATTCACTGTCAAGGGACCATACAGACTGTTCTAACATAAGGTGGTAAAATTACACAACTTCATCAAAGGAAATTAAAAGAATAGAGGACAAATAAGAAGGTAATAAACCCCATGCACACTTTGGGCTATTTAAGCTGTCCAGATGATTTACCACCAGGGGTGAGTGTAAGGGATTTTGTCCCTACACACTCACACTGACCAGCCTGGGTACCGACCTTTCACCGGGGAAGCCGGCAAATTTTTGTATAGAAATAAGCCCTTGGTTGTCTCTTGCTAATTGTTGCCCTCGTTTACTGGCTGTATGCCTGTTTTTCAGGTTTTCTCCGGGCCTAACTTTGTCAGATTTACCTTTTACAAAGATGGAAAATGAGCCTTAGAGGGTTTTCCAGGGAGAAGTACAGATTTAAGGCAGTGTTCGGGAGGGGGGGTAGTGTCCTGGAAATAGGGTCAACTCCGTAGTCCAGGACAACCTTGAAGAGCGGCAAGTTCCCAGTTTGGCCCCCATGAACCCATCAGTGTAAAGCTTGGACTTTAAATTATTTTTTGAATTGCAGCGCTTGTCTGTTCGTTGAAAGCGACATGTAAGCAGCACAGAAAGGCCTATTCGTTACAGGGCACTGTTAGGGCCATTATACATTCTTGAGGACCTATGCTAGCCACTATACGTCAGTCTCCGATCAGTGGTGTGAAATAGTGCCATTATTCAACTTATGGTAATAATGCAATTGCTAAGCAAATTCGGCCCTAGAAAGTTCTGCCATTTCCGATGAAATCCCACGCTGAATGCCAACGTTTCTGACACCAATATACCCCAGAAGAAGGCCCATTGGAATTTTACGTTCTTTTCAGAAAATGTTATTGTCATAACTCAAAGTTTGCTATCAAAAATTAATTTTTTTGGCCCTCGTATAATTGCGATTTTGATCGCGGTTGCCAAATACGCCTTGTCAAACACGCCATGGACATATGGCTATGTTTTGGACACTCCTTGTGCCCTTGCCACTGTGAAACTTGGCAAACTGGAATAGTGTTGGATTAAGATCTTTGAAATAAACGGCCCTCAGGCACATTTTTTCACCTCTTCGACTCTAATATTAGCTCTCATGGTAATGTGGCAGCCATTGAAGGAGCGTTGAGTTCATTGCCTCGTTGCCCCCTATTTTCAGCTTCTGAGGCTGGCTTTTTGCAGGTGACGTGGACAACATTCGCACCTTCTCTGAAGGGTTAAATCCGTAAGTGACCATTGGCAGAATGTTACTCAAGATGTCGAAAGCTTTACGGAACTACATTCTTTTCAGGCTCTTCGGAGAAAGGCGTAAATACTGCGCATTATTTCTCGTAACTGCGTGGTTGGCCCGTAATTCCATGGTTGCAGGTTCGAGCTTGTCCTAGACGAATGACTTCGTTCGAACGCGGGGGAGGTTCCAGTGTCGTTGACACCTTTTCACGTTCTCTAAAGGGTTAAATCAATGACTGACTATAGACTGAATATACTTTCCGAAATACGTGTGCTCTAGACACTTCAAAGTAACACCTAAATACTGTACTTTATTTCTCAAAATTGCGTGGTTGGAGCCTGTCCTGGGCGAATAGTTTCTTTCTGATGTGAGGAAGGTCCCAAATTCTTTGTGATGTGCCCAAAGTCGCCACCGCGCGTGAAACAAGTCATTCCTGCACGGAGTATAAAATATACGAAGTAAATCCACAAAAGGACTTCGACTACCCCCTCCTGAGAGCACCTTTTTAGCAACTCAAGAGGAACATAGACGAGATTTTGACAATAAGTCGGCAGCCGGCTGTGTAAAAATATATCATCCGACATTTTGTCAATGTGCTCCTGGTCCCTGTGGCGCAATTGGGTACCCACCCATGCAGTAAGTGAGAAATGGGTCAGGAAAAAACGATGACAGCCCTTTACAGAAATCATTAGATTGACACTGGTGACTTCTAGGGCCTGTATCTAATAACTGTATTTGGAAATTAGACGCTGGGCGACACCTTGACAAATTTAGGATACTTTGGCTTTAAAATAAGAGGACATAACGAGGACAAATTAATTTTTGCATTAAGAAAACGCCTTTCATTTATATAGTTGGCAGGTCAAACATTAGGTACAGTAACTTTTTCCAGGCCCTTTTTTTTGTTTAAATGGGTCGTTTGGTGACTAATATGACGTACCCCATTACGTACTACATGACGTACCCTAATTTGAGCACCCCATTACATGCTATTTGAAGATAGTAAGGCCCGCTTGAGTGATTCCAGGGAACGACTAAAGAAGGGCCGCTAGGACTACCTCAGAACATAAGAAGGTAGAGGGCTATGACCTATGACTTGGTACCTATTCATTCGAGGTCCAATAACAGGTCCAACACCATGGACCTTAGTGTCTCGTGTAGGAGTCGGAAAAAGAGGTAAACAAAGCTAAGATTTGATGTAATATTCCGCATTACATTGCCCGAATTTCATTTTCACGAATTGAAGTCTGTTACTGATTTGGTAGGATTCATCTGCCCTTTTCTTTCCCAAAAAAATTTCGCCTGTGATCCTTCCACTGATTTTGTCTAAAGCTTTTCGATAGGAGACATAAGACATTGATCGGTTCCCTTCATCTTCATGTCTTTATTTTTAAACTAACATCCAATTTTGGTATTTCGATTTTGTACTTAAAGCACAAAATGGCCAGCTTTTTGGCACCCTGCAGAGTTGATGAAAGTTCTTCATAGACAATCGTAGAATGGGCAGAAAGTATTGTATTACGTCACCGTACACTTGCACTAGTTTAGTACGAAGCAGTAGAAAAAATTCTGTCATCAACTGGCTGAAAAGGGCCATTTTATTATTTTGCAGTTACGGTACAGTTGCTTCCAATAGTTGATCAAGGTGCATGACAAGATTCAGTGAACGAGCCCTTTTCTCCCCTATCATAACACAATTACAATAAAAAGGCCCTTTTAGTCCTTTAAAGGTTTTGTCAAAGTATTGTCAACACCACAGTGAATAGATTGAATTAAAACGCCCAGTCCGTCTTCTGCGATTGATGTCGTATCCAATCAGGTGCTCTTTGTAGTAATGACAAATACTGTGCCCCAGGTAGAAAAGCTTGTTATTCAATTTCTATAGCAGCCCTTCCTCTGCTCACAAAACGTTTATATCAGTATTGTCCTTTGCAGAAATCTTTCTAACAGATGCCTCAACGTGGTAGCTTAATACTTAGGTCCATAAAATGAAGCTCTGTCATTTAACCTCTTGAAAATTGGTTTAGGGCTTTAAAGGGCTGGGAACATGGCGGATTTTATTTCTCCTTATGAGGCCGTTATAAAAGTTAACTGTTATTTATGCTTTAACAACATAAGTGACATCTGATTTTACCTGTCATAGATTTTAGATAACGAAGGTGTCAGTGACCTTGTTCCTAGGACCGACAGCTATTCTACTAATGGAGGGAAGAGGACCTACTCAGTCTAAAGATTCCCAAATATCGATTGTGTAAGAATTAGTGGTATTCTTGACATCCGTCGTGTTCTCTTTAATTTCACTCTTTAACTTCTGCCGTTTTTTTTCCGATATCAACCATAAGACACTGAGGCAGTTTTGTAAGATTTGCTTTGCCTGGGACTCTTTTGGAGTTTCAGTGCCTCAGTGTTGTCAGGTCCATTGGAATGCCACAGTATTTTCAGGTCCATTGGAATGCCACAGTATTTTCGGGTTCATTGCATTACTACAATATTTTCTGGTCTACCTCAGTGCCGCAATATTTTTAGTTTAATTGCAGTGTTTGTATTGTCAGGTCCATTGCAGTGCCACAGTGTTTCCAGGTCTATTTCAGTGCCTCGGAGGGAGTGGCCTATTGCGTTGGACACACCAGTTCTCTTCTGGTCACTGAGGTTAAGCAGCGCAACCCCAGGTGGCCACATGGGGAAACTGGATACCGCTAATCACGCGCGGATCCAGGATGGGGTTTTTGGGGTTGCAACCCCCCCCAAGCACTATATGTGCTTATATTCGCATAATGTGTGAGGTTTAGCTCAACTCCCCCCTATATTAGCTCAACCCCTCTGACGAAAATCCTGGATCCGCCACTGTCGCTAATGTCCAAAAATCGTCGCATTAGTAAGCCTAACTGTCTATTCAGTCTCTGCATCAGAACCACGCAGTGGACGGGGCTCAAATGACCTTGTAGTTGAAGGACCCTAAAACAGCAACGTAACATAGCAACCACTACCTCGGTGTTTTCGGTTCCATTGCAGTGTCTGTGTTTTCAGATACTTTGGAGTGCCTCATTGGAAAATGGACCTTTTTTCTTGAGTTTAGTGTTAACAGACCTTACCTTGGTTCTCTGGAAATTCTGTTAAGCGAAATATTTTCAGCTTCTATCTCTTTAAGTCTGCTTCCATTTCCCTTACTGGGTATCTTCACACTGTTTGGTTCCCGACCCCGCCATCGATGAAACATCAGTTACTAATTACACTGTAGAACAGCCAAAAAAAAAATACGGAAACACCAATAGAGCTATTCTATGTATTTTTGTATGCTGTTCACGAAAATGACTTTTGTTTTACTGTGCGACCCTCAAATTTTTTGTAATTCCCCTGTTTTAAAATTTTAGTGACAGTTGTCAATAAAGCAGTAAATGACATACAGTATGAAAGAAATCTGGCTGTACTTTAGCCTACCTATTGTCACTGGCCAGCTGTTAGTCCTTGGTAGGCCTACTAGGATGCAGCTAGTGACCAGTTGATAGTGGAGTTTTGTTTCCCTGACAGACTAGTAAGCCACTGGGAACATGATTGCATTATAATTTAATTGAATACACTGCAAGCAGCCCTTATAAGTCAAATTGGCAGTGGAGAGAATGACTCTCATTCCTAATTTGTAACCCACCTGAAGCATAGCATCTATTGTCATGCATTGCCTACTTTCTGTAATGGCACTTTCTTGCAGAAAGTTTGCAACAGTATCCTCACTGAGAGCATTCCATTGCCAAATGACCCTTGGAAAAAGACCAGTAATACAAGTCTGTTTGTGCCCTGATCCCCTTCAATTTGAATGGATGATCATTTCTCCCTCTATACTCTGCAAGGGATAAGCTGCCAAAGACGTTCTGTGATCATGTGTGAGACACTCAATCTTTGAGAGAAGTGATGTAACACAATTCTTGCTGCCCTCCTTTGAATCATTTCAATTTCCCAAGATAAACCCTGCCTAAAAGGGATACCAAATTGGACTACAATACTCTACAGTTGGCCATACCAGGGAAAATCTTTCCTTTGTGCTGTCCCCTAGAATGCTACGAACCAAACGGAGGCATGCCCAGTATTCCCAATCAATTGGTCAGTGTGCTCCCTCCAGGTGACCATAGTATTTAGAATAATTCCAAGGAACTTCTGGATCTCAACCCTCTTAACCCTCACATCACCTATGCAACAAGCAAGATCAAATCGCCTTCAGGCATAAGAAAGCTACATTTGTGCAGGTTTAATGGCAATGACTACCACTTTATGCTCCAGGTATGCATGTTGTTTAGGTCATGTTGCAATTCTGTGCAGCAAGATAACCCTTCATCCACCACCCTGGCAATGCAGGTGTCATCTGCAGATAACCCTGTGTCCTTAACATAAATGCCCTATATCATTTCAAGTCCTATATTATTAACATAATATATGTAGAGTATGATATCTGATGTCCATTCACAATTAATGTTTCAATGGAACTGCAGCCCTGAGAATTACCAGAGAACCTGACGTCCTAGGGCAACATGGAGAATAGATAAATAATCAGCATAACTTATCCAATAAATCTAGCACTAAGTGAGAAATGTATTTTTTTCCAAAGTAAAAATTTATTGTTCAGTGTTATTAATATTGGGCACAAACGTAAATTACGAGTGTTAGCACCATCATGTCTTAACAGCTAGGAATTGCACTCAGTCCACCTGCACGTCAGGTGAATGCCGAGGGAGCGGCGAGTTGCGTTGGACACACCAGTTTTCGTCTGATTACTGAAGTTAAGCAACGCAAGCCCAGTTAGTACTGACATGGGTGGTCGCTCGGGAAAGCTGGGTACTGCTAATACCCAATAATCGTCGCATTAGTGTAGTGTCGGTGCAGTCTATGCATTAGAACTATGCAGTGGACGGGTCTCTAATGACCTTGTAGTTGACGGGACCTTAAACAACAACAACAACAGAACGTGAATGCCGAATCATTTCCTCCGCAGATTATAGCTGCATTTAGTCCTGGTGGTAATCCATTTGCGTTATATAGCCTTTCGATACACACGCGATTCAGTGCAGTGTCTGAAGTTCTTGGACCCTTACTGTGCGGCTCCCCCCTCCCCACCTTAGCTTTCAGCCGCTCCTTACCTCTCCAAAAAATTTCGAAAAATGCCTTAATTCGTGTAGCCATTGTTAAAAATATAACCGTTAGAAAATAGGTTAAAAACAAAATAATTATTTAGCCTTGAACTCAGAGTGGGCGACAACCTGATCCCCTGGTACCAGTGCATGACCCTGGATACGTATAGAATTGAACTTGTGCCTGCTGTGACATACCCTATGAATCGTTGCATGTCCGGAGGCATTAGGCGCTGCATGAGAGCGCCAAATTTGTGGTACCAAGTTTAAAGTAAAGTGGGGCAAAAAGCAGACGAAATGGTTGGCCAGGAGCGGTACATGCAAGGCCGTCGAATCAACATATGCATGGAAACTCCAAAGTGATGCTGAACTCCGCAAGTTACATTTTCACTCACTAGGTGCAGCGCGATCGCATTAAATTATCAACATTCTATGAAACGTTACGACGGCCATGTTTGATTTTAAGTTGAGCTCCGAATGGATATTTAATGGGCCTTCTGTGGCTGCTCCTTCCTCGTTTCTAATTTTAAAATTTCTCAAATATTTTCATAATTTTAAAAGTGTCAATTCTGAGCATCTAAAGCATGTTGCCGGTGACAAGTTCCTTAGAAAGTACAGTACTATGATCGTCCTGCCCCTATCGAGAAAGAGCAGCGATTAAGCATCAACTAATGCGAACTCTAAAAAAGCTTCGTATAACGACTGTATAAAATGCTCGATGACATTTGTGGTGAGAAAATCACGTCCGCATGAAAAGAAATGGGATATCGCTTCAGTTCCAGTCGTTTGACACGGCAATGTTCCAGGGATTGGGAGTGTGGTGGCGTCAATAAAACACATTTGTCATCCAAGCAGCGCAAGCCCACGTCAATACCAACGAGGGGGATTGGTAAAGAACAAATTTCCCCTCTCCTTCATCATCTTCACCTACCTTCTCATCTCCCGCGAGCGGCCTCCTAAGGGTTCATCCGGTTATGGCTGCTTGGTTTACTCCCCAACTCATGAAACTAATCCAGGAAGAAAAACAGGCGAGCCACCAGCCTTGGTGGCGCAGGAGGTAGCATGTTCAATTACTGCGTCAGTGGTTCCTGGTTCGAGGATTGGTTGGCTTGCTTTCTTTCGGGCAATTCAGAGGCCCCGAGAGTGCCTTCCTTAGGATGAGAAGCAAAAGTGATGTACAATAGCATTTACACTTTAAGATGGGGCAAAATTCCTAGGCGTAGGAGCTCGTCCCCTGAAGTCGGGGAGCGGCCCTATTGCGTTGGGCACACCAGTTCTCGTCTGATCACTGAAGTTAAGCAACGCAACCCCAGCTAGCATGGGTGGCCACTTGGGTAAACTGTGTACTGCTAATACCCAAAATTTGTCGCATTAGTGTAGTGTCTGTGCAGCCTCTGCATTAGAACTACGCAATGGGCGGGGCTCTAATGATCTTGCATTTGAAGGGCCCCAAAACACCAATGAAACAAACAAACCTGGAGACGGTGGAGTGCCCCAACTAACATATAGCGACGATAAATAACTTCGACCAATATATCACTTTTGTGCCCATTCAGAGGGACAAGATGGTACCTTTCATTGGTTAGGAGGTGCTTTGATATAGACGAGAGCTAAGTAAGGGTTGGGGATAAGGTCAGCAGACGGCTACCTAAACAATGCCGAAGTTTCGCCAAAGTAACGAATGGTTCTACAGTCCTACCATACTATACACCATAAAAAGATTAAGAGTAATGATAATAATGAGTCCACCGAAATTTCACCAAAGTGTTCTTCATGGGAAAGATACCGCAGTAACGAATGGTCGAATACCTATGTTGAGTCCTTATCCCGAATACATTTTTTCTGTCTTTTATGTGAGGAAAGACCTAGTGTCCTTCTTGCAGGGGTTGAACAAAACACTGACAATTGAAAATGAACGAGCAGCAACTTTTGGCGTTGTGTTTACTTTGCAATAATTCCTGGAGCCACAAAATTTGAAATTTTCGTTGAGCATGCGTACGTCACAATGACACCAAGAGTAAAATTTGGAGCTGACATGTGTCAAATATAGTTACATTGTGTGACGGAAGGGTTCTTCTAAGATGTCACACGGCCTCCATATTCCCTACGAGAATAATAACCGTATTATATTTATTTTTCACGATTAATAATGGTGCCCTATCATAATGACCAGGTGTAATGAATAACAGTTTATTTCCGGTTTCATTAACGGCACATTAAATCTCGCGCCTGATTGCTGACCAACTAAATACACCTACACCTCTCTTTATGCGAGTTTTACGCGATTGTTATTCACTTTTACGAGACGGGAACTTTAGGAATTCCTCGAATTAAGAACCAAAGAGTTGAATCCACCCCTTTACATGATAGGAGTAGCTTAGGGATTGGATTTGGGAAACATGGCAGAAAAAAAATGAGAGTAGATGGTAGGGCATGTCATTGGAAGAGAGAAGGACGAGCTAGTTAGGTCCATTATGCGGAGCGAAACTGATCACTGAAGTTAAGCAGTGTAACCCCAGCTAGTAATAACATGGGTGGCCGTTTGGGAAAACTGGATACTGCTAGGGAGCGGCGAATTGCGTTGGACACACCAGTTCTCGTCTGTTCACTGAAGTTAAGCAGCGCAAACCCAGCCAGTACTGACATGGGTGGCCGCTTGGGAAAACTGGGTACTGCTAATACCCAAAAATCGTCGCATTAGTGTAGTGTCTGTGCAGTCTCTGTATCGAAACTATGCTGTGGACGGGGCTCCAATGACCTTTGTAGTTGAAGGGCCCTAAAACACCAATGAAACAAAAAATCCGTCCACTGAAAAGTTCTAATACAGAGACTGCGCAGACACTACGCTAATGCGACAATTTTTGGGTATAAGCGGACTCAGTTTTCCCAAGTAACCATCCATGTTAATATTAACCGGTGTTCGCGTTGCATAACTTCAATTATAAGACGAGGACAGGTGTGTCCAACGCAATAAGCCGCTCCCAAATGAAACCCTTGATAGTACTAATGGGTGACGCTTGGGAACACAGAGTACTGCTTATAGACAAATCATCGTAACAGCGTGTTGACTGCAGACACTGCATTAGAACTACACAGTGGATGAGGCTCTAATGACCTTGTAGTTGAAGGGCCCTAAAACACCAACAAAATAAGCAAAACGGGATAACTGTGGGATGATGATGAAACTGGGGAATACGCGACATCCACTTAACATCCTAACAATGTTTGTTTTTGTTTTATTATTATTATTATTTTGCTTGTACAGTAGAACTCCAATTTTCCGAACTCCTATCATCCGAATCGCTTTCAGAATTTCAGAAAAAATAATTATGAGGAAACGTACTGCGATTTTCAAAACAATGCGCGACTTGGCTGCCTGAAAACGGATCCTGACAGTCAAACAGCTTACTTTGACCGAGATGTTCAGCAAGCAATGACTTCCATTTACAGTATGGTACACGTACACGTCCCATTTTCTCCCATTTAGACCCTTTTTTCGGAAAAAATCCAATTATCCGAATGGGGTCCGGTCCCAATTGATTCGGATAATTGGAGTTCTACTGTATTGCAATCTTAGAACCAATCTTCGCTTTTTCTAGTTTATTTTTACACGAATTCTGTTTGTGAGCAATTTTTAGGAGTGTAAATATCGCGTAAAAAGAGGTTTAGGTGTGGACTGCATATGAATGAAAGTAGTTTTTGTATTGGCCATCATGTGACGTCATTAACATTGCGCGTTGTAATTGTAACAGTGAGGTCGATTCACGCTATACGAACATAAACGTAATATTTAAATTCCATTCACATCATAATGAATTTATGATAACTGATTATGTCCCAACTTAATTAATTATTCATGAAAAAATAGCTTGACCACTTTCTATTGTTTAATATCGACTTTTAAGGAGGTTGACAATGCCGAATTATTTATGAAAGAAAACCTGTGTAAACTATCTGAACTTTTTTTGAAGTTATTTAATTATTGCATAATTGAATTTCTGTTTCCAAATTCTGTTATTAAAATGTGAAATGCTGTAAATAGTTCTGTCGATTGGGTGCGTGGGTGATTGTGAAAAGAATGGTTGAGAAATTTAGGTTGTTTTTGCGTGCCTGTATGTATTATGTGTATATATGAATGACCCCCTTCCCCCTCTGTTCATTTTTTTATATATAAATGGCGTCTCTTTTTCACTATGAAATTTCATATTCGTTCACCTTAGTAATGAAAATTTGGATTTTGAACGGTAGTGAAAGAGAGCGGAAAAAAGGTAAAAATTTGATAAAATTTTTGCAACGTCACCGAGTTGATTGCAATTTAAATTGAAACTAATGATGTTGTAATGCATGTAAACTGTAAATGAGAAACAACTTAATCTTTCATAACATGAAGGAAGTTGAAAATGTTGTACAAAGTTGATGAAAATTTTAGTCAATAAAACTCTAATCATTCAACGTGAATTCTGGGGTTTATTTCTATAAATTTTTTACAAGACTTGCTTCGGTGGTGAAGTAGGGAGCAACTTATTGCGTTGGACGCACCAGTTCTCGTCTGATCACTTAAGTTAAGCAACGCGACCCCAGCTCATACTAAAATGGGTGGCCGCTTGGGAACACTGGGTGCTGCTAATACCCAAAAATCGTCGTATTAGTGTATTGTCTGTGCAGTCTCTGCATTAGGAACTACCCAGTGGACGGAGTTCTAATAACCTTCTAGTTCAGCGGCCTTCACAGTGTGTTCCGAGGGAGGACACACCTGTTCTCGTCTGATCACTGAAGTTAAGCAGCGCAAACCCAGCTAGTACTGACATGGGTGGCCTCTTGGGAAAACTGGGTACTGCTAATACCCAAAAATCGTCGCATTAGTGTAGTGTCTATGCAGTTTCTGTTTAAGAACTATGCTGTGGACGGGGCTCTAATGACCTTTGTAGTTGAAGGGCCCTAAAACACCAACAAGCAAGCCCAGGGTTCCGCTGTAGAGGAGACCGAGGCAAGACGACTATACTAAGAGTTTTCAAATTAAATTTTTATTTTCTTTTCGAGATAAAATGTATTACTGTGCTGAGATACGTACTTAGAATGTTTTTTTAATTATCATTTAGTTGTTTAAAGTGAAACATTCTTTGATATCTTCAAGGTATTTTATAAGTTTTAATGAACGATATAAAAGTCGTCATCTTGCCCCAGACCCAGGGAAAGATGACGACCATTAAAAAGTAAACGAAATTAGTAAATTCTCCGAATTCTATTATTGTACCCTTTTTTATTTTATAGAAAAATAGAATTAGGCTATTATTTATTGCTAAGGTAAATGAAATAATATTTTTAGTATTTCTGTGAATAATAAAAGTTAAAATCGAAGTAAATAGTAAGTCGAATTTATTGTTAACTTAAAAGCTATTGTTCTAGTTAACAATAATCACAGGTAAGCTGTCCACCACGAAAAAGATGCCAGTTAACATTGAGTGTCAAGATGGTGAGTTCGCCAACTTGCTCCAGTAATCTTGCCCCAGCAGCAATTTTAAAATTTAAGTATTATAGCGATAACATTAAAAAATTATTGTAATAATGAATACTGAATATCAATAGCCAGTTGTCTAAGGTAGATACAAATGCTGTTAGATATTTTTATAGCTTACCTCTATATTAATTATATCTGTTTTCCCAAATTTGGATAATTATAGCACGCAACAGGAAAGCAATGAAACACATGTAAATAATATTGTAATGGCAACGCAGAATGGACAACATGACTTTTTAGTGTCTAGTCATGAGGAGTGCTAGTAGTGTATTCCTATGGTGCTGCTAACTAACAGGAAGTTCGCTAATTAAGTCATTAGTCATCTTGCCCCGGTCTCCCTTACACCTCTGGGGGGTTCTGAGAGTCAAAATAAAAATTCGAAAAAAAGTGGGAAGCTCTCACACCAGTTGGCTAGTGTTTATTAACCAAAAAAATATAAAGAACCTTTAAGTTATATTGGAAAATTAATCAGAAGCTTCATGTGTGGGCTGCCGATTCGTTAGCAGTGGGAAGATATACTTTTCTAAACATGGGATGGGGTTCCCCAAAACAAATCTTATAGTTCTAAGGGGTCCGTGAGTCGACAAAGTTTGAAGACCACTGTTCTAGTTGAAGGACCCTAAAACACCAGCGAAAAACATCCACCAATGCCAGGTGGAGCTTCTACACCTGGACAGTTTTGCCTCATCTATTCGTTGCATTACTAGTAAAGAGGGTTCTTTTACGTGCAAATGGCATCGTACATCACACGTTAGGGCCCCGGCTTTACTCGTCGTCAGGCAGAAGGCGCACCTAGACACCTCCCTCTCTCCCCAGGAAGAAGTCACCCTTACCTCGATCAAGTATCGACTCTGGAACCACTGGGGAGCGAGTGTATTGCATTGGACACACCAGTTATTCTGGGAAAACTGGGTACTGCTAATACCCAAAATTCGTCGCATTGGTGTAGTGACTGTGCAGTCTCTGGCTTAGAACTACGCAGTGGACGGGGCTCTAATGACTTTGTAGTTGAAGGGCCTAAAACACTAACGAATCAAAAGGTGGTACAGTGGGTAGCACGCTCGGTAACTGCGTCAGTGGTACTAGATTCGATACTGGGCCAAAATGGGTTGGCTTCTTTCGAGCGAGAGAGAGAAAGGCTCCGAGTGCGCCTTCTTTCAGATGAGAAGTAAACCCGAGGTTCCATGCCGCAGAGGGACCAAATTGGTACCCCACCCTGCCATAGGTGAGAAAATGGTTGCTACTGAGTTGTTTCGAAGGGAAACCGTAAGTGCACCATACGTGTGGTGCCCATGACGTGATCTGAGCGAGCAGAGCCCTTGGTACATAAAGAAAGTAAACTTTAGCTCGACAGAATTTGCAGGCGTAGGCCTTCGTTTTTGGCATTGGTGGATGAAAGTGCCATACAAAGAATCTAGGCGGGCTTTAAATGAGCAAGGGATTGTATCACTTGGTAGGCAATTTCGGTAACGGCAAAATTGCGACTTCCGTTTAGTAGCAAGAAAAGCCGTAATCTCATATGGTGTTTACGATGTTACCTGCCCATAAGAAACCTTTAGGCCCTAATACATGGATCGCCTTCTGTATTATGGTGGCGGAAACATGCCCTAAAGAAGAATGTTGAAACATGGAATTGGCTCCATAAACACAATAGTCTACTATGTGTGGGGTCACGAGAGTGGATAGGGTGAGAAATCAGTAGGCCTATATCGGAGTTAGCCTTAGGGTAGGGGCCATAGCAGAAAAGATTGAGAGAGTGTAGGATGAGGTGGTATGGGTTTGAGAAGGGTTGAGAAGGATTTGGATATATAAGGGAAATGCAGGTTTTGGGTCACAAACGGAGTAGAGGTAGGCCTAAAACTACCTGGGAGCAAGTAATTAAATGGGATATGTGTGTGGAGAACGTGGCTTAAAATAGGAGTAGAGGAACAGAACTCGCCCCGCCATAGGTGGGATAAGGGTAAGAAGATGATGATGGGCACCATAGTGTCTTCTAGTGTTAGAAGTGGGTCGCTGTAGGCTCGAGTCTGCTCCAGACGTCGGAGCCGATGACAGGTTCTTTTGCTCGTGGCGCCTGCAGTGTCCTAATTAGCTGCAGGGCCGGCTGGAGGGTTTGGGAGCTCCTGGAGGAAATCGTCAGTGGGGGTCCCACAATTTTTACAAAGCATATTTTTTTTAGAAAAATCATATGTCGTATTTACCAGAATCAGGTAAATGACAAAAGGATATACAGTAGAACCTATATAAGTTGAATTAAAATATGTTGCAAATATTTGAAAGAATTGGAAAAAGATGTGATGGTGTAGTTTGACGTCTTACTGTGGTCCAACGGCTCTTCATAAGTTCATGATCGCAGGATTAATTGGCTTCTTTCGGGTAAGCCCCAAAAGGTACGCCTTCTTTGTTTGGGACAGGACAGGAAAGAACCCTTTAGAAGCAACTCCTAACGGCTTTCTCGCCTATGGTAGAGTCAAGTATTCGTCTTGTCCCTCTTAATGGACACACGGATGATAAATTGGAATGTATCTTTTTTCATTGTCGGTCTACTATTCGTTGGGGCTCGCCACGGGGCCGAGCACCTACACCTAGAAATTTTGTGAGCGGTTGTATTGCGTGGACACACCAGTACTAGTCTGATCACTGAAGTTAAGCAACGCAACCCCAGCGTGTACTTGCATGGGTGACCACTTGGGAACACTGGGTACTACTAATCCCAAATGGTCGTAACAGCGTAGTCTCTGTGCAGACTCTACATTAGGACTACGCAACAAATCAAATGAGAATTTTGCCTCATCTACACATGAAAGAACCCTTTTTAATTAAATGGAGCAAAATATATGTGGAGAGGTGTGAGAGCTCGCTACTTTGGTTGGTGACCGAAATTGCCCCAAGCGAGGAAATGGACACCAAATTTTAAAATAGGCAGAATAATAATTAGAAATGGAAAAGGGTTATTTAATAATAAGACTTGTTACTGCAACTTTGTTGAAGACATAGTAGTTATTTACAGAAAAATGTGTACAGGACGTTGACATGCATTTTTCTGCATAAAATTTTGTCAATAATTGTTACTAGTAAAAAATGAATTTCTTGAAAAATATCCTAATTTTTAGCGAATAATTAAGGTGTCTAGGCAGAAAAGGAAAAGAAAGAAAAAACAGGATATTGACAAACAGGATTGTGTTTCAATCACGGAAAGTTTTTCAAAATCATTAAACAATTTGAGAAAACCCTTAATTAACCCCTTCTTTTTCCTCACGTCTTAAAATGATGAGATCAAATTATATCAAGACACTCACTTTAGGGTAAAATTCAGCGAGTTTTTTTTTCACAAATATTGTCTGTCAAATGTCTTGTCTGATGAGCAGCAGCGCCAACCGGAATGAGAGATGGAAGAAATTGTTGTGTGGGTGATGACGCCATTTCCTGTATGGTTTCATCATCAACAATTTCGCAGGCTCCAGAGCATCATCATACCCTTATCCCGCCTGTGGCAGGGTTGGGTCTGCGGGTTCTAGCCCTCCACTCCCGTCTGTCTCCCACCAGGTCCCCGTCCACCCCACATACTGTCATGTCCTTACGGATAACCTGTTCCCACGTCCGCTTCGGTCTCCCCCTGCCTCGGGTGCTACCGACCACCTGCATTCCTGGCAAGGACCTAACGAGCTCCACCTCCCCTCTTCTCATGACGTGTCCATATCACCTCAGCCTATTCTCCCTCAATTTTTCTGCGATGTCCGCCACCCCAGGCTACCTCTAATATACGCATTCCTAATTCTATCAGCTCTCGACATGCCACTCATGCGCCGCAGCATTCGCATCTCGGCCACTTGCATTCTATTGACGTGGCTCTTTCTTACTGCCCAACACTCCGATCCATACAGCATAGCTGGTCTAACCACTGCCCTGTAGAACTTCCCTTTCAGCTTGATTGGGACCCTTCTATCGCACAGGATTCCGCTTTCCTGTCTCCACTCCAGCCACCCCCATTGATTCTACGGGTCACATCCAAGTTTATCACCCCATTGCTTTGGAACGTTGATCCTAAGTACTTTACCTCTTGCACCTTTTTCACCAGTACGTCACTGCTACGGTATTTTCCTGTTCTTCCCAATTGCAAGATAAATACTTTGTCTTCGTCATGTTCATCTTTAGCCCTCCCTTTTCTATCGCTCCTCTAATATCGTTTAGTCCCTTCTCTATCTGTTCTCTGCTGTCTCTAACTTTTTCGATATCGTCGGTAAATGCCAAGCACTGAGGGGTCCAATCTCCTACCTCCGTAAGCAGTTTGTCCAAAACCAGGATGAAAAGGTATGGACTAAGTGCCGAACCTTGGTTCGCAGCCTCCAGAGCAATGGGGATATACAGTGGCGGATCCAGCATTTTCGTCAGGGGGGGGTTGAGCCATAGGCAGCGATTGGAAACGCAATTTTCATTTGTCAGTGTCAATGTCGACCCAAAATTTAGGGGGGGGGGTTGCAACCCCAACCCCCCCCCCCCTTAGATCCGCGCCTGGGGATATATACCAGTGGTGACGAACCTTTTTTGAAGGCGGTCGAAAAAAAAAAGTTTTCGGCGGGTCAGGTCAAGTACTGTTTAAGTTTCTTAATAACAATAAATTATTATTAATAGGCCCTAATGAATGAAGTTTATTAAAGTAGCAAATAGAGAACATCGTCATCATACCCTTATCCCGACTGTGGCAGGGTCGGGTTTGAGGGTTCTACCCCTAAATTCCCGTCTAACTCCCATCGGATCCCCGTCCACCCCACACTACCATATCGTTACGGACAACCTACTCCCACGTCTGCATTGGTCTCCCCCTGCTCCGGGTGCTTCCAAGCACCTGCATTCCTGAAATGGACCTAACGACCTACTCCTTCCCTCTTCTCACTATGTGTCCATACCACCTCAACCTTGTCTCACTCACTTTTTTTCGCGATGTTCCCCACCCCTGGCTACATCTAATATACTCATTCCCAACTATCAGCTCTCGACGTCCCGCTCATTTACCGCAGCATTCGCATCTCGGCTACCAGCATTCTATTGGCCTGACCCTTCCTCACTGCCCAACACCCTGATCCATATCGCATAGCGGTCCTAACCACTAAAGGGGCAAATAGAGAACAAACTTTAAAATAATATTGAAAACAAAACATATTCATTTTATGTAAAAGGCCTACATCAGTGTGAAATTGCTAGAGACGATAAATTAGATATGATCACGCTTGGGTCACTTAAAGTTGCATGGTGGGTCACTTTCTTACTCGCGGGCCACAGGTTCGCCACCACTGATATAGACTCACATGTGACTCATAGAATCAATGGGGGATGGTTGAAGTGAAGACAGGCAAGTGAAGTCCTGTGTGGTAGGAGAGTCCCGATAAGATTGCAAAAGAAGTTTTACAGGGCAGCGGTTAGACCAACTCTGCTATATGGTACCGGTTCTCAACCCGTGCTCTGTGGAACCCTGTGGGGGTCTGTAGCAGGATTTTCCGGGCTCCATGGTACCAAGCGCTGCGGATCCCTGGGATCTCTATCTATCACTCTATAGTTGTGGTTTGCTTGAGAAACTACTGTACAATTGTTCAACTTTCATCTTGTGCATTTTATATTTACGTAGTTATGTTCTGCCGCTACACTGGATGCTTCTAACGTTTTCTGCTTGAGGTTTTGGGAGCGGCATATTGCGTTGGACACGCCAGTTCTCGCCTGATCACTGTAGTTAAGCAACACAACCGCAGCTAGAACTAACATGGGTTGCCGTTTGGGAAAATTGGGTCCGCTAATACTCAATCATCGTCACATTAGTATAGTGTTTGTGCAGTCTCGGCAATAGAACTATGCAGTAGACAGGGCTTTAATGACCTTGTAGCTGAAAGGCCCTAAAACACCAAACGAAACAAACGGGGGTAAGCCGAAACGAACAGAAATATGGATGGAAGGGGAAGTCAGAAATCGACAAGATAAGGTGCGAATAGTGGTTTTCTGTGACTGGCTACCGTCTATATATCTTACCCCTTCTAGTGTCTTAGTAGAGTGCATAGTCAACACTTAATTTCACCATTTGCATGTTTCCATGCAGAAAAAATAAACGCAAACCTGTCTAACATTGCAGGCCAATTTGCTACGAGTTTATGAATGAAATGTTAAGGTTATAGAATACAAAAAAAGTAAAAACCATAAATATATAAAATTCAATTTGGCCGCCCATTTAAAGTACTCGACTATTACCTTTCCGCTGGAGTGTTTCAGAACAAAAACAAAATCATTACTGTCGTAAAATAATTTATATTATTTATAACTCCTAATTTTCTTGACGTCATTCAAAGTAAATATTAGAAAAAAAATTAATAATAAATTATAGCTAACTGCTCCCTCCTATCATTAATTTATAGCATTAAGCAGATGGCAAACATCTGTCTCGGTAGCTCACTTTACCTTATGTTGATGAGGGTTCGAATCCTGGCTGAAGTAGGTGAGTTCTCTCAAGCAGAAGGGCTTTCCCGTGAGCGGCTTATTGCGTTGGACACACCAGAGACATCACTGAAATTAAGCAACGCAACCCCAGTTAGTACTAACATAGGTGGCCGCTTGGGAAAACCGGGTAGCACTAGAACTATGCAATGGACGGGGCTGTAATGATCTTGTATTTGAAGGACCTTAAAAAACCAACGAAACGAAAAAAATGAGCTTTCCGACGTATGAGAATTACAACCGTTTTACGTGTGTTGTGCACGCTGTGATCTGCACGTAAAGGAACCCTTTTAAGGCTTGGCACACATGGCAGACAGTTGGATAACTACACATTTATAGGCAAGCCAACACAAACGATCGCTTTTTAGTAACTGCCTAATTTGTGGCATAGACCCGCCTCGGTGGAACAATAGATAATGCTAGATTTACTGTGCCAGTAGTTCCAGGTTCGATACTGGATCGAGGTGGGTTGACTTCTTTCGGACTAGAGAGAAGCCCCGAGTGCACCTTCCTTCGGATGAAAATTAAAACCGAGGTGCCGAGTGGTGTACGATTACATTTCTACGTAAAAGAACCGTCTCCTACTAAGCGACGTGTAGATGAGGCCAAATTTCTAGGTGTTGAAACTCACCCCCTGGCGTCGGTGGAGTGCCCCAACGAACAGTAGACCGACGATAAGTAATCATAGGGTTTACAGCTTAGTTTGGCAGCCGGCTGTGGAAAAACACCGTCCAATATATCACCTTTGTGTTCAATAAGAGGGACTAGATGGATACCCGACCCTGCCATAGGCGGGAAAAGGGTTAGGAGTTGCTTGATCTAGGTTGAGGGCACACACAAAAGTCTGCTTTTAATGGACGACCAATACCTAGATGTGTAGCTTTGTATGTAAAATATTGGGTCCATCCAATTGCCTGTCAGCATCTGTTGAACGGCCAGTTTCATATACTAGACCTACATGAAAGTTTATGTGAAAATCCCCAAGGAATTTTTTTAATTATTACAGAATGTCTGGTAATTAATTAAAATGAGTAAAAATATACCTGTAGATTGGCTACATTTCCAGGTGTAGGAGCTCGCCTCTTGGTGTTAGTGAGCAAAGTTGTCCTAGCCCAATAATAAGTAAAGGGTCGCGGCAATAAGTCCAACAGTTGACTACATTGAAATACCATTCAACAGTTCGTTGGTGTGCTTCTCGTTTCAATGGGGCACATGGTCTACTCTAGCCTTTATGCGGCCCCGGACATCAAAAGAAATTTTCGCCCGCTGCTCATCAGTGGTCGATAAGCAGCGTTGTACATTACCGTTCCTTACCCCATAATTTGTCGACCTTTGTTTTAGAAAATTTAGTCCGTTACCGGGGCGGAATTACAAGAGCATCTCAAAATACCGCCATTTAGATTTACCACCTCGGGCAAATGTCCGGGTTGCCGGTGCCTGGAGTGAGGCCTGTATAGCAAAGAGTAGGCTATCTATTCCTCGACTGCCAGAGGCAGGAATTGTGTTTGGAATGATGACAGAATGATAATCTGCCCGGGTTCGCATTGCATCCTGACACCAAAGCCAGGTAAATGGCTTAATTGACCAGTTTGTGGTGAACTTTAGGACTCAAAGTGATCGGTGAAGTCGGAACGACAAATTGTGATTGAGTCTTTCGGGTGGAGGAAAGTCCCAGCAGCGCCTTTTGTCGGATATAGAAAGCAATGCGGTGCCCCTGTATTGTATGTACGGTTTACGGTGTCACCAGCGCACGTAAAAGAACCCTCTCTTAGGCATGTGCAGACTGTGCGGCTACACTGTGTCCAAGGCAGCGTCGGATTTAGATATTGAGAGGCCATACGCTATTTCAGTTTTGAGGCCCTTTTCAGTTATCCCCTCTTTGTTATGATTGTAATCAAGCGCACCAACATAAAATTAATGTATTAATCAACTTTACAATAATGGACTTTGGAAAAATGTTTAACAAATAAAGGAGTGTCATAAATTTTGAAGCTCGCTAAATGTTGAGGCCCTAGGCTTCAGTCTACTAAACCTAGTGGTAAATCCGGCTCTGGTTCCAGGGCCTCGGGGTCCCGCCGCCACATGAATATATTGCAAAAATGTACGCAGAAAAACATTATTACAAGGAGCACCGCTTATCCGACCTAATTGGGATAGATGGTACGTCGAAAACACAAAAAGTCGAATAATCCGAAATACATAAAATAATTGGTATTACATCATCATCATCATCACACCCTTATCCCGCTTTATCCCGGTCTACCCCACTATTCCAACACTGCATTATATAACCAAAAAATAAATTTTGGCAGGTAAATTAATGCTTTGTCGGTTTTAATATTGCGTGGTGTCTGACCTATTGCACAATAACTATAATGCAACAGGAGTCAGGCACATGCCAAAATAATTGGTATATTAAAAATGATAGCAAACCCAGCATTTGTTGTTCATAACATTTAATTATGCATGCATACATGTAAATACATGTTTAATGTTTGAAGAAATTTGTTATCACACTTTGTTTTCCACATTGGTATCTCTTTCTGGCAGCAATACCGTGCCGACAGCGCAAAAGGAGACCGCGCCCAGAGGGTGTCGGTTAATATACAACGTCGGATAAGCGGGACCCTACTGTATCACAAAATTTAAAAGCGTTAACATCGTTAACTTAGAGGCTCCCAAAAGAGTTCCCTGCACAGGGCCCCCAAATATTAAAGACCTTGCTCAAAGACAGACTCTATGTGGAGTTTGATATACAGTACAGTCCGTGCATATCGGCTATCATTTTCAGGCTTGCCCCCTGGCGTTAGTGGAGCAACGGTCAACGGGTACAGCATTTCATCAGCAGCTGACTTCGTAAAATACCGTCCAATAGTTTCCCTATGTGTTAACTGCTCCTACGTTCGCTTTGGTCTTCCCCTACTCCGGGCACTGCCACCAACCAGCATTCCTGCAAAGGACCTAATGAGCTCCTCTTTACCCAACCCTGTCAATACCAAGATACGGGTTAGAAATGATGGATAATGGCCAATATCGTTTATTGCCCACTTATTGTGGACTATGTTCTAGTCTGCTAAAATGCAATTCATCACTCGTTCGTTCCACAAATGTGGAGATTTGTAGAATAAACCTTTAGCTGTAGCCCCTGTGTTTTAGCTCCAAATTCTGCGTCATAAACCCATTTCCAACCTGCATTTTGCCGTTCCTTCACCTACAGAACTTGATTTACGCCTTACTATAACCTTAATTTTGGGTCCGAAATTTTGACGCATTTGCATATCCGTAGTTCGGGTATCATGCCGTCTTAAAGTTCTGCCTTCGGCGTCTTAGGAGTTTTCTTTAGAAACCCATCATATTCTATCAGGGTACAGAGCATTCGCTGATATTTTAAACATTAACTACAGTATGTTCAACTCCACTACATCGCCGAGTTTAACAAGGGAGAGGCTCCAAGTTCACCTTCTGTCGGATGGAAAATCAGATTATAGTAAAGTGCCCAAAATCCGTCCCCTGCCCTAAAACCGTCCCCCCCCCCCCTCCTTTAACTTTCAAGGAGAGTACTGTAGCCTTCAGAACAGCACATGAAAGCCTTCAGAACCATTCAGTTTACTACAGGCTCTGATGCAGTTGCTTTGTTCTGTTTTTAACTATTAAATTTTTCAAAAAATAGGTTTTGTGTAAGTTTACTACATTGCGGAATCGAACCTTAAACAGTTATATTGACATTTCCGAGTAATTTTTTCATCATTTGGCAATTGATAATTAAAGATTACTCCTTAAATATTGTGGTCAAGTTGTCAGAGCCGTGTAGTTGTGGTTGTTTGTTCAAGAGATGGGGCTTTTTTTTTTGTTATTGCTGGGATCCTAAATCCGTCCCCTTTGACATTCTCAAATTCGTCCCCTGGACGGATTTAGGACCATCATAATGTATTGCTCTTTTTTTATATTCTATAATTTCCCAACCCCTTAGACTAGTTTTGATTCATATATGATCACGTGTTGAACTTTTTATAATGTGTTTATTACTTCTATGCCTTATTATTATAATGTAGTAGAGCTGAAGAACCGCTTCCTACACGGCGCGGATTTTTAGGGGCAGAAACTGAGAAGAAGAGTGTTAACATCGGCCCATGGACTACATTCGGTGGGCCACGTCATTTTGTGAGACCCGTTCACAAGTGATCAATCACATAGACAAATTTTGGGAACACTGGGTATTGTTAATACCCAAATCGTCGTAGCAGTGTAGTGTCCGTGCAGGCTCAACATTAGAACTATGCAGGGGACGGGGCACTAATGAACAATGTAGTTGAAGGGTCCTAATACACCGACGAAACAGAAATAGACGCTGTTAGCAATAGCATACCAGCAAATAATATTTTGAATAGATAAGTATCATTCGTAGTAAAATATAATTTCTGTTTATTACATTTGTTGTATGGTAACCCGCCTCGGTGGCGAAGTGGTTAGCACACGTTCCATACTGGACCGGTATGGGTTGGCTTCTTTCGGGCGAGTGAGAGGCCGCGAGTGTGCCTTCTTCCGGATGAGAAGTAAAACCAAGGTCCCGTGTAGGTGCATGATGGCACTTGCACGAAAAAGAACCCTCTCTACTATGCAACGGGTAGATGCGGCAAAATTTCCAGGTGTAGTATCTCGCCCACCTGTTGTCGGAAATAGCCAAAAAGAAAACGAACAGTAGACCGCCGATAAGTAAGCATAGGGGTTGGAGCTTTGGTCGGCAACCGGCTGTGGAAAAAC
>JAAFCE010001963.1:17751583-17784613 GCA_013389805.1 Trigoniulus corallinus | reverse complement strand
GAGTCGGTGGAGTGCCCCAAGTACACATTCGAAAAGTAGACCGACGATAAATAAGCATAGGGGTTGCAGCTTAGGTCGGCAACCGGCTGTGGAAAACCGCTGTGCAATATATCGGCCTTGTGTCCATTCAGAGGGACAAGATGGGTACCCGACCCTACAATAGGCGGGAAAAGGATTAGAAGTTGCTTGGTATCTGGTGTCGTTGTGGCGCTGGAAGGGGGGCGAAAGTTTGTCGGCTCTCTGTTTGTCTCCTTCTGGTGTGGAACAAATGGTTACTCGATGCCGTCTGTAAAAATTATGATGATAATGAAGAGGGGAGGAGACCGGAAGTGAGGGACGACAGCTTAGTTTGTTTTTGTTGACACGTCGCCGTTTCTAAGATACAAAGCTGACAATGATACCCCCAAAAGAATTCATGGTCAGCACCATTGCAATACTGTTCATTTTATCCAAATTAACACATAGGTGCAGTATTAATACCCTAATTCTAGTGAGCAAATAATGTTTCTTTCTAGTGCGACTTGTGATCCGCCCTCTATTCTTATCTGGAAAACGAATAAAAAACTGGTTAAAAGAATAATTCTCGTCATTACATATGTAAAATGTTAGCAACTTCAACACGAGATGGCAATTGGTTGATGGGTTGTATGATGCCATTTACCCTCCACAGATTTTTAATAAATTAGAAATGGTTCTGGTTTTGGTGAATTTATTTTTTTCTTTCTTCGCATATAAATTTACTGAATAACAAACATGAGGACTAGTCCTTTGTCTGTTATTCAAACACAGGTTTAATTTTGAAGTCTGATAAATGAAATACATTACATTAGCCATTTTAACTTATTGTTATTTTAGTGGTTATACCATAAACCAATCACTGTTTGTCACCACGCCAATTTAAGAGAATTCTACAGTACGATGGGTCATCATCATTTCATCACGGTTTTCCCAACAGATTTCACTTTTCTTTGACTTTCTGAAATGTCAAGACCCTCCTCGGTGGCTCAATAAGTAGTGTGCATGATTTACAGTGCCAGAGGTTCCAGGTTCGATACTACATCGAGCTGGGCTGACTTCTTTAGGTTTTGTTGCCCGTTTTTTGTTGTCACCCCATCCACTGCGTAGTTCTAGTGTAGAGACTGCACAGGCGCTGCACTAATGCGACGATTTTGGGGTATTAGCGGTAATCAGTTTTTTCAAGCGGCTCCGCCCCCCATTTAGTACTAGCTGGGGTTGTGTTGCTTAGTGTTTTAGTAGTTGTGTTGATCAGACAAGAACTTGTGTGTCCAACATAATAATCCGTTCCCGGCTTCTTTAGGGCGAGAGAGTAGCCCTGAGTGCGCCTTCCTATAGATGAGAAATGAAACCCAGGGTCCGTGTGGTGCACGATGGCATGCGCACGTGAAGGAACCCTCTCTACTATGAAACGCGTAGATGAGGCAAAATATCCAAGTAGGCTATTTATTTATTTTATTTATTACAGCATGGCTGTCTATAACGTATCATTAAAAATAAAAAAATACACAGACAACGCACCCCCACCTGGGTGCTGATGAAGATATGATTTGTCAATTTTTTCCCTTTTTGTCCGCCGACTGCGGGCCGCGGGTTGGATACCCCTGTTGGAATCATTGTAGGATCTCTAAAGAATAGATTTCTGACAACGTTTCGATTCGGATCCAAAAACCAGGGCGGATCCAGGGGGAGCAATGCATCATTTGCTTCCCCCTCAGTGCTTCAATCGGGTGCATATTTCTTTCAACTGATGGACGATTCAACTTTGCAACTTATGAGGCATTTGGCATTTGCTATTCCCATTTCTATACAGCCAGTCTAATCTGCAGTTGGCTAAACTACTGAGGAGAGGAAATTGTCTAAGGCAGTGTTTTTCAACCTTTTTATTGGAATGGAACCTTTTGGAACATTTAGACCTTTTGCGGAACCCCGTACAGCGACAGAAAACAAATATTAATTGATACAGGTGTGTGTATTAGCATTAGCAGTTGAATTTGTAACCTAATGTTTGAGAGAGACACACGAAGTTCATCTTCAACAGACAAAACTCGTTCTTGTTTCTTGTGTTTTTATTGTTAATTTTTATATTTTACCTTGCCATTGGCTGAATCCTTGGGTGGACCTCACGGAACCCTGGTTGAAAAACGCTGGTCAAAGGGGCAGTAGAGGACCTATTGTAATTGCTAGCAAGTTTTATACTAAGGGGCGCACCTTTATGAAGTGCGCCCTGATCCGCCCCTATCCGAAAAGGAATTGCTCACAAACCTAAAGTAGAATCTCAATGCTTGATTAGTTTTGGAAATGTTTGCAATTAAAGCTCACTAATGATTTTTTGGAGGGCATCAGGCTTAACACAGAGGGAACAATTGGTTCGCCAGACTCTCTTCCCCCGTGTACTAGCCATGGGTATTACATTGTACTTGGGTGAAGTACTAGATGGCATTTTACGTGTCGTGCCTCACCCTATACAGTAATTCAGAACTTCTTGGTTATTTAAATACTGTGTTGAGTGGTTTTCCTGGTTCTGACATGCTGGTGGGGTGTTTTCGACCCTAAAGACTAAAAATTCTTTAATGATTTTAAATGGCATTTATTTGCATTAAATTTGTTTGCATTTCTTTAATTCACAAGGTAGCTACTTATTTAAACATAACTGTTTGTTAAATAAGACCTACAAACTCAATTTAAAATTTGGAAAAACCACTGACTAAAATTCCAGTAAGTTGCAGGAAGGCAGTGTGTGGGCCTTTGCAACAATGCATTAGTGAAAATTTTCACAGCTGGGTGGGTTTCATTGTAATTTGAAATGCAGAAAAAGTATTTCCTTTAATTTAATACTACTGTGCAATCATTGTAAAACTTTAGGTAACATGCTACAGGGGTACCATTCCCCCACACGATAAACTTACATTAACATGCTGGTGAGGTCCAAAGCACCCAAAGGCCCCCATTTTTATCATTACTGTAAATGTTTCCATCTCCTGCTGCTACCCATTGCATAATGCATATCTAGTGGGAAAAATATGGAAAAGTTCCATCACTTTTTTCTATTATACTTTTTCAATATTAAGAAAATAAAAGTGCTTGGGATCTTTTCTATTGTATAATGCAATGTTGGAATAACTTAGGTAGGCCAGCATTCCCCCCCCCCAGACAACCCAGCCATTATTCCTGTTGGTTTGACGCGCCTGGCTGGGATGCCCCCAGTCAAGAGCAAGTTCAATGGACCCACAGACCCGACCCTGCCACAGGCAGGATGAGGGTGTGATGATAATGATGATGATGAGGACAACGACGACTAAAAGTTACACTTGTACGCGCTATATATGAGATTCAATATTTGCACTTCAAATAATTGTGCACACATGCATAATTTAGAAAAACATAAAATAAAATATTATTTTCTGCAGTGTCTTTTTGAGCATCAAATTGTCGATAAAAGAAGCCCCCCTCCCCGTAGTTTGACAGGTTTTGCAAATGCATGCATCTCCCATCCCAAACCCAGGCAGTAATCTAACAACAGTAGCAACCATTATTTATTTGATTAGTTGAATGAAAACTACAGTATATGTCGTATATACATTATACAGTATTTTGTTATCTGAGAAGGAAAATAATTTCGTGTGAAGCGATTTTTGTTGCGTGCTAGAAGAAAGAAATGTGTGAAATTACATAGTGTTTTGTCCGGACCACAGTGTTATTTGGTGTTAACCGATATTTCATGTTAAGCGTTTGGTGTTAAAAGATTTATCTGAATAAACATCACCAATGTTAAGAATTTTTGGAATTAGAGTCACATTAAAAAATGACAGCAAAAAAAAATCGCTTTTAACAATTGTTGTTATCCATTTAGGTAATATGTATGTACATCCGGTATAGCTATGATACAGAGTATAGGTAAACGTACTGCACAATAATGTGTATTACATCTTATATAAAAAGTTACTGTATGTATTTTAGACATTTTAAGAAATGCACATAGCACCTATATACACCTATGTAGGTAGTTTCCACCTGTGCTAATTGCAAAGCTACTGAGAAGATTTGATTACAACACTGATTCGCGTACCTTATTAACTTAGTCTACTTCTCCCCTAGCCGAAAGTACCTTCACTTCACTCCTTCTCTGCTCACTACTAACCCTTTTTCAGCTTCTGGAAGGGTCGGGTCCCATTGGGACACATGAACCATTTCTTGTATTTTTCTGCGCGCGCACACGTGCACACCTTAGAGCAGCGATTCTCAACCACTGTGGCGCGAGATTCATGAAATGTGCCGCCACCTCGAATACCCATGCTGAAGTGACGTCAGGCAAGCAGTTTAATCGGTTCTGCCTTCCTAGGAGGGACAGGTTGAACCAATGGGAATTAATATTACAGTTCTCACTACTGGCTAATAAACCTATATAGTAGCTTAGTCTACTAGTCACCCGCTTGATGTGTGCATGGGGCTAGGTTACAAGTAGAATACAGTAACTTCTAACCCTCTTCCTGCCTCTGGCAGGGTCGAAGGTCCATCTTGTCCCTCTAAGTGGACACAAGGGCGATATATTGGGCAGTGTTTTCCCACAGCCGGTTGCCGACCAAAGCTGAAACCACTATGCTATTTATCGTCTTTCTACTGTTCGTTGGGACATTCCACCGAAGCCAGGGGGCGAGCTCTTACTCCTGGAAATGTTGCTTCCTCTATCCATTCCATAATATTGAAGGTTTTTTTCACGTGCAGATTCCATCGTACACCACACGGGGCCTCGGTTTTACTTCTCATCCGAAAGAAGGTGCACTCTGAGCTTCTCTCTCTCTCTCCCAAGAAAAGCCAACCCACCTCGGTCCAGTATTTGTTTTTGCATAGGGTTAGGTTACAACTTATATATTTTCTTTGGCGCTTGTGTGCCCCGGAATGTGTCGTTGTGAGTGTGTCGCCAAATTATTAAATTATTAAAAATGTATCGTGACGAAAAAAAAAGGTTGAGAATCGCTGCCTTAGAGGAAGCAATGCTCTGCGTCACCGAAGGGCCTTTATTTATCCACCCAAAAACTTTCAACCCATAAACACGATTGACACTTGAGTCATGAGTTCGAGACATATTGAACTGTTGTTCACTTATTCCGCATTCCGTGAAGGAACCACCTGCACTCTGTTTTCACCTAACTTCTCACTTGAACAAGAAGTCTTCAGTGTTTCAATTGCTCTTTGTCTGCTCTAGTTTCTCTATCATCTGATTAATGAATATATCAATTGAGTTATTGAGCACGTTTCGTTGTTTTGATTTCAATCTGAACAGGAAGTTGTTATTTATTCCATTATTAAGTCTCGGTTCAAATAATTATGCATAAAGCTATCCACCTCCTTCCCTACTTCCCCCCACCCTCTGACATTCTTTGAGTTGATTGGGCAAGTGTGTGGTAAATTGTTGAAGCCATAGTTTCATAGTTGCCTCGTCCTCTGCGATATTTGGGATATCATATCCATCTACAATTCTAAGAACATTTTCTACATGAAGAAAAACCTACGTCAAAATAATAGAAGTCTCCAACTTACCACCAGGTCGCCAAAATCATCATCAGAGCTTTATCTCGTCTATGGCATGGCTGGTCCAGTGAACTCTGATCTTCCATTCCCTCTTAATCGCAACCAGGTGCTTTTTCGTACAACCCATTGGCCTATCTCTACCTTGCCTGTTACTAACATTATGTTTCCCTCAAAAGAGCCAACGCAGAACCTCTCACTATTCCCCTCAATTTCTTTTCTAACTCTCTGGACACTAGCCAGGAGCCATTTGACATGCCACTTCAGGTTTGGTCTTCTGTTGTGCCCTTAAGACGTCTCTGATTAGTAACGTGAACGAGGGATGCTTCTCGGCCATCACTGTTCATTTCAGGTCTTATGTACTCTACGTTCCTACCATTGTTCCTACGTTCCTACCACCTACCGTTTTAAGGCCCTTGAACATCAAGGTCATTAGAGCCCCATCCACAGCATAGTTCTACTGCAGAGACTGCACAGACCTTACACAAATGTGACAGTTTTGGGTATTAGCGGTATCCAGTTGTCCCAAGCGGCCACCCATGTCAGTAGTAGCTGGGGTTGCGTTGCTTCACTTCTGTGATTAGACAAGAACTGGTGTGTCCAACGCAATTTGCCGCTCCCCTGACATTGGTGACAGTAGGTGCCCCAACGAAGGAAATACCATGTGATCAAATTTGACCTGGACTGGTCCATCTAAACCACCGAATGAAGTATGAGCAGGATACATCAATTAGTGTGTGATTGGCAGCTATTTGTTTACAGTACATAAAGTTTGTTTGGCACTTTTTACAATGGAAAAAATTGAACAAAGAGTTTGCTTGAAATTTTGTGTTTTCAATGGAATTACAGCTACGGAATCATTGAAGAGTCAGTCATCCAAAAGTCATAGCTCAACCACCATATTCGCCAGATTTGGCTCCCCGTGACTTTTTCCTATTTCCAAAACTCAAATATCCACTCCAGGGAATGTGCCATGAGTCGATTGAGGGCATAAAAAGAAATTCGTGCAAAGGAAGAAAAGGTTATCCCGGCCAAGGCCGATAAGAAGTGTAGGGAAAATTGGATTAACCATTGGCATGCTTGTATTGGCTCAAAAGGAGCCTATTTTGAAGGCAATAATAACAAGGCAATAATAATACATAAAAATGTTGTTTTTATTAACCAGTCCGGGTCATATTTGATCAGATGGTAAGCCGACAGCTACCAGCTGAGTGAAAATTCTGTGGTCTGAGTTCTATGATGAAAACTGGATAACCAACTTCACCATCATCATACCCTTATCCCGCCTGTGGCCGGGTTGGGTCGGCGGGTTCTAGCCCTACCCTCCATCTCCCACTCGATCCCCGTCCACCCCACACAAAATCATATCCTTAAGGGCAAACTGCTCTCATGTCTGCTTCGATTTCCCCCTGGCCCGGGTGCTTCCAACCACCTGCATTCCTGAAATGGACCTAACAAGCTCCTCTCCTCTTCTCATTATGTGTCCATACCACCTCAACCTATTCTCTCTCATTTTTGGCGATGTCCACCACCCCCAGGCTACCTAATATACTCATTCCTAATTATATCAGCTCTTGACATGCCACTTCATTCATGTACCACAGAATTCGCATCTCAGCTACTTGTATTCTTCTTCCCTTCCTCACTGACCAACACTGATCCATATACTGAAGCATAGCTAGTCTAACCACTGCCCTGTAAAACTTCCCTTTTAACTTGATTGGGACCCTCCTATCACACAGGACTCTGCTTGCCTGTCTCCACTTAAATCATCCCTCATTGATTCTGTTGGTCACATCAGAGGACAACCAACTTTGCCATAGCCAAAAAATAAGAATGAAAAGTGTTACAAGTGTATGAGCTTGGAGGAGTGGGACCTTTACTCTGTATACTTTGTTAGTGATATAGGACTTGGTATAAAATCCTTTCTTGAGCTATTTACAGATGACACATGCATTGCAAGCATGTGGAAGAAGGGTTATCTTCCTGCACAGAATTTCAACAAAACCTATACAAGATAAAGTGAGTGTAAAAAGTATTCATACACCATGACATTTAATAAATATTTGACTGTAATGATGTAAAAAAAAATCATAAAACATAAAAAGTCGAATTGAAATGTATCATGCAATGCTTCTTTTATTTTAATAATAAAAAACCCAAATGAAAACAAAATATTTTAATTTTTAAATATTATATAACAAAAAAAGTCTCTCTTTTTTTTGGGTGCAAAAAGTATTCATACACCCACAATGTTTTGAATTTTGGCGCCAGGATATGCCTGCTTATGACGCAATTCCTACTCCATTTAAATTTTGCAGCCATAATGACTATTTATTGACCACGTTTTGTTTACCAGTTTTAAAGTAAGGCTGTGATTTTGGCTGAAGATGGGACCAAAAGGAAAAGAGACCACAGAGGCTGAGAGAAAACAGGTGATGCTGCTCTGTAATGAAAGGAAATCACTGGGGGAGATAGCCAAGATTATTGGATGACCTAGACCAATGGTTCAATCCATCATTAATCATGTAAACAAAACAAAAACAACCAAACGCCAGCCACGTTCTGGGCGCCTACACTCACTCTCTGAGAGGGACAAGATGTTTATTGTAAGACAAATAAAGATTAACCCTTCTACTAGTGCACCTTCCATCACAAATGAACTGGCAAGGCATGGCACAATAGTTTCAACAAGTACTGTGTGAAATGTATGCAGAAAGGAGGGCTACCATGGTCGAGTTCCTCAAAAGAAGTTTTGGGTTAGCAAGGTGAATCAAAGGAAACATATTGAGTTGGTCAAAATGCATAAAGACAAGGGTAATGAGTTCTGGAAATCAGTTATGTTTTCTGACAAGAGCAAATTCAATATTTTTGGCTCTGATGAGCAATGTACAATATGCTGTAAGAAGAATACAGAGTTTCATCCTAAAAATCTAGTCCCAACAATAAAACATGGTGGTGAATCAGTGATGGTGTGGGGGTGAATGAGTGCTTCTGGGGTTGATAATCTCCACATCATTGAGGGAACCATGAATCAATATGGTTATACTGATATTCTGAAAAATAATCTCCACAGTAGTGCTGTGAAAATTGGTCTGAATAACAGTTATTTGTTCCAACAGCACAATGACCCAAAGCACACAGCTCTACATACAAAACAATGGTTGCTATACAACACTCCTGGGCAGCTCCATTCTCCACCTCAATCACCAGATCTCAATCCTATTGAGCATCTGTGGAGTATTTTGGACAAACAAATCAGGAAGAGGCCCATCAACAATAAAAATGACTTGGTCATAGCCCTACAAGAAGAATGGGAGAAAATCCCACCATCTGTTACCAATGATCTTGTTCAGTCAATGCCTAGAAGGCTTCAGGCAGTGCTAGATGCCAAAGGGCTTCCAACAAAATACTAATTTTCAAATATCTGTATATTGTTACTATTGAATTACCATACCTGAAAGCAGGTGTATGAATACTTTTTGCACCCCAAAGGAGGGTCTTTGTTTGTTGTATATTATCTTGTGAAAATTCTATTTTAGTTTGGTAAATTTTTTTCAATGATTGTGGAAAATCTTACATAATGTGATACTATTGCACTTTTTTCACTATTTCATCCCTATTTTTATGTTATTATAAGCATTATCTGCAAAACGTCATGGTGTATGAATACTTTTTACACTCACTGTATATGACTGGAGCAGAAAGTGGGAATTGCCATTGAGCCTGCACAAATGTAGCTTCCTTAGAATAAGCAGGTATAGTAAGCAAGTTGAATTTACTTTTTACATAGGTAGTGTGAGTGTTAAAAGGGTTGAGACCCACTAACACCTTGGAATTATTCTAAACACTTGGGGCACCTGGAAGGAGCACACTGACAAATTGATTAGGAAGGCTGGTGTACCCTTCATGTTGGTTAGGAAGGTGCTGGGGACAGCACAAAGGAAGTAAACGCAGTAATCTACTTTTCACTGGTACAGCCAATTGTGGAGTACTGTAGTCCAAATTGGCTTTCTGTTTAGGCGGGACTTATCATGGAAAATTGAAATGGTCCAAAGGAAGGCAGCAGGAATTGTGCTCAATCGCTTCTCTCATAGACTGAGTGTGTCGGACATGATCACAGAATTTGGGTGGGACTCACTACGTCAGAGGTGGGTATCTGACAACATTAAGCTGTTTATCAGACTGTTGAAAGTAGGATATAAGGGTCCTCTAGATGGCAGATTATCTCTTGAAGAATAAGGGAGAGAAATGGTCATCCGTTCAAATTGAAGGAGATCATTGCCCGAATAGACTCATATTACTGGTCCTTTTTTCAATTGTTATTCGGAAATGGAATGCTCTTGATGAGGATAAGGTGACAAACTTTCTGAAAGAAGGTGCCATTAAACAGGCAGGCAGTGTATGACAGAATAGATGCTCTACTTCAGTTGTTGTTTGCTTGTTGGTGTTTTAGGCCCCTTGAACTGCAAGGTCATTAGAGCCCCGTCCACAGCATAATTTTGATGCAGAGACTGCACAGACACTACACTAATGCGACGATTTTTAGGTATTCTCAGTACCCAGTTTTCCCAAGCGGCCACACATGTCAGTAGCTTTGCAGCATTGAGGTGGCAATTGGCTGTGTGAAATACCGCTCCAAAGGTGGCTCATGGTAGGACAAAAATGGATTACTATTGGCGGGACAAGGGGTAAGAATAATGAGTGATGAAACAGTGATTGACCTTAACCTCAACAGCCTTTCATTGGAGAATGACGAATTTACACCATATACTGTATAATGTAATATAGGGTTGTAACAACAGATTAATTTAATTACGAAATGATAATAATTTAATCAGATAAAAAAATTCATAACCTTTTAAAGATTTATATATATTTTGTGCCAAAAAAATTATCAATGTCATCCACTTTTGTGAGCTGATTACCTACAAATGTCGGTTATTACCCATAGTAAGTGTATCTGTTTCATGAATCTTCATGTGAGAAATTATGACCGTATATTATTGCCGAAAAATTAAATTAATTAGACAACTAATAATAAAATCAAGAAGAAAATTAAAAGCTTTATGAGGTTCTTACCACATCTAAAGCGTTCGTTTTAAATAATAATTTGCATTTTTTTAAAGTTAGTCTGCAAGCCACAATTTAACTCACCCTGGTTTAACCGTAGGGGTTAGTCTTATTCGTCGTTTGCGCATTCAAAAAATGACAGCAGAGCTTATACAGATGAACAATGAAAACTGAAATACAGTAGATTTAATCGTAGGAAGAAAACGAAGGTTACCCGCCTATAGCAGGGTCAGGTCATCATAGATGTAGTTGGAAGAGCAAAACAAGTGGATGAATTGTTCGATGGTTCTCCAGTGTTGATACGTTGCCGATCAGCACGTATAGTTTATTCTACGAAGCATTAGTTCATTAAACCTCACCGCGCTGGACTATTGTGTCAGTGGTTCCATGTTCTATTCTGGGCGAGATTGGGAACTTCCTTCGTGAGATGCCCCAGTGCGCCTTTCGTCCAATGGGAAGTAAAGAAAGACGGAGGGTGACAGAGATTGGCAGAGATAGGCAGAGGGTGACAGAGAGATAGACAAAGGGCGACCAAAAGAGAGACAGGGGGAGACAGATCGAGAGAAAGACATACAAAGAGAGAAAGAGAGAGACAGACAGAGAGTAGGCAACAGATCGAGAAAGAATGACCGGAGACAGATTGAGAGTTAGAGGGTGAGTGAGGGAGACAGATCTACTAGAGAGAAAGAGAGAGTGACAAAGGGATAAAGAGAGAGTGACAAAGGGATAAAGAGAGAGAGAGTGACAGAGGGAGAGACTGTCACTGTACAGTCTAGTGTTTAGTTTCACCCATTCTTAGTGACGGTCTCAGACCAGCCTTCTTTAACCGATTATTCTGTGGTATCTACCATATATGTATGTGAGTACTCATTAATTAAACTTGCTTAGGCAAATTCATTTCTGAATTTGTTGTTTCCTTTCCATCACAACTTTTTTTTGGCATCACCACTAACTTGCCATTTTTGACTGGTAAGTTTAAATGATAAATGAAGAAGACATTCAAAGAAACGGATCCAACCATGTAGTGCTGAAATGCCAAATTTAAGATTGTCTTTCTTTACCTTCCGTTTCATAACTTCATCAATTTATTTGAATTATTTTGATGTATCACCACAATATAGCACTTTTGGGTAGATAGGGGAGACCAGGGTTAGTTGTTGCAAACTTAATAGCAAAAAAACTGTAGTCTTTATATGGGATCTATTTGCACAAAATGTTGGGTAGGCACATTATAGTGACACATCACAAACTTCCAGCAAACTGCATAACAGTGGGAAGACACAGTGAAAAGAAAAATTGTTTGTTCATAGTGTTTATCTCATAGTTTACTGCCCTGGCTAACTACTTGTTGTGATTTATTAGGATTATTGAATTCCTTAACAAACTAGGCACATAAATTAGGTTTTTTGTAAGCTTGGGGTAGGTTGTCACATGATGCCTGGGGAGAGTTGTCACATGTGAGAGCCTATTCCCTTCTGTTGACAAAAGTTCTACATCACTCAAACATTCACAATTAGAAACAGAAGTTGGAATTAAAGTAATATTGAATAATATATTACAATATTTGTTGTATTTATTCCATGTTGTGTCCTTGGGCCACAACTGCCCTTTCCTCCAAAACAACAACAGATCTAATTTAAACTCTTCACCATAATGAATGAGGCATGTTTAGTTTTTTTTTTGGTTTAAATTGTTGGACAAATTTTTAAACATGTTTTACTTTGGCATCAGGTTGGAAGCTATTATTAATAATGCCCTCAGTTTAAATGAGAAAGGAAACTAGAGTTGGTGGATTGGGAATTGTCAGTAGTGATGTGCATCCCTCATCTAATGTAGGATACCAAAAAATCAGCAATTCTTTTTCAAATGAATTGGAAATAGAAAAAATTCCTATCAGTAATCTGTTATTATGAATAATAAAGATGTTTCCTTCTTAAAAGAAAACAAATTTCATTAATGACAGTGATTCACATTGTGACAAGTAACCCCAGGTGCTGTCACAGCCTACCCCAGAGATGGGGTTGATTGCCACAAAAACACACCTACTGTAAATGTTAAGTAGTTTCCAAATTTAAATATACTGTATATCCATCAGCAATTTTTTTGTTATAAAGCCAAATGTTTGGTGTTCATAATTAGGTTAGTATGATTTAAATGCTGTGTGTAAGTAAATTTAAAGAAAATCAAATTCAAAAAATTTTCCCATCAATCTTGGCAAAAATCATGTTTCGCAATCATCAACTGTTACACTACTATTAACAAGCATCATTGTCTGCCCATTCACCCTTCTTTTCTCTGCCATTGAAACTGTCTTTGTTAACTTAATATATTTAATTTTCAATGGCCTGCCATATCTGATAGAACCTCATTGGGGATTTTGCCAAATTATCTTTGATCCACATGATAATTGGAGAAGTACAATGGAAGTAATAAACACAAATGAATCATCACCTTCTGCATCATGAAAGACCTGTTTGTATTAGCTATGGCCTGACCTACCACCATATCCCCACTTTGAGTACAGATTTAGGTAGCACCCATCCTTCTGTTTAAGTGTAAATATGGCTGGTTTATGAAACAGGATCAAACGTTCAACAGTAAGATCAAGTAATACCTGCAAGTCAATCTGAACTGAAGCTGTGGCTATCTTTATCTCCTCCGGTTTTGGATATCAAGCAAGCTTAGCTTCTTGGATGACTTTGTAAGAAGGGAATACCTTTGGAGCATTTGATTTAATTATATTATATTGATGCAAAGATAGAGCTGCTGTCACTAACATTGCAAGTGCATCTTCTCCTGATATCATTGTGCTAGGTGCATGTGATTTCTTGTAAGCCTTTAAATATTTGCTAGCATGTGTAGGGCTTGACGCCATGTCTTTTAGTACTTTAGAGGCATGTAATTGCCCTGATGATTTCAAACTCTTTTCAGTAGCAAAAGTTAACAGATTAACAGACATAGATTTTCATAGTTCTTCAGTTTTCTGCCATTTGATTCATTCAGCACTTCTTTAAAATGGCTTCTTTAGGCGACCATATCCTGCCACAACAGGACATTGATGCTTGCAGCCAAATTTTATTCATTGTCAGAAATCTAGCTTCCATTCTATGTCCTGCTGCCCAACGCTCCAGGCATCCAGGTTAGCAGTTGTGACTGCTAAATGAGCTGTTTGTCTTTTTGCTCTTCACAGTACTGCAATTGTTTTACACTTTTCTGCAGCATGTGAATTCTTGACTTTATGTGCACCACAAATGCACATTGGGAGAGGACCGGCATGATGGGTTTGGGACCGGCAATACTTTAGGCCCAGGCTGGTTGTGGCTTTTCTATCCACCCTTGAATCATGCATAACATGTACTGCAACAGCAGTTCTCAAACATTTTAAATTTTATACCAGATAAATAAGAACTCCCGCCTTTGTTGCACAGTGTATAGCATGCTCGGTAACTCCGTCTGCGGCTCTAGGTTAGATAGTGGACTGAGGTGGGTGGGCTTATTTTGGGCGACAGAGATGCCGCGAGTGTGCCTTCTTTTGAATGAGAAGTAAAACTGGGGTTCTGTGTGGTGTATGATGGCATTTGCATGTAAAAGAACCCTATCTACTATGAAATGCTTAGATGACGCAAAATTTCCAGGTGCAGGAGCTCGCCCCCTTTGGCGTCGGTCGAATTCTCCAGCAAACAGTAAACCGATGATAAATATGCTTAGGGGTTGCAACTTTGATTGGCAACCGGCTGCTGAAAAACTGTCCAATAGCATATATCACCCTTGTCTCAATTCAGAGGGACAAGGTGGGAAAGGGGCATAGGCAGGAAAAGGGTTAGGTGTTACTTTTATGAGATAAATAAGAATTAAAACATTTACAGTATTTAAATATTTTGTGTAAAAGGTGTACCACTGAAAGTAATGTAATGTACCATAGTTTGAGAAATGCCGTGCTACACCTTTTCAATGTAAAGTTTTTTTTGAAAAAGTCATGTCGACGATAAGGTTGTCAACTTGGGTGTTCAGTCTGTGGCAAACAGATTGACAACCAAGGTGAACGTCTGTGTGCCGCTTTACGACAGCCTATTTTCCCCTGGGGCACTTTTAATTTACCGACGCGTCCTCAGAAGTCACAAAAATGCCCTCGGGAAGAAGACAGAAACCCTTAGTTAGTCTATGTTGGCAAGTCTGCCAACATTGGGTTGGCAAGTCTGCCAACATTGGGTTGGCAGAAAATGCGTATCTGGCCCTTTTGAAGGCGGGAAAGGGTTGAGAGATAGCGAGCTTCGATCAAGCCTTCACTTTTGTATTGTTTGTTTTGTTGGTGTTTTAAGGCCCTTCAACTACAAGGTCATTAGAGCCCCGTCCACTGCATAGTTCGAATACAGAGACTGAACAGACACTACACTAATGCGACGATTTTTGGGTATTAGCAGTACCCAGTTTTCCCAAGGGGCCACTCATATCAGTACTAACTGGGGTTGTGTTGCATAACTGCATATGCCCTATTAGAAGCTTGGTGATGACTGTAGCATTAATAGTAAACCTGTGTGATGAGGACTTTTTTTAATGAGGACTCATACATTCATTGCTGTTTAGGAAAGTACCTGACGGAATCCATCTTGAGGCTGAACAGTTGGAATGTTTAAGGATCAATTTCAGTAAAGTATTGCATCACTGTCAATGAGTGGAGGATCGCTCCTGGCCTAGGCAGATATCTTCTTTCGAACAAGAATGAAACTCTAAGTGTGCCTTTCCTCAGATGGGAAGTAAAATTGTGGCCCGGTTCACGTTGATGAACTATTTCTACTTTCTCTTTTATGAACACTTTCTGCAGGAGTATAACATCGCCCGGGGGAGTGCCCCACCGGTCAGCAAGCTATATTATAGTGTTTGCAGCTTACGGCAGCAATCAGCTCCGTAAAAATACCATCAACTTGTTCGCCCCTTTATTTCGGGTTTCAGCGAGGACAAATGGGTGGCAGACTCTGACATTGGCAGAAACTGAGAATGGAATGATAATGATAACACCTGTACCTCTCTTATTCATACTATTAATTAAAAATTTGAAATATTCGTTTGCCCTTCGGGTTTGGCATTTCCATTTTCTCTCATTACTTGTTGGGACGTTTTTATTAATTTATGAGGACACCTTTACGGGGCCTTTTTACTCCCCCTCTTTGCTGATGTTTGGCATTGAACTAGAAATCGTCTTGAGAAATTCTGATAATTGGAAACTTCGTTTATTTCTACAAACAAATACAACCTTGAATTTCTGACCCTGTTACCTTATTTAAATATTTATTCCAATAAAAGTTTTTTTTTAAAAAAACGTAAAAATTTTTTTCGCTAATCGTTTTACCTCTTTAATTTAACTATTTATATTTTCGGTCAAGCAACTTTTAATGCAGTTGGAACTACACACAAAAAATAAATGAAACCTAATCTACTACTGGTTGTTTTTCTCTTAAAAATTATTTGACCACTTTTACCTTTAATTCCAGGCCATAAAAGTGATTCGTATCTGGATTTATTAATTGTTGAACAAATGTTTTTAATTATAAATAAAAGGATCTTTCCCTCTTCTCGATAATCATAATGTCATAAAATTCATGATATTTGTTTTTATTCATAATCATTTTTAACAAAAAATGTTTGCTCGCTTCAAAAAGAAAAGCTTTCAGCAGGAAGGCTCGTTTCCGTTGCTGAAGGATGAGTATCCTTTGAATAAAGAAAGTAAAAATTAGTTTCAAACGTTTGCAAAGGTTGTGTGTATTCATCATATTTATCTGACGAATGTTCAGGCTCTGCTGTGAGCGATTCATTTCCACCTGACCAAACAAGCTTAGAAAACTTCCTCGTAAGACGTGCTCACAACGCCTTCGCAGAACGATCCAAAGACAGTAAGGTACAGAAAACTTGCTCTCAATACGTGCTAAGTACACCTATTCACAAAACTTGCTCGTCTCCTGCGAGCAGCCTCCTAAGGGTTCGGTCTGTTATGGCCTGTAATGTATAACATAACGTAAAACGTGCTCAGACAACACGCTCGCAGAACGTTCCTAGAGCTGCTGTATCGCATTTGACACACTCGTTCTCGCCTGATCACTGAAGTTTAGCAATACCAACCCAGCTAGTACTGAAATGGGTGTCCACTTTTGAAAACTGGGTCCCGCTAATATCCAAGCATCGTTGCATTAGTTATTTTGTTCCACCAACGGATAGGAGAGTTGGCCAAGCAGCCATAACGGGCTGGACCCTGTGAAGACTGCTTGCGGGTAAGGGGAAGGAAGGATTTCGGAAATTAGGAGTGGGGAAATTAGCAGTGCCTAGTGTTCCCAATCAACTGCCCGTGTCAGCACGCGCGGATCCAGGATGGGGTTTTTGGGGTTGCAACCCCCTCATGCACACAAACTTATTCGCATAATATATGCGAGCTTTAGCTCAACTCCCCCCCCCCCCCCCTGTAATGGCTCAATCCCCCCTGGCGAAAATCCTCGATCCGCCACTGCGTGTAGGTACTAACTTGGGTTGCGTTTCTTAACTTCAGTGATCTAAGGAGAACTTGTATGTCCAACGCAATAAAGCCGGAATTAGTCAAGTGTCTGTGCCCTAAAACACCAAATAACCAATCCAACAACCAGTTAGCAATAACATCGGTGGCCGCTTGGGAAGCTGGGTACCGCTAGTACCCAAAAATCCTCGCATTAGGGTAGTGTCTGTGCAGTCTCTCCATTAGAACTATGCAGTGGACGGGGCTGTAATGACCTTTAGTTGAAGTGCCCTAAAACACCAACAAAACGAAAGAAGCCGGTTCCCCAGCGGTTGCCGACTAAAGCTGCAACTCTTGTGCTTATTTATCGTGTTGTTGTTGTCTGTTGGTGTTTTAGGGCCCTTCAACTACAAGGTCATTGGAGCCCCGTCCACAGTGTAGTTCTGACGAAGGGACTGCACAGACACTACACTAATGCGACGATTTTTGGATACTAGCGGTACCCAGTTTTCCCAAGCGGCCCCCCCCATGTCAGTACTAGCTGGGGTTGCGCTGCTTAACTTCAGTGATCAGACGAGAACTGGTGTGTCCAACGCAATTCGCCGCTCCCTATTTAGCGTGGGTCTACTGTTCGTTGGGGAATTCCACCGATGCCAGGGGCGAGTTCTTTCACCCGGGGCTCTTTCACCTTGCTCGCCAACCGGCTCTGGAAAGTCACTGTACAATATATCGTCCTTGTCTCTATTCAGACAGACAAGATGGGTACCCGACCTTGCCATTGGCGAGAAAAGGGTTAGGAGTTTCTTTTTTGCAGGCTGGATTTTTGAAAGCTACTCCTCAACCCTTGTGTAGAAGGGTCAACGGGTTCTGAGTAGCAATACAACGAATAGGCAAGTCCCATCGCAGTTGCCATGTCCAATACACACAGCACCTTCTTTTCGAAATGCCGTTTGCCACTTAACTCGTCAAATCATGTGCAAAACACTAAACGGTGCATTCAAGGTGTTATTATCCTTCAGAAAGAATATGAGCTTTCAGAAAGGAAGGAGAGAAGTGGGAAGACATTTTAGACAAGGCTGACAATACAGGGGCGGGTAAGGTTATTACAGACCTATATTTTCCAAATTTAAACAAATAGTCATCTCTTTCATTTAATTAAAGGCATGATTTCTTGACAGGTCTATAATTTACTTCATTAGTGCCCTAAGGTAACATACTTGCTGACGCACCTTCAAGCAGTCAGTTAGTCAGTGTGTACGTGTTCCTGTTACTTCACATAAGAATGAACGCCGTCTTTACTTTTTAAAATCTCATCTAGCAACGTTACAGTGTGGCCCGAAAGAAATTTGACTCAATTACCGTAATTACAGTACTTGATAGAACTCGATTGGCATCTTTGATTTACGATAATTTCGATAATCGAGAATTCATGGTCAGATTGCACTTATTAATGTTCTTATCAAATTGAGTGAAAGGTTAAATTATGTCATAGGTTTTGCGCTGGGCTACGTCTTTCAGATAACCACCCATTTCTGCCTACGATAGCGTCGCCTTAGTCATTAAACCTTTTTTGGCACATGGTGTAGGACTCACTTTCACTTGCCTCGGTGGTGCAGGAGGATCATCATCATCATCTTACCCTCCTGCGGCGGGGTCGGGTCTGTGGGTTTTTATCCTCTCCTATCCCCCACCAAGTCCCTCTCTACCCTGCACGTCTCCATGTTCCTCTGCACCACCTGCTCCCAAGTCCGTTTTGGTCTTTCCCTACCCCCGGTGGCCCCAATCACATGCAGACCTATAATGTAGCTAATAATTTCCTCCTCCTCTCTCCTCCTTACATGCCCATACCTCCACAGCCGATGTTCTCTCATTTTCTCTGAAATGTTTGCCACCCCCAAGCTACCTCTAATGTAGTCATTTTAGACTCTGTTGGCTCGTGACACCCCAGCCATGTAGCCCAGCATTCGCATCTCTGCCACTTACATTATCCTTTCATGGTTCTTCCTAGCTGCCCAACACTCTGAGCCATACAGCATAGCGGGCCTAACGACCGTTCTATAAACTCTGCCTTTTAACTTTATTGGGACCCAGTGGTTACACAGGACTCCACTTGCCTGCCTCCACTTCTGCCATCCTGCATTAATCCTATGAGTGAAATCAGCATCTGCTCTGGAAAACTGATCCTAAATAACAAAACTTGCACCACTGGTATACCCTCACCCACAGAACGGATCTCAATCCCTTGCCCTTGGCTACTAAAATTGAAAGCTAGGTACTCTGTCCTCTTCATGTTTACTTTAAGACCGCCTCTTGACATTGCTGTCTCAATGTCTTGTAGGCCCATTTGTGCATCCTCTTTGGACCCCTCAAGCCTTCCCACATCATCAGAAATACCAATCACTGGGGGCCCACCCTCCTATTCCCATCAGCAGCTCACCCATTACTAGGGTGAATAGACATGGGCTAAGTGCTGACCTTTGATGCATACACCAACCTGTACGTTGAAGCATGCAGTGTTTCATGCTGTCCTCACCACAGCAACCAAACCCAAATACATATCCTGCACTATCCTAATATGGCCTTCATCAACCCATTTATTCCTTAAAACGTTCCATTGTACCTGTCTAGGGACACTATCATAAGCCTTCTCCAGTTCAGCGAATGCTGCATGGAGGCCCTTCTTTGCTGTTCTATACTTTTCTATCATCTGTCTTAGAATAAAGATTGGTTCCATGGTGGACCTACCAGGCATGAACCCAAATTCGTTTCCTTGGACACTAGTTTGGTCTATGAGACGTCCTTCTATGACTCACTCCCACACCTTCATAGAATAGCTCATTAGCTTTATGCCTCTAGTTTCCACAGTCTTGGGCGTCACCTTTGCCCTTGAACATTGAAACTATCCAACTCTCTCACCATGCAGATGGCATATTGTCACCATTTGCTAACTTATTAATTAAAAAGTTTACCTAGCCATGTAAATCTTGAGATCCCCAAGGTGTGCCAAACATCACTGGAGATCGTTCCTGAGCCTACTGCTTTGTGACCTTTCAATTTTTGAAGGGCTGTGACTATTTCATCCTCACTCACCCTATCCACTGTCTGTGGAGTGATTGGGTTGCTGTCTGTGACAGTCACACAGGTGGCAGTATTTAAGAGGCTGTGGTAGTATTCCTCCCACCTTATGATTACCTCTGCTGGTTTGAACAGGACCCTACCATTGGTATCCTTGACCATTATAGCCCTGTTAACACCCTTACTAGTTCTATCCCTGGTCTGGGCCAGTCTAAAAGCTGCTTTCTCTCTTCCCTCCCCAACTTCTCATATAATTCTTCATACTGCTAGTACTTGTCAGGGTAATGGTCCTCCTGGCATTTTTCTTTGCCTGAACATAGTTCATTTTTGAAACCTGATCCTCTATTTCCCTCCACCTAAGGAAAGCTACCTTCATTAGTTTGATGGCAGCTTCCACCTCCTCATTACACCACCATGTCTGCCTACCCTGATGAGTTCCTCCTACTCTACCCCTACATAACAGCACCACTTTACATCTCCTAATCTTCCTAGAGACCCTGTCCCACATGGCATTGGTTGACCCATTCCAGTCGACCTTACTGAGATCCTCTTGCTGGAATTCATCTGCCATGTTGGGCAATGTCCACCACCTAATGACTGATTTTCCTTTCTAGGTATGTTTTCCTAACTGCTCCCTTCATTATTAATTCTATCATAAGCAACTTATGGCCACTTTCCTTCTGAAAATCCTCACTGAGTGATGCACAGCAATCTGAGATCTCTGCCCTGTGTTGCTTCCTAGCCATGAAAGTCTATTTGGGACCTCCCCTGTGGGGACTGGAAAGTGATTAGGTGCTTTTCCCTCTTCTTAAACCATGTATTGGCTAATACATGGCTGTGTGCTCTTGCTGTCTCAAGGACCTTCTGCCCCTCCAGGTTGATCATCCCATACTCACATCCCCCATGTACCTCCTTATATCCCAGACCATCATTACCCATGTGTGCATTAAAGTCACCCCCAATAATTAGTCGCTCATTCCCATTGCCTTGTCTAATTGTGCTGTCTACCAACTGTACCACCTCATTGAAATTATTCCAAAAATCTGCTTTTATTGTGTCACCCAGGCCTGCTTCAAGGACATATGCACTTATGAGGTGGTGTCCTATACCCTGCCAAACTACAGTAATTAACATTAACCTACTGCTGATTCTCATAATGGAAGTGATCCTCTGCTGCAATTTACTACTTAATATAATACCCACTACATTTTGCCCTCTTCACTACCTCTATAGATCAGCTACTATATCTCCCCCAGGGCCCTTGATCTATTACCCTTCCACTTTGTCTCCTGGAGGAATGCAATACTGATCTTACTATGGTTTAGGATTGCAACTAGCTCCACAGTTTCCCCTGAGAGGGTCCCCATATTCCATGTCCCTAGTCTTAGTTGAGCCTAGTCTACTCTAGCCTACTCTAGCTTAGTCTAGCGTCTATTCTAGCCTAGTCTAGCATCTGACAGGGGCACCCCTGTCAACCCGGGTAGCCCGTCATGCCCCATGTTCCCCTACTATCAGGTGACTCATGACAAGTGTGACCTGATGCTGGACCATGATATTATCATGATGTTATCAATGTGTCCGATCCTTATCACACACAGAGAGGGGAAGAAATTACCTCTCTCTAAACCTTCACAGCGAAGGACAAAGTGAGGAACAAGGTCCCTACAGCCATTGCCCCGTGAGATGTACAATGGCATTTGAATGTAAAACAATCCTCTCTACTATGCCAAAATTCCTTGGTGTAGGTGTTCAGTGGAGTGGCCCAACGAACAGTAGACTGACGATAAATAAGCATTGGGGTTGCAGCCTTGGTCGGCAACTGGCAGCGTCAAACTACCATGCAATACATCATCCATGTGTGCATTCAGATAGACAAAGATGGATATCCGACCCTGCTGTAGGCAGGAAAAGGGTTAGGAGTTGCTTGCATTGCATTTACTTAAATATTCTCCAATAACATTTTGATGAACTTTTTAATATTAAATTAATCTCGAGGATATTAATTATGCACACAAAATCGCTTCTTTTTATTACTGCAACTCTCCTCTTCAAATGGAAATGTTAGATACAAGGACATTTATATCCAAATTTATTTTTCTTTTAAATAGCTTACAAATTATCTGGACCCGATTTCATTCTGATATGCAAACAATGGTAACTACTTTTGTGGATAAACATTTGAAGATGTTTATCTAAATTCTGTAATATTTTCCCATTGTTTACATTGGGAATTTTTTTAAAACGTCGACGCACCATGCACCACACCTTTAGTAGGGTTTTAAAAACAATTCGCGACTTCCATCGCACTCTGTTATCTGTCCAGTTCTACCACCTACAAATGTTTTTTACTGCCAGGTGTCCCACTGGGACACATTGGAACGCATTTGTTTGCGTAGCTGACTGCCGACCTAATGCTACAATCTGTATAAGGCGCGGATCCAAGGGGGGGTTTTTGGGGTTGCAACCCCCCCCCCTAAATTTTGGGTCGACATTGACACTGACAAATGAAAATTGCGTTTCCAATCGCTGCCTATGGCTCAACCCCCCCTGCAACCCCCCTGACGAAAATCCTGGGAGCGGCGAGTTGCGTTGGACACACCAGTTCTCGTCTGATCACTGAAGTTAAGCAACGCAAGCCCAGTTAGTACTGACATGGGTTGTCGCTCGGGAAAGCTGGGTACTGCTAATACCCAATAATCGTCGCATTGGTGTAGTGTCTGTGCAGTCTATGCACTAGAACTATGCAGTGGACGGGTCTCTAATGACCTTGTAGTTGACGGGACCTTAAACACCAACAAACAAACAACGAAAATCCTGGATCCGCCCCTGTGTATGCCTATTTATCGTCGGCCTATTTTTCTTCATTTGAACAGTTTTAAACCACTCACGCCTGGGGGTTAGCTCCTACACCTTGAAATTTTGTTGATTTGCCTGTTGCATGTTGGAAGTTCCTGCATTGCGTTGAGCACACAAGTTCTCGTCTAATCACTAGTACTGACATGTGTGGCTGCTTGGGAAAACTGCGTACTGCTATCGCATCACCGTAGTGTCTGTAGTCTGCATTAATTAACCCTAGATTACAAAACTCCAATCTGTGTCACACTGTCACAAAACAGTAGTAATTTTGACTACCCTTTTGTTTAATAATTTTTAAAGGGAAATTTTAACTTAAATGAACAATTTTGATTATCACATGATAAAAACACAAACGAAAAATGAAATTCACATTAAAATTAGAATTTCTGACATTCTATACAACCATCACTGTGGTGTTCTCCGCATATGGCATTGAAGTCTAGAATTAGGAACGAGTATATTACAGGGAGCTTTGGGGTGGGGAAAAATCATGGAAAAAATGAGGGAGAATCGATTGAGGTGTCATGGACATGCAAGGGGTCCATTCCAGGCATGCAGGTGGTTGGAAACACCTGGGATAGGGGGAGGCGGAAGCAGACGTGGGAGCAGGTTGTCCATAAGGATATGACAGTGTATGGTATGGCCAGGGACCTGGTGAGAGATAGGCGGAAGTGCAGATCTAGAAACCCCAGACTCAACCATGCCACAAGGGCATTTAAGAAGAAAAACTTTTACTTTTAAAATGGAAGTGCAGTTGCTCACAGAACAGCTAACATCAATTAGTGCACCTGAATAACAACTGCTTACAAAAAAGTTTCATTATCTAGTTGAACTTGACTAATACTTAGAAAAGTTAACAAAAGTAAAATTACTAAATGTTTAAAATCTAAAACCTTTCATTTTTATCATCTAGGGTAGTCTGGGAGACTCCTGTTCCATAATCTGCAGAATTTTATTTTTACATGCGTTGTTACAAAGCAGTAGTCTACAGCAGTGGTTCTCAATCTTTTTGAAGTCAGGGAACACTAAACTGACATTTTACTAGCACGGAACACTTACAATTCAACATAAACTTTAAAGCAGGTTGTACACTTTCTACACTTGGTATTTACACCGGTACTAGCCCTCCACCCCCGTCTATCTCTCCCCAGTTCCCCGTCCACCCCATACACTGTCATATCCTTATGGACACCTGTTCCCACGTCTGCTTCGGTCTCCCCCTGCCCCGGGGGCTACCTACCACTTTCATTCCCGGCAAGGACCTAACAAGCTCCTCCTCCCCTCTTCTCATGACGAGTCCATACCACCTCAGCCTATTGTCCCTCATTTTCTTCTGAGATGTCCACTACCCCAGGCTACCTCTAATATGCCCATTCCTAATTCTATCAGCTCTCGACACGCCACACATGTGCCACAGCATTCGTATCTCAGCTACTCGCATTCTATTTATGTAGCTCTCCCTCACTGCCCAGCACTCTGATCCATATAGCATAGCTGGTCTAACCACTGTCCTGTAGAACTTCCCTTCAACTAGATTGGGATCTTCCTATCACACAGGACTCCGCTTGCCTGTCCCCACTTCAGACACCCCCTTCCCCATTGATTCTGTGGGTCACATCAGAGTATCTCTCCATTGCTTTGTTTTTGCATTAAATTTTTTTTGCGGAACGCTTGAAGTTGTTTCACGGAACACCAGTGTTCCGTGGAACACGCTTTGAGAACCGCTGGTCTACAGGACTACCAATTGCATGTAACTAATAAAGTAAAAATATAGAAATTATATGTAGTCGTTTGTACTTCTTTGGGATAGTTAGGAGAGTACACAAAAGCGCAGGATTCAAATTTTCCATTTCTATTAAAAACCATCAATTTTCAATATATAGGGTAGTCGAAAAGACTAGTTTTGTGATCTAGGGATAAAGCTACGCAGTGGACGGGGCTTTAGTAAACTTGTAGTTGAAGGGCCCTAAAACACCAACGAAACTAACAAAACTGTTTTATGTCGAAAAGGTTCTTTCTTTCCTTTGCAAGTGACATCGTGCATGTCACACAGAGTCACGTCATTACTTATCATCCGATGGAAGGCGTGCTCCGGACCTCTCTCGTCCGTGCCAGTGAACGGCTGTATTGCATTGGACACCAGTTTTCGTCTGATCACTGAAGTTAAGCAACGAAACCCCATGTAGTGCTAGCACTGGTGACCACTTGGGAACACTAGGCACTGATAATACCCGAAATCCTCGTAAAAGCGTGGTGTTTGCGCAGACTGCATTAGAACTTCGCGATGGAGCTGGCTTTATTGATCATTGTAACTGAAGGGCCCTAAAATACTACCGAAACAAATAAACATCGTCTGTGCCGAAAAAATGTCGTGCATGAGGCGAAGGTGTTAACCTTCCTCTCCCTTCAGCAGGATGGAAAGAGTGGGAACTGTTAATGAACGTGGAATTACAATCGGCACTTGAAGGCAAGTGTTGCTTCTAACACAAAGTCTGTACGGTCTGCAACCAGAAAGCCGGCATTAGTATACCGAAGCCGATACTTCCGCCTCATCTCAGAAAGCTGTCTATACCAGGGGTTCCCAAACTTTTGCGATTGGCGGCGCGTTTTCTGAATGTAAGCTTCCGCAGGGTGCCCTGTTAACATTTTCTTGGGTTGCCGAAGGCGCGTTGTTGTCGCAGTATTACTCATCTTATATTTGAAATGTTGCTCAGTGCCCCGAAAGAGAAGCCGCGGTTTCCCAGGGCGCCACAGCGCGCACTTTGGGAGCCCCTGGTCTATACGCTTATATGTATAGATCGATTTGGTGATCTCCAGCGGGGAAGCTTCCTTTATAGTCTTCCTCCCATAAGGAGAAAGTGATATGTCTCTAATAGGATCAAAAGTGTCTTGTAACTCGACCCTTGGAGTTAATAAATTATCCGTATTGTGCTACCTTATTGCGTCAGTGCTTCCACGTTCGATCCTGGACCGAGTTGATTTGGCTTCTCCCGGCAAAGAAGTGGCCTACATTGCGCTTTTCAATAAAGCCGTAGTCCCGGGTGATGTGTACCACGTGAGAAAACCCTCTCTACTATGCAACGAGTAGATTAGCAAAACTCCCAGATGTAGGAGTTCGAATCCTGGTTCGATCCTAGACGTAGGAATTTTGCATTGTATTAGAGGTTTCTTTTACGTGTTGACGTGGAAATGCCACCATAACTACACAGGACCTCAGTTTCACTTATCATCTGAGGGAGTAAGTTAAGTAATGCAACTTCAGATAGTAGGGGAACGGGAGGTAAGAATATGCAGGGAAATTTCATGATGTTGGCATCATTGCAAAGGACTTCTTTTATAATGCCATAGTGTGTGAATAACAATAGAAGACGATACGATATTGTCATCAATCTGCTCCTGTTTGTTTTCAAACTACTAGGGAAAATATACATTTTTTTCTTTACATTTCTATGTTATTTTTCCAATGTATAACTTCAGGTGTTTTGAGAATATAATAAACCAAAATATTGTTTATATTTATACCATAATAAAGTTCATCTCACCTGCAACAGAATGGAGTGATTAGCCCTTCTCTGTCTATAATGTGTTAGCATCTATAGCTCATGCTGTGAAACACCATTGAGGAGGCCAAGAGTATGCAAGCAAAAGAGAGGGGAAAATGTGTAATTCCAAAAAGAAAGAGACCATCAGGGACGGGAGCGGCGAGTTGCGTTGGACACACCAGTTCTCGTCTGATCACTGAAGTTAAGCAACGGAAGCCCAGTTAGTACTGACATGGGTGGTCGCTCGGGAAAGCTGGGTACTGCTAATACCCAATAATCGTCGCATTAGTGTAGTGTCTGTGCAGCATATGCATTGGAACTATGCAGTGGACGGGTCTCTAATGACCTTGTAGTTGATGGGACCTTAAACACCAACAAACAACAACAACCATCAGGGATGTCAGAAATCATAACGTCTTCAACTTTCAAACATTTTTGGAAGAAAAAGGAAATTGGGGAAGGCAAAGGCAAAAAAGGCAAGTGAGAAAAATGAAGTTTGCAAAAAAGGAAGCCAAACATACTTAGATAACTGAAATTTGGAAATCAAAACCCAAGCTCAGTCACACGTTCCACACAAGCAAGCCTTCCCAAAAATGATGATTCCACTGTTTGCCCAGGATGTGGACTGAGATTTGAGAACTGGATTCAATGTGATATCTGCAAGGAGTGGTGGCATGAGGACTGCTCTGCTTATGAAGGCAGTGGGCCATTTGCTTGTGATAACTGTTAGTGCATACCCTTAACCACTCAACTTGCATACTCTTGGCCTACCAGGAGGGTAAGGGTATGCAAATGCCATTTTTTTGCATTTTGTTTTTCATTCCGGTATGCTTCTTCACAAATTATTGAAACTTAATCTAATCTTTCATTTAGAAATAAAGAATGTGTCATAAAATTTTGAGGTCTGTAACTTCTTTAGTTGAGATCCACTTCACAATCTTCTAGGTGCGTACTCTTACCCTCCTTTCCCCTACTGATATGGGTGGCTGTTTGGGAAAACTGCGTTCTGCTAATCCCCAATAATCGTAGCATCAGTGTAGTGTCTGGCAGTCTCTGCACTAGAACTATGTAGGCAGTGGGCGGGGCTCTAATGACCTTGTAGTTGAAGGGTCCTAAAACACCAAGGAAGAGATCGAAGAAAACTTCTGATCTGAAGGAAGGCGAAGTCAGGGCCTCCCTTTCGCCTGAAGGAAGGTAACCCACCTTGATCCAGTGTCCAACCTGGACCCACAACGTAGTAATCAAGTATACTACCTCTCGCGCCACCGAGAAGTCGTTAGTTTGCTACTCGGCTATGTAAAAAAGTTTTCCAGCCCGTAGGCGGGAAAAACGGCTTAGAATGATGGAACAGTTTCTTGAATGATGCTAAAGTATTTCGCGAGGCATTACATTACAAATAACTTGTAATATCTGATTTGGAATCTAAAATACAGTTTCCTAAATTGACTAGTTGCAGGTTTGAGGGTGATTCGCATTAAGATAATGCGCGTTTTTCACGAAAAATGTGGACCATACCTGCAGTGATTCCTAGAATTCATCTTCTTTTTTCCAATTTCATTTGTATGGAAAATGGACACTCCATTTCCAAATCTAACCTACATCTAAAATTTCAATGGTCCGTCTTTCAAATTTTGAAGCTCTCAAAGTACTCACAATTCACCGACATAATTCTTAAGTTAACATCCGTATCTAATCTAAACTCAAAACCTCATTATGTCGGATCATATTGTAATTTGAAATTTATAATTTTAGATAACTTTCAACACTTATTTTCTTACCTACTGATTTCCAATTTGGCAGGGAATCTTTGGAAATGATAGCATTTGTTTATGTGCCAGTTTCTGTATTTGAGGCGTTTTGTTTTTGTTGCTACTATTCATTTTCTACTAGTAGATAATTGTGCATGTTTGTTTTCTGTTTCGATAGAAAAACAGATAAACCCACCTTTGTAGCTCAGGAAATTGGGTGCTGGATTTACGTCGTCAGTGGTTGCAGGTTTGAAACTACGTAGATCGAGGTGGGTAGGCATCCTTCAGGACAGAGAGAGGCTCCGAATGCGCCTTCCTTCCAATGATTCTTTACTTCTTTAGTGTTTTAGGACCCTTCAAAGACAATGGTCATTAGAGCCCCGACCACTGCGTAGTTCTAATGAAGATTCAGCACAGACACTACGCTGTTAGACCATTCTGGGTATTACCAGTACCCAGTAGCGGTTCTAGCATACCCGAGGCCCTGTGCAAATTGAAAGCAAATTGAAAGTGCGAGGCCCTTTCCAAAAATTTGCAACTTGCAAAATCGAGGCCCCGTGCATTTGCACAGTTTGCACGCGCCTAAAACCGCCACATGTTAGTACTACCTGGAGTTGCGTGCTTAACTTCAGTGAACAGACGAGAACTGCTGTGTCTAATGCAATAAAGCCGCTGCTCTTCGGATGAGAAGTAACACCGAGGTCCCGTGTGGTGTAACAATTCTCATCCGAATTGTTACTCAACCCTTTGCTATGCAGCAGGAGAGGTAGATGAGGCAAAATTTCCAGGTGTAGGAGTTCACCCCCTGGCGTCGGTGGAGTGCTCCAACAAGCAGTAAACCAATTGAAAATAAGCATAGGAGTTGTAGCCTTCATCGGCAGCTGGCTGTGGAAAAAATGTTTCAATCTATCACCCGTGTGTTCATTCAGAGGGACAAGATGGATACCCGACCCTGCCATAGGCGGGAAAGGAGTTCAGAGTTGTATTATAGTAAAACAGATTGTGGTTAGCATGATAAATACTTCTGAGTTATAGATCCCTTCCAAATTCCGTAATTTTGATTTCAAGTCACTAGTAATTAGGATGGAGGTGAAATTTTGTAGTTGTGAAGTCCTGATAGCCAAATCCGATTACTGATGGCAACTGCAAAGAAAAAGAACATGAGCTAGAATGATGGGAACGACCCAGTTTTGGATTTGCTTTACGTGACCTCCTACCGTAGGTAAGCATCAGATATTTCCTTAATTTCCAAAAAATAATTTTCTGATAACGGTCATAGTTAAACAAGCACCTCGCTCCATGTTGTCTGTAAGTCAGGGCGGCGAATAATCATAAGGTGATGGCGTACAGGGTGGTGGTGATGGTGATGATGATGACGGTAATGGTGGATCTTACCCCCACGCTGTCTCCAGGTTGAGTAGAGCGGCTGAAATGCGTTGGACACACCAGTTCTCGACTGATCGCTGGAGTTAAGCAACGCAATTCTAGTTAGTACTGGCATGGATGACAGCTTGGGAACACTGGGCACCGCTAATACCCAAGTCGTCATAACAGCATATAGTCTATGCCGACTCTACAAGCCGGGGCTCTAATGACTACTGTAGTTGATGGACTAAAATTACCAGCAAAACAAAACTCTAACTAACGCAGTCTAAGCCTTAGAATCTAAGGCTTAGACACCGGTGGTCGAGCTCCTAAATCTGACGTCTCCATGAGTCGCCTCGGTGGTGCAGAGGTCACGTACTTGACTACTGTTTCAGTGTTTACAGCTCCAATCTTGGAGCTAAGTGGTTTGGCATTCTTTGAGCGAGAGTGAGGTGGGGATCTCCTGTGTGCCTTAGTGGGACGGGAAATAACGCCACGGCCCCGTGTGGTGTGCACAATGCAGTGCCGGATTTACAGTAGATATTGAGTCGCCCTAAGATATTTAAATTTTGAGGCCCTTTTCAAGCCTTTGTGAGGCCCTAATCTTAAGTTTTGAAGCCCGCTAAATGTTGAGGCCCTAGGCTTCATCCTACTTAGCCTAGTGGTAAATCCGGCACTAGTACAATGTCATCTGCACATAAAATCCTTGCTACATTATGATCAATAATCATATCCTTATCCCCCGGTGGCAGGGTCCAGTGTGGGGGTTCTAGCCCTCCACTCCCGCCTATCTTCCACCAGGTTCCATTTTTTTCCGCGATGTCCCCTACCTCCAATCACCTGTAATATACTCTTTCCTAACAACAGAAAGAACCCTTGTTATATGGAGTGAAATATAATAGTAGTTCAGCAAAATTTCCCCCACGAAAGTTTCCTGCCTATGGCAGGGTCGGGTACCCATCTTGTCCCTCTGAATAGACATAGGACGATATATTGGTCATAGTTTTTTCTACAGCCGGTTGCCGGCCAAAGCTGCACCCCTACGCTTATTTAGGGAGCGGCGAATTGCGTTGGACACACCAATTCTCATCTGATCACTGAAGTTAAGCAACGCAAGCCCAGTTAGTACTGACATGGGTGGTCGCTTGGGAAAGCTGGGTACTGCTAATACCCAATAATCGTCGCATTTGTGTAGTGTCTGTGCAGCATATGCATTAGAACTACAGTATGCAGTGGACGGGTCTCTAATGACCTTGTAGTTGACGGGACCTTAAACACCAACAAACAAGCAAACAATACGCTTATTTATCGTCGGTCTAGTGTTCGTTGGGGAATGCTGCCGACGCCAGGGGGCGAGCTCCTACAACTGGAAATTTTACTTCATCTACCCGTTGCGTAGTAGAGAGGGTTCTTTTACGTGCACGTTCCATCGAACACCCACACTGGACCTCGTTTACTTCTCATCCGAAAGAAGGCCTACTCGCGGCCTCTCTCTCGCCCGAAAGAAGCCGACCCACCTCGGTCCACTATTGAACCTAGAACTACTGACGTAGTTGTCGAGCGTGCTAACCACCGCTCCCACGAAAAATAGGCCGACGTTAAATAAACGAAGGGTTATATACTGTAGCTTTTGTAGATAGCCGGCTGCTTCAAAATTCCGTCCAACATTTCAACCATTTGTTCCCATTTTCAGCGGGGCAAATGCAGTAGGTTCGTGAAAAGAAGACTTGGAGTAATGATGATATTCTCTGTTTGTTGTTGTGTTTTTTTTAATAGTGTAGCCCTTTTCCGGGCGGTAATTTTGCATTCAGTCTGAATTTGGAGGTGAGAGGTGTTTGAATTATCAAACTTCCTATGGGCCAACCTGTAATTTTGTATGATGATAATGCTGGGTGGAGGTGACTTGCAGCCTAACGACACGACTCAAAGTCAAAAAGTGCTAAGGTTGACATTTTCAATATGAACCGAAGTTTTTTGACAACAAATGTTGAAATCTGTTCTATGACTACAGTGTTCTAGTTGGGATGTAAAGACATCAAATAATATGTTAAAAATTCATTTCACCCTAGGGTAAAGTACAGTATGTCGAGTCAGGCAGGGTGTAATAACCTTTAACCTTAGATCAACTGCTGAATAATCCAAGTCTCTTGGATTGTAAAAAGGAAGTCAGGACCTGCCGCATGTGAAATTGTGGAAATTTCAGCTTGAAATTCGTCATCATTTTGAGTCAAACGATGCTTTTGGAAGTGTATTATTGTTTATCTGCTTTATTCCTCATTTGCATATTCATAGGTAAGTGAAAGTCATTCTTTGGGTTGATGTCTACACTCCTAAATTTCAATCGGATTGAAGACAAATTGCGTAGTGTACAAAGAGGGTCGAAGGGCTGAACGTTTTTCTTTGCTCATAATAACAACACAATAAAAAATAGAGAACCGAAAAACTTACCATTCCGGTTTGAAATTTGTAACTTGTTTCACGTTTGGTTTTTATCATTATGATTTAACCCGTTTGTTTTTTTTTTAAATTTTTACTTGGACACAAGAGGCATTTTCTGAAACTGAAAAAAAAAGATTTAACTGTAATGTAGTATACACACTCACACATAGAGAAGTTACTAACTAAATTCTAAAAGTGAGCCCTGAAGGGGATAACCTGGTCCACCCAAAATCACCAAACCGGTTCACTTCTCAACATTTCATACGTTTGGACTGTATCTATTCAGAGTGAATCTGTATTATTATTGCCTTTATGCTCACTAAGATATTTGGGAGGATCCATATTGGAAACTATTTTTGTGTGGAGGGCTAAGTTTCATCTTAAAATAGGTGTGCCTCCTACTAAAAAATAGAAAGGATACTACTATTCTGAAGTCTGACAGTAAGGAAGATGGAAGACATCTTAAATTTGCCCTCTAATCCTTTCGCTAGTTGGCACCTTTCTTATGACTCGGACCTTTTCTTATGAAGGTTGAAAGAGAACATTTCCGCAGTAATTCAGAAAATGTGAATTGTAGCTTGAAAAATCTCTTCCCTAATCTACCACTTGTCGCCAAGACGTGAAACACGCCCTTATGGATTATATGTAGAGCTGTTTAAGGAGACCTAAGGCGAATGACTTTTCCAGCGAGAGGAAAGCTTCAAATGAGTCTTACGTCTCTTCGCATGCCACACTGCATGGTAAAGGAACCTTTACTCCACAGAATGAACCCTACATGTAATCGCCAAAATGTCCTGATCTAGAGTACGAGCTCGCCCATAGGACATTTTGTTCGTCAAAGAGACCAATCAGTAAAACGGGAGCGATAGTGCATTCTTTTATCCCTGTTCGATAGTGCATTCTTTTATCC
>JAAFCE010001963.1:17725701-17751573 GCA_013389805.1 Trigoniulus corallinus | reverse complement strand
ATAGTGCATTCTTTTATCCCTGTTCGATAGTGCATTCTTTTATCCCTGGTGCAAACAAGACTAATTGTTAATCAACCATGCAATAGGTTTGACCAGGCATGTCATACTGGGGGTACTCCGAGGACCACATTGGTAGCGTATGCGTTGTCATGAGGGTCATACAGTGCCCATAGCGTCCCCTTGTCACTAAGCCCGGGGGCGACTGTCCCCCCTCATCACGCGTCTGAGGGGCAGGCAGTATATGTAGGCCTATATACTGTATACTACATGGTATCGATTGTGTGGGCCACCAGCTCTAGGCTTCAAAAGCCGCATGCTACCCACACTTCTGAGCTAGACACTGTACATACAGTATGTTACAGGTAATAAGCAGGATAATCCAAAACAACACTGACTTCATTGGCACTCCTAAGGGGTGATTCGCCCCAGGCAACACTTTCTACAGGAGGCATGGTGAGGAGCATTGCGAGGGGTGGCTTTGAAAGAGGGCAAAGTAATGCAAGTCACTGGGAAGCAAAGGTTCTATCTATGCCACTGAATATCTATAGTGGTCCCAGAAAATATTTGCACACCCACAAAAATGCCACTAATTCAAAAAATATGAAACTCTACTCTGTACAGAAAAGGATAATTTAAAGTTGTGAACTGATTAATCATGTGATGGATGTTGTATTTCGTAATACCGTACATTTGAATTATTTTTAACTGAGAAAATAACGTGAAAATGTAGAGGTAACAACTATTTGCAGAATTCAATTAACGTAATAAATATACTAAACTGTGGAGTGCAAAGTGTTAAAGTACCAATAAATGGTCGTCAAGAATTATAGAATGTATTTAAAGAACCAGTTTTACTTTCAATGTTGCACATAATGGCAAAACCTGTGAAATACCCCAGGGTTTGCACTGCAAAGTGATTGATTTAAGAAATGACAAAAGTTATTAAGAAATCGATAAAATCCTTCAATTATCATTCTCTACTGTTGGATGTGTTATTAGAACGTTTACTGACACTGGGTTAACAATCAACAAAGGCCAGACCAACCATAAGTGCTTAGACAAGACAAAAACGCTCAATAATGTAGCAAGCTTAATGAAATTTCTTGTTTATTCAATGCCAAAGAGAGTGAAGGTCATAATTGAAGCACGTGGTCTTCATACAAAATATTAATTGTTTTTGCATGTAAAGAACCTGCTCTACTATGCAATGGGTAGATGAGGCAAAATTTGCACGTGCAGGAGTTTGTCCCCCTGTCGTTGGTGGAATTCTCCAACTAACAGTAGACCGACGATAAATAAGCATAGGGGTTGCAGCTTTGGTCGGCAACTGGGTGTCCAATATATAACCCATGTGTTCATTCAGAGGGACAATGTGACTACCCTACGCTGCTATAGGCGGGAAAAGAGTTAGGAGTTGGTTTGTTGCTTTGCTTAAGTAAGATTAAGATGATGTGCATATAATTAACAGCTTGAAGTGGATCACAATTTTTAATTGCAATAAAATAACGAAATTTTTGTCTCCCTACTAGGGCCTAATAATCATAAACCCCCATGCGTAAAAATATCCTTTTGACAAAGAAATTGTTAGTTTTCTCACTGACAGGGTAGCTTTTCCCCATATGGGCTCCACATACAAGATTACAGTATCTCGGTAATTCTCGGTATATACAGTAATTCGGCTGAAATCTTTGAGAAATGAGGTAGATCAGTCACGTATCATCCATTTATATTTTTATTACCTTGGGAGGTCCTATTGTCCATATTTTTTCAGTTAACTCTCCTGCTGTTCTTTCACCTCTGTTTCCGGACTGCAAGATGTAATTGCAGCACATCTAACTACCGAGCTTGTGATTTGCAAGCCCCATTCTGACTGAAGTGAGTGATTTCTTTAGGCGAGATGGAAACCCCAGGAGCGGCTAATTGCGTTTGACACACCAGTTCTCATCTGATCACTGAAGTTAAGCAAGGGCCTCATACTTCTGGCGTTTAGCCAAGGCAATGATCATCCTAGCTGTGGTATTTGCCTTGTTTTAGTGTATTTTAGACTCCTGGTCTCCAGTGGCGTCGCTAGGGTTGGCGTCACCCCCGCTCTCCCGAAAAAAACCGCTTCTTCTGCTTTGGTGTCACCCCATTTCTCATGGTGCGAGTGATGTCACCCGGTGCGGCCTGCACCCCCCCCCCCCTAGTGACGCCACTGCTGGTCTCCTATCTCAATGAACTTGTGGAAAATCTGCCTTCTTTTGTTTGATGGCTGCCTCTACCTCGTCATTCCACCACCATGTCTGCCTGCCTGGCTTAAACTGACTTTCCCACATTTCTACTTTTCTGACGACCCTGTCCCACATGGCATCACCTGTTACCTTCCCAATCCCTGTCTACCTGCTGGTGTACTTCCTGTTGAAAGTCCTCTGTTTTGGATGGCAATTTCCTCTACCTAATAACCTGCTCACCTTTCCACGAACGTGCCTTTGGCTGCCGGTGTCACTAGGATTTTCGACATAAGTAAGTTATGACCACATTCTTTTTGTAAATTGTCACTGGGGAGTGCCCAGCAATCACAAAAGGGTCCTAAAACACCACCAACCGTAAAAAAGGAAAACCACGTGATGTGACAGCTTCATAAGAACTTTTTTATACTCAGAAGAAATTGTATATATGTTGAAGTAAATCTCCAATACTGCCACTGATGCTTCAGTTTATTTTGGTTTTGTTTGCCTACTTCAACCGGGCTAGAAAGTGGTTAGTAACAGTGTAGCTACAGTTGTAGTAACATAACCTCAATAATTGACTATCTGCATTATCCCAAGTATGGATTTTTGGCTCAAAAACGGAACTAATTTTCTGATGGTCCACATAAATTACAGCATCTTGCCAAAGACATGAATGAAGTTCATGACTTGCGCTTGCAAAAGTTAGATTGACCTGTGCACCTTTGAACCAGGCCGAGATTTAGACCAATTGACTTCTGAATTCATGATGAATTCCAAATATGCAGTCTTCCATTGCTTTATGTTACCTAATTTCAGAGTACCGATATAATCCTATTAAAACGGCGACTTAAGACTCAGACCTGATTCATCCGGGCCGGTGGACTCCTCCACATAGATTAGCGATGAAAGATCCATTTAATCTCTTTAGGATGCTAAGCACACAGCTGTGAGTTGATATCGCATCATGAAATAACACCTACATTTAGCCCCATGAGACTGATGTGCGAAATATGTAGGTATAAGTTGGCCAGGTTTTTGGTCATCCTTCTTCCAACAATTGATAACGGATTCTGCATTGAGTGAAACTATCTAAAATTGAGCATTTATCCCTCATAAACACGAATTATTCGATATTGAAAGATACATTCTGCATAGTTGTTGAATAATACCATACAACACCAGGGAACGGTTGTATTGCTGATCAATGAAGTTCAGCAACACAACCCCGGCTAGTTCTGACATGGGGGCCGTTTGGGAAAACTGGATACAGCTAATACTCAGTAATCGTCGCATCAACGGCTGTGTAGTCTCTCCAGTAGAACTCCGCAGCAGACGGGGCTCTAATGACCTTGCAGTTGAAGGGCCATAAAACACCAACACAATAACTCTACTCTCAACCGCGAGTTAAGCGGAGTCGACTGTATTTACATTCGCCAAGAGCGGCTCTATTGCATTGGAAACCCCAGTTCTTGTCTGATCAGTGAAGTTAAGCAACACAACCCCAGATAGTACCAGCATGGGTACTACTAATACCCAAATCGTCATAACACCGTAGTGTCTGTGTTGAGTCGGCATTAGAACCTACGCTGTGGATGTGGATAGGCTAATTCTGAGTTATAACTTCAACAATAATAACAGTGAGTTTAAAATTTAACAATAATAACAGTGAGTTTAAAATTTAACAATAATAACAGTGAGTTTAAAATTTAACAATAATAACAGTGAGTTTAAAATTTAACAATAATAAACTATAAATAGTGTAATTTTTTTAATTCAAAGAAAGTAGTGATAAAATATGGTTTCTACAATGCACTGTACTTATGAACAGAAGTGAAAAAAGAAATCTTAATATATTTCCATAGCAGTATTTCAGCAACATTTTTATATGGGATCGTGACACCTTGGTTTGCACTACGAGTTAGCTAGTTGGAGTGGCTAATTTGGGCTTAACTTAGAGCCAGGGTACCTTGGTGTGCCTCCAAAGTTGGCTAGTTGAGCAGCTAAGAGCGAGAATTTGTAGCTGCATACCTGAGACAAAATCCTGTAGCCACAGGCCATTAGCACATAATCATTAATGCAATTTTGAAGGCTTATTTTTAATTTAAGCTATAGGTATATGATATATCAAAATTTTGCATGTTTTAGAGCTTTGCGATGCGACAGTTAATAAAAATACCCATATCTATTGAAATAAACGTAGCTTAGCATTTTCCTAACAAAAATTACTGCCGAAATTTTCGAACCGCTTTAGGAAATTGTCCCCTTCCATCCACTATAGCTTTTTCCTAAGCATTTCTCCTGTATCTTATAGTTTTTGAAAGAAAGGGATTGGTTACTTTAAAAATTACACCTTGTATAATGCCCGTCCTTAAAGCCTCAACGTCCTGTCGTGATGCAAATCACTGATAGGAGGATGACTGATCAGTAAATAATTAGAACCTTATATGAATAGGCGGTTGATGAAATAACGTTACGGTAATTAATGCACTAAAAGTGAGTAATTAATGGAGGGCGGAGCAGAAGATAAGTGATTAATTCCAGTGATTGATATTCGGTTAGATAACTCTATCTTATATTAATGACAGTGTCAGTGAAGACTTTAACACCGCAATGCAATAAAGAATGCAGATAACTTATGCCCATCAGTATCACACCTACCCTTACATTAAACCGTCTACCATTCTGCACTTAATACCTTAAGGTCTGAGTAGCTGCTGCAATGCAGTGACAAAATACTGTATACTAGGGTGACCAGACGTCCCGATTTCCAACTTCATGTCCAGCCGTCCTTCTCTTGTCCAGACGGGATGCCCGTTTGCCTCACTTTGCCGGCAACTCCTCAGAAGCATTCACTTGTCAATGAAATACTTGTAAAGAGCACCCACGCAGAATGATCCTTCTAGGTTGGCAACTGATCACCGTCTGAATCTTAATTTGATTAATTTGATTCTTAATTTGATCAGGGATCATCAGGGATCCTGTGCTGGACCCCGTCAGTGATCCATAGAATAAATGGGGATGTTTGAAGTGGAGACAGGGAAGCAGAATCCTGTGTGATAGGAAGGTCCCAATCAACCTTTAAGGGAAAGTCTGCAGGGCAGTGGTTAAGACTGCTATGCTATATGGATCAGAGTGCTGGGCAGTGAGGAAGACCCACGTTAACAGAATGCAAGTAGCTGAGATGGGAATGCTGCAGTACATGAGTGGGGTTTCGAGAGCTGATAGAATTAGAAATGCGTATATTAGAGGTAGTCTGGGAGTGGTGGACATTGCCGAAAAATGAGGAAAAAAAGGTTGAGATGGTATGGACACATAATGAGAGGAGGAGTTCGTTAGGTCCATTTCAGGAATGCAGGTGGTCGTCAGCACCCGCGGTAGGGGGAGACCGAAGCAGACGTGGGAACAGGTTGTCTGTAAGGTTATGGATGGCAAAGAGGAGCAAAATAAAATAGTTCTTGTGGACCATGCACTACTGGCAAGTACTCGGAATTAAAGAACCAATAATGAATCTATGTCAAAAAAATTCTAAGGAAAATAGGGCCAGACAGGGAACCAAGATGGAAGAGGAATAGATTGTAGGTTCTTGGAGAGGGGTAAAAACTGTATTACAAAATAGTGCTAGTTGAATGTTATGCTAATGGGTTGGGGTGAAAGCCAAGCAACCAGTGGTAGAGGCGGACATTGACACGTATTGAACCACTTCTGCCATAGTGGACAGGATTCAGGAGAAGGAAATAATTAATGCACTTAGGAAGATGAAATGTTAAGGGCTGTTTACACACTACAACGTTTAGCTTCGTTTTGTTTGGGCAAACAAAACGTGCTGAAGATGTGCGTTTTTTTAGCATTTATGTCTTTCCACAGTTTGTTGAATCTTTTTCAGTCATTTCTACTATAAATGTGGTGAAGTATGGACGGAATTTTAAGTTGGGCACTATTAGCTGTGTGAATTTATAGGAGAGAAAAGAAGGAAACCATAAAAAAAATGTAAATGAAGTGTTTGGTTCAAAAATTGGCTCCTCAAAAGAAATAATTTTTCACATATAACTTCACTGCAAAAACTTGGATCAGCAAAGAACGATTTATTTAATTATTTACGAATGGACTCAAAGACCTATTTGAAGCTACAAATGTTAGTCACTCCATATATAAAAAAACAAGACACTAATATGAGGTCATCTCTATCTCCTCATGAAAGATTACTTGCAACCTTGAGATACTTGGCAACTGGTAGAACATATTCTGATTTGAAATATACTGCAATAATATCTAAACCACCTCTGAGTAAAATAATTCCAGAAACATGTATAGCAATATACAGGGCACTTAAAGAAAACTATTTGAAGGCAAGTAAGAAAGTGTTTTATTTATTTAGAAAAATGTAACGAAGGTGAAAATAAACATCTGAGTAACACATATTAGACAAAGTTTGCATATAAAGAAGAAATATTAGCTTGTACATTTGCAAATGTGCATTAGGCTGAGGCTGTGGTACTATTCTGAATGATTCAGATGATAGCATGTTGTGTCAGCACTCAGATTTCCCATTTGTGCTTGAAAAACACTTCATTTATTATTCATGAGGGAAACAGCTGTTGTTCGTTTGGTAGAGAATTTAAGGTGACAGCCCAATCCTTAGCTACATAATGAAATTGTGCCTCACAAACAGACTCAGTGATATGTCTGCTAATGTTTGGTATGATCTCATCCATAGGATCAGCAGTCATCCTTTTTTTTACATTTATACTGAGATCTTTGTGTGCCTTGTGATGAGTGATGCTGCAGTCAGGGATGTCATAGATGCACCTTCATTTTGCAATTCTTCAAAAATGGCTGTGAATAACAGTTATCTTAATACTTCTGAATATAATAAGGTGAACATTACATCAATGCATATAATCATCAATGCTAGAATAGTAGAGGATGCTTTTGGTATTTTTAGTAATAGGTTTCAAATTCTTCAAAAACCCATAAATTTATCTTTAAAGAATACAGACGCTGTAGTCATGGCTGCATGCATATTGCATAATTTTGTGGATCATGAATGTTCAGATAGATTTACCCCAAATTCATCTTTTGATACTGAAACACCAGATTCAGCAATTTCTTTAGGGGAAAGAGTCCATCAACAGCAACTGCAGAATCTCCAAATAGGACAACATAAGGAAGGTTCCCCCAATGCTAAATATGTTTGAGAGGAATTTGTTCAATACTTCACTAATGAAGGGGCTGTTCCATGGCAAAATGAATGGGTTTATTAAATATTATAGTTGTATACTATTTTTAATGTGAATGGTATTATTTAATATGCATAATACTTTTAATAACCATAATAAAATAAATATACAAATATACTTACTGTTTTGTTTGAATTGTCATCAAGATTGGAAAATAATTCATGTGGTGTATCTTGGTTATTAAGAAATTTTAATAAATTGAAATACCATAATTTTGGCTGATAAACATCTTCACCAGCTCCAGATGAGAGCAAACTGGCAAGTTTCTTTTCTGTAGCATGGTCTTAGAGAATTACATTTTTTCACCACTATGTCACAATCCAACTCCTCACCAATTCTTTAAATTTATTAATAAGTAATTTATATGCTTTGGATTTCTTGTCCCGATCACAACAGTCTTTTGATTTAATTTTCCATCAACAACACTCGCTTCTATACAATTCAATGATGTCTGACAAATATTCTTTAGAATATTTTCATAGATCGGTCATTATTATTAACGAATACTATGCTTCTGTGTGAGTGTTCACATGCTAAGTCAAATGCAAAACTGCACCTCGTTCCATCCTTGACTTCCAAAAATATTGGAAATCATACAAGCTGCATTTTGTTTATGCAAGCCACAAGCCTTTAGTGTCTACATACTACTTCTTTGATTGGGGTAACAGGTTTACACACTCAAAGAAGTTGCTAAGACGTGATGTGTAAATGGCCCTTTAGGAACCCAAAATAATTCCTCATTTAAAATTAAATTAAATGCCATTTCATAAGCTAGGCCTCTCTATGCCTTTTTGACAGTTTGAAATTGAATTTCATGTGAGGACAGGGGTTTTTTGACTGCAATATAAAAATTGGAGTTCAAACTTGTGTGAAATGTATTAGAATAGTTTTGCTTTAAGTTTTAAATTCATACTAGTAGTTCAAAATAGTCATTGATTATATTTTTGCTATCATCTGTTTCCAAAATAGTCACCATGCCAAGCTATTAGTAAGGCTTTAGGTACCACAATAATTTGTTAGTGAAATGCAAAAATACTTTGATGACTTAAAAATATTGCTTTTTAAATGTAGAATAAATAATATAGAGCCTAAATACATACGACTTTAATCGGGGTATAACAATATTGCTCTTACCCTTGTATAGTGTTGGAATAAACCCTTCCATTGGATAACTTTATCCAGTGCACCCAGGAACAAAACATTTATTAGGCATTATCAATAAAATATTAAATTTCACTGAAATTAATTTAATGTTGGTAGTTGCACGAAAACGTATAGCACCATGGGTTTAAACATTCGTTTTCTAAGCCTCTTTCAATGACATCACACACCTCTCACATCAGAGCACATAGGCCTTGTTTTCTAGGAGGTCTTGGTAGGTGATGGAGAGCCTCTTCTTACTCTTTATATGGCTCATCTCTACCATATGTATAAGTGCATCATTCATTAGGGTTTGGTTGGTTTGTTGGTGTTTAAGGTCCCGTCAACTACAAGGTCATTAGAGACCTGTCCACTGCATAGTTCTAGTGCATAGTCTGCACAGACACTACACTAATGCGACGATTATTGGGTATTCGCAGTACCCAGCTTTCCTGAGCGAACACCCATGTCAGTACTAACTGGGCTTGCGTTGCTTAACTTCAGTGATCAGACGAGAACTGGTGTGTCCAACGCAACTCTCCGCTCCATTCATTAGGGTCTATGGTCCTTCAGTAAAAAGGTCATCCTTACACAACAGTAAGAATTACCTGGAGAAATACTGGACCCCAATGAGTGATAGTTGAGGTGCACCAAGGTTCAGCACTAGGCCCATGCTCTCCCATCCTAGTTATGGACAAGCTACTGAATGGAGTAGGAGAATGGGGACCCAAGTGCATGGTATTTGCAGATGGTGTTGGAGAAAACGTGGAGGGTCCAAAAAAGATTCAGAGAAAGGCCTAAATAATATTAGAATAGAAATGAGGGACCTGTAGGTGAACACGAAGAAGACGAAGAGCTGAAGAGCTTTAATTTGGGAAGGACAGTGAAATAAGGAGGACATACTTTGTGAGGACAAGGCAGTGTAAAGGTTCAGGAGGTCAAGTACCTAGGATCATTTTTTCAGAGCAATGGGGAAATACAATCCAATATGACCCATACGACCCAGCTCTACAGGGTAGCAGGTAGGTTGGCTATGCTATATGGATAGATGGGTCAAGCAGTAGTGGTGAAAGAGCCATGAAGACAGACTGCAAGTAGCTGAAATGCGAATGCTGCAGTACATGGGTGGGATGTCAAGAGTGGATAAATTATAAATGAATGTATCTGGGGTAGCTTGGGGTTGGGAAACTGCCAATAGGATATGATAGAACAGATTGAGGTTTTATAGTCATGTAATAAGAAGAGCGGCTGTATTGTGTTGGACACACCAGTTCTCATCTGATCACTGAACTTAAGCAATGCAACCCCAGCTAGTACTAGCATCAGTGGCCAATTGGGAACACTGAGTATTAGCATAGTGTTAGTGCAGTCTTTGCATTAGAACTATGCAGTGGACGGGGCTCTAATGAACTTGTAGTTAAAGAGCCCTAAAACATCAACAAAGTTCTTCTAGGTCAGCAACTGATCAGGTGGACCCATCGTCTGCATCAAATTAAAACATCAGCCATCCTGCGCTAGATGGACACACATTCCAGCAATAAAGTACAGTTGGTATCAAGTCACAAGTTTTGTTCTTTGCTCTTCAGGAAAGCATGTCTTGCCACCCCTACTTGGGCGCGCTCACCGAAGCCCCGTTCCACTTTGCCCTCTGGAAAATCTGATCACCTGAGTTATTCGAATCACTCAGGATGGGAGATGACCAAAGCAGACGTGGGAACAGGTTATATGAAGAGATGCATTAGTGTGGTAGACCCAACCCTGCCACAGGCGGAATAAGGGTTTGATGATGTTGATAATCAAGAAATAAATAGTAGGTAGAAAATCGTCCATAATATACGACGTGGTTTGACCTGAAATATTTGTTCTATTGCGGGTCACTTTTTTCATGTTCAATAAACAAACTGCTGATTAGAAATGAAGGGGTTGCTAAAGGAGGACAATACGAGAAGAGAAGAGGGAGATGGAGAAGAGGAGTACCATTTTCTTGCACGAGAACATTGCCCTCTTAATGACAAACCACAGTTTGAGATCTACTGCTGCCCAGCAATTCATACTGTTTCTACAGTTCCTAGAAAACTGAATTTTGGATCAGAAGTGTACCTTACATGGCGTTGAGGGGTCAAACAGGGACGATTGAAAGCATTTTTTTGTTTCCAGTAATTAGGTAATCTGCTCACCTCGGTTTCACACAGATAGCATGCTTCACTAGCATCGAATTGCATAAAGCCTGGTATACTACATGTAACGTTTTCTCGTTAGTCTTGCATGATCATGCCAGGACAAACAAAACGTTATGTGTACAGCAAGTTGGACGTCTTGCATTAACTGAAAAGGTTGAACAAACCTTTATATAACGACTGATGGGCTAGAGCTTTGTGTACATGCAAGATTGGTAAACTTTGCTTCCCTGTCATCTGCTTTCGACAATGCTGCAGGTTACAAATGATATTTTTATTGCATTTATGGGTGAAAGAAAATGACGGCATACATGAAGCTCTGATCTCACTGAGTTCATCGAGTGCTACCAAAGCTTATCTTGCTTCTGGCAAATAAAATCAATGAATTTTGTTACTGCAACAGAGACTCATTCTGCTGACAGCCAGCTTCATGGCAATGTCTTGCTTCTCTATTTTGTGGGTTAAAAACGTTAACAATTTGCTGTACTTGTCTAGATCCATACACAAACAATTGCACCAATCTACTGGTTCCTGCTGTAGTTCTCCAAGAACATTTATGAGGACTGTCCCTCTCTTTAATAACCACTACTGGGAACACCATGAACGACATATGGCCTTTGATTTTTTTTTAATTTTTGGGCACTGTTGCAGTACTACTTGGTTGGTGTAGATTTTGCTCATTGGAGCGCCCTGAGAAGGACTTCTTAGTTTGCTGATGGTAGCAGTGCAACTGCATTTAAATTGACATGGTTAATCCTGCAGAGGACTAGCTAATTAGCCCTTAGAAGGGCTGGCTCTCATTAAAAATAATGACAACTAGCCAGATCGACTGTTGGTGGAAATCTAATCTTTATTTGCGAATTGCATGCATTTATATACAGTTGCACCATAAGGTGCTAGATTCCATGTGCAATGGTCAATGGCCTAAGAGAAAGGGGTACAATCTTAACATCTGTTGAAGAGGAGGGGCAATGGGCCAGATGTGATCTTGAGGGCCCCACACACTTTCCAACTTGTCACACTGACAGTCAGTACAACCAATTTGGAGGTAGACTACACATTGTCAGACAGAATAACCTAACTTGTCTTAAGTGTGATTGTCAAACAAGTAACATGCCTCTGATGCTCTCTAAATGGCAAAGAATCGGCATTTCAGTATTAGCATGTGATGGTATTTTTTGGTATATTTCTAATAAAACATTAAATGCCTGATTTTTCACATCTCTAATAGCATACTATATTTTGCAACTTTACTCGTTGTATTGTGACGCCATGTTACAATGCCTTCAGTACTTGATACACATTCACTGAGAGGGAGTAAAGCAAAAGAATGACGTTTCTTTCATTGGCCGGTTGAGCCAACCATGACAGACTATACAACGTGTTGGGTGATTGGGAGGAGGAGCCAGCGGTTGGATGGTTTCATCCAACCAACTTGCCTGACTGTCAGAATGGTTGCACAACATGCCTACAGACTACACAATTTGTTGGGTTAGTTGGGAGGTTGGCCCAACAAGTTGGATAGTGTGTGGCAGCCTTTACATGCTACGTCTTAACATACATTTTGTCATAACAACAAATTGTATCAGTGAAGAGGGAGCATGTAGACCACAAAAGGGATGTCTTATTGAATCTGAATCAAGTTGAAGGTCAAATAGGGGAACTGATGAAAGGGGCATCCTTTTCTAGAAATTGTACAATAAATTGGGGCATGTAGATACAAGATGTGCCTTTTCAGTTCATTTCACTCCATGTTGGACTACACCAGGGACGTCAAATTGGTGGTCCATGAGCTACATACTGCCCTTTATGCCTAGATTGTGGCTGTCACAATCGATATGCTGTCCATAGTATGTTATGCCAATGGGTTGGGTAGTCAGCCAAGCAGCAATAATGGGCTGGGCCCTGTGGAGGCTGGTTGAAGGTGAAGGGGAGGTTGGAGTGGGGGATGTGGGAGAGGGTCAATGTATTATTACATATCCAGTCTGCTACTCGAGGACAGTTGCCCTCGATTTCAGTTGAAAGGGGCAGCCAGGGGGAGGGGGGTTAAATCCCCCTCGGGCCTTGGCTGAAAAATTTAAAACGTTTTGAAAACAAACATAGTTAAGCACTATACACCCTATCATTAGTCATATCCCCTTCAGAAAATCCTGGCTACACCAGTAGTGCCATGTGCCATACTTGGATTAAAACTTTTATTATACCATTTCAGGAACTGTCATGTCACTGTTGAGCTGGGCCTCCTGGTACGTTTGAAAATAAAGTATATTGGGCAGTGTTTTTCCACAGTTAGTTGCTTATTTGTCGTCAGTCTACTGTTTGTTAGCGAATTCTGCAATGCCAAGGAGCAAGCTTCATCTACCCATTACATAGTAGAGTGGGTTCTTTTATGCCCAAACGCTAGAATCACAAGTTGGAAATGTGATTGAAAACGGATTAAAAGACGTTACGTGTAAATACCCAACAAAATGTACATTTTATTTTCCGTTTTGTATGACCGACAAAACGTACGTTAAGTCACAGCATGTAAACTGGCCTTAACAGTCTTTTCTCCATGGTGATTTCAGATCAACTGAGCAAAAGTGTGGGCAAAAATTTGAGTGAAAGTTTGAGCTGTGTAGCCACATGATTTGTGTAAGTCTAGTTGGTCACTCTTTGCAGATAGTGCACAACTGATGGCAAAACGTTACATGCATACCAGGCTTTATCCTCACCAGTTCTTGCCAGATTTTTGAAGTTAAGCAACGCAACCCTAGTTAGTCCCAACACAGGTGGTTGGTGGGGAACATGGGCGACTCATGGGGCAGACATTTCTCTGATTGTGGAGGGGGGGGGCTTTTCTAAATTTTGACAGTCTCAAGGCGCCCTGTTGTAGAGCCATAACAATATATTGTCATTGGGACAAATGTCAAGGGCGTGAGGATCTTTTGAACTGCATTACATTTAATGGGGGACGGCGATGGATCCACTTGCATAGGGCGCCTGAAACTCACGAGCAGGGCCTGGTTAGGAACACTGGGGACTGTTAATTTTCCCACTCCTACGTCCTCCTCATCACGAGCAGCCTCCACAGGGTCTGGCCTGTTAAAGCTGCTTGGCGAACTCTGCAACCCATTGGCATAACAAACTACGATGTCAGTAATTATAGGATCAATCCTGGAACTAGGTGGTTTGGCTTTTTTTTCAAGCAAGTTATTGTATTGTGGAGTGAAAAATATTGATGTGGAATCTTGAAAATTTTGCCTGGGGATGCACTTACTTCACCTACCGTCCCCTAACTGCACACCTTTGTGAGGAGGGGTGGACTTTCGTTTCTCCCTCTCTCAGAACCCCCGAGAATTATCAACAGTGCCGTCTTAATGCACGGGCGCACTGGGCACTTGCCCAGGGCCCCCATGCATTTTATTACTGTGAGTGGTTGCTGTAGGGGCCCCAACACACTGATTTGTCCAGGGGCCCATCATGTTAAGACGCCACTGGTAATCAGAGTGCAACTGCCGGTGTAGAGTTTCCAAATATTTGGCTTCACCAACTATTCGAATATATGTTCGAATAGTTTGAATTGTGAGAGAACAATGTTAAAGCTCTATTCCAGGATAATTAAAATGAGTATGAAAGATATATAATAATAAAATGAGTAAAATTATTGTAAAATCAATTTATTAAATTGATTTTACAATATTTTAATTTGAAAAATAAAAAAGCATTAAATGTCTCAAAATATAACTATAATAAAGTTGAAAAGGATGTTTTATAAGGCAGTGGTTTGGCCTGCTATGCTATATGGAGCAGAGTGTTGGGCAGTGGGGAAGAGCTCTTAAATAGAATTCAAATAGCTGAGATGCAACCACTGTGGTCCATAAGTGGGGTGTCATGAGCTGATAAAATTGGGAACGAGTATATTAGGAGTAGCTTGGAGGTGGGGGCAATGCAGAATAAATGAAGGAGAGTAGATTGAGGTGGTATGGACATGTAATGAGAAAAGGGGAGGAGGAGATTGTTAGGTCCATTACAGGAATGCAGGTGGTTGAAAACACCCAGGGCAGAGGGAGACGTGGGAACAGCTTGCTCATAACTATATGGTAGTGTGTGGGGCTAGAATCTGCAGACCCGATCCTGCTTCAGGTGGGATACAGGTATGATGATGATATTTATTATGCATCACTTACCTGAAAAATTAGGATAACCCAATTGTAATGTTCCATGAAATTTCAGTGATGATGTTTCAAGAAAGATATTAGCAATAAAACTGAACTCTACCAAATGATGGAGTACACTTATTTTGTTTTGTTAGTAGTCAAGGGATCTCCCAATGGGTAGGTGGAAGTAAAAACTAAAATATTCCATATTTGTTTAGCACTTAATTTATACAAGAAGTTAGCGGATAGCCCCTAACCCTAACATGCATGAATAAGTCAATAATATTTCTGGAAAATCTAGGTATATGAGCTATGCGGGATCACGTCAATTTGGCGCATGACAATTTGGCGTATGGCAATTTGGCGTAGTCAATTTGGCGTACGACAATTTGGCGTACATACACATTCGGCGTATGACAATTTGGCGTACGGAAAATTTGGCGTATGACAATTTGGCGTACGACAATGTGGCGTACGACAATTTGGCGTACATACCAATCTCTTGGGTGCACACATGTGTTCAAAACTGCAACTGTCATAACCAGTGGCAGATCCAGGATTTTCGTTGGGGAAGAGTTTAGCTAATACAGGGGGGGGGGTTGAGCTAAACCTCACTTATTATGCAAATATAAGTTTATGTGTGCATGGGAGGGGTTGCAACCCCAAAACCCCATCCTAGATCCACGCGTGGTCATAACAGTCATTGCAACGGTCCCGAATAACACAGTTGGGTTTGTTTGTGTTTTAATGTTATGACCGTTGCAATTTTGAACAAATTTGGGCACCCAAGAGATCGGTATGTACGCCAAATTGACGTACGCCAAATTTGTATGTACGCCAAATTGTCATACGCCAAATTATATATGCGCCGAATTGTCATACGCCAAATTTGTATGTACGCCAAATTGTCATACGCCAAATTGCCATACGCCAAATTGTCATGCGCCAAATTGACGTAGACCCGAGCTATGCATCAAACCATCGACTGTACTCACTGCTGAATTCATCATATAATGTCAAAATTTGCAAAATATTTAGTTACACATGGCTCTACATTTTTCCCGAATATTATTCGAATAATTTCTAAAATATTCGAATATCAAATACTTCAAAACAGGCCGAATATATCCGGATATCGAATATTCGGATTGGAAACTCTATGCCGATGTCCGCAGCCCGCCTCAGTGGATGAGAGGTGGCGTATTTGACTTCTGAATAAATATTACAGTTGCAGTTTCAATCCTGGCCCAGGGTGGGTTGGTGGTTTCTGGTGAGTAGAACGCCCAGATAAGCCTTCTATTAGACGGGCAGTAATCCTGTGGTCCCTGTCACCAGCATGTAACAAATCATTTCTGCATAGACGAAAATATTGGTTGGTCACTGGTAAATTTTCCAAATACCATAATTATTCTAATAAACGGCGTGCCGTTTATTTTTTTTCACAGGCCTTTTTTTGTTGCGCCGTTTATTAGAGGGCGCCTAATATTATTATTTTCAATTTATAAATGGAAACTTTTTAGCTGGACAAGTTGATTTCATTAATTTTGATTTTTGCTGATGCCACTCTCGCATCTGAATTTATTGGCAAAATGAAATTGAGAAAAATAATCAATGGTTCATTTAAAATTTAAATCCTTATCCTGGATTCAGATAACTGTAGAGGACGATTACTATCATTCTCAACTGCAGAAATTGCCAACAATTTAAATGTTGAAGAATACTTTCTCTTTGAAATTTTTCTTTTAACAATATCTGCACTAAAGCTTAGTTTACACGACTGTGACTTATTAGGAAGTTCACCCTATCATGTGAAAATACTGTGAATGGCATTGCACCAGGGTCACCCACAGAACAGAGAGGAGGAAGACAAACCTTGGGGTACACCAGTACCTCTGTTCAGGCATGAGCCTGATTCCTTATTGCAGTATAGTTGTTGCGCAATAGGTCAGACACCATGCAATGTTAAAACTGACAATATATTAATTTACCTGCCAAAATTTATATTTTGGTTGTAAGATGTGGTAGGCCGGCATCCCCACACAAACAACCAGCCAGTATTCCTGTGGGTTCCAGACGCCTGGCTGGGGTGTTCCTAGTAATAGCATGTTCAATGGACCCACGGACCCAACCCTGCCACAGGCTGGATAAGGGTGTGATGATGATGATACCAAGTACCCCTGTGTAGCATTAAACGGTTAACCATTAAAAAAATTGAAGTTAACTTGCACGATCATTTCCAGACAGTTTCGGAATAAACGTCGCGCCGTTTATTTATTTTTTTTTTTTTTTTGAGCTGAAAGGTGCGCCGTTTATTGGAGGGCCCCGTTTATTAGAATAATTACGGTATGAGTTCGCTATTTGCAGTCCGTGGAGTGTGCGTCATTAGGTCGGCAGCCAGCTGTTTAAATAGACCCCTCAACAGAGTGTTTTTGTATCTCAGTGGGGCATAGGTGGTCTACCGATCCTGCCATAAACAGGTAAAGTTAGTTGCTTTCTCGCTTCCCTTCATGAGGATAGAAAGTTTACTAAATGATTGTTATAATGATCTGAATTGCAATGGATATCTACTATGAATGGATCTCAAGAGTAACAGAACAGGAATACGGAAGGTTCAAATGTATTCCATATTCCACCCTTCGAAGCCTATTTATGATGAAGTCGATGCCACTCGAGGCTTCCTTTAAAATTAGTAACATTTAGGCATTAAAGTTCAACTAGTCGCCTCACCGATTATCAAAATTTTTATGAAGTAGCTCTAAAGCATTTATTGCAAGCAATGGGGTGGGCCGCTAATTAGTTGGTAGGTGGTTTTTATTGATGGTATCTATTGGCGATTCAGACTTTCTAATGAAAATTTCCTCAGTATAGAAAGGGGTGAAATAAATTTAAATTAGCGTTGTATATATCCAAAATAATGCGCTTTGTCTCCCCCCCCCGCCCCTTTACCCTGTTGTTGACCACCCGCTCAAGAGCGTAGAAGTGCAAAGTTGCGTTGGGTACACCAGTTGTCGTCTAGTCGCCAAAGTTAATCAACGCAACTCCAGCTATTACTGTCGTGGGTGGCCGCTTGGGAAACCTGGGTACCGCTAATGCAAAAAAAATCGTCATATTAGTGTAGTGTCTGTGCAGTCTCTGCTTTAGATCTACGTAGTGGACGGGGCTCTAATGACCTTGTAGTTGAAGGGCCCTAAAACACTTAACAAACAAACAACAATTCTAGAGTGTAGTTTACGTATGAGAGGATAAACATTTCTATGACGGGTAATCCTTTTTTCTCCAGTAAAGTGTTAGTTGGTCCTGAGTTCTGCATGTGCAAGTAGGATGGAAAACCATTTAGATGAAACTGAGGATGACAAAATGGCGGACAGAAAGGGAAACGCTCTAGTCGCCTTTTACCACCTTGCTGAGGTAGTAAACCCTTTCTCCGTCTATAGCAGGGTCGAGTCGCCATTTACCACGTTGATACCGAGAACAAATTGGCTAACTGCTGGGCAGATGGCCATCCATTGCTATACCCTAAACCCAATTTTGGCCTGGTTTCTTCGTTGGGACACTTGCCTTTAACTACCCCAGGGGGCACGATCTTTCCTTTACCTACTATTCTGACAATTCTCTTCTCGCCCGACGGAAGTCACCTGCACATTTTTTTTGTTTCTTTTGTTGGTGTTTTAGGGCCCTTCAACTCCATTGGTCATTAGAGCCCTGCCCACTGCATAGTTCTAATGCAGTCTGCAAGGACACTACACTGTTAGGACGATTTGGGTAGGGAGCGGCTTATTGCGTTGGACACACCCATTCTCGTCTGATCACTGAAGTTGAACAATGCAGTCCTAGCTAGTACTAACATGGGTGGCCGCTTTGGGAAAACTTGGTACTGCTAATACTCAGAAATCGTTGCATCAACGTAGTGTCTGTGCAATCTCTGCACTAGAACTATGCAGTGGACGGGGCTGTAATGAGCTTTGTATTTGAAGGGCCCTAAAGCCTGGTACACATTAGTCAAGTTGAAAGAGCAAGTGACGTATGATATGTGACGTGTCACTTGCCACAAAGAGGCAAGTAGAAAATCGCTGTTTATCAGCAAGTTCATTGTTTAGAAGCTGTCAAGATGAGTGCATTACAACCCTATATGCATCAAATAGCATGGCTGCCAACCAAAAGCTCTGCAAGTCCCGCTTTTCCTGATAATTATCCATTCCAGCAGCAACCAATCGCAAGCAGTATTTTAGCAGTGAGGGAATGTGGGAAGGCGTTACTTGCCTGAAAAATTGGAAGGGATTCCTATTTTTTACTTGCCTTTTTACTTGGTTACTTGACTATCGCAGCAAGGTTCACATGTGGCAACTTGCCACTTGATGATCTACTTGCTCTTTCTACTTGACTAATGTGTACTAGGCTTTAGAAACCAAAAAACGATTTGGGCATTATCAGCACCCATTAGGGATTTTGCGATTTCTTGTAACGTGGGCATTTCAGGACGAAAGACGAGAAATAAAAAGCCTTCTCATCCTTCCCTGTCGTCTTCAAAAAAATAAGGATGAGAACATCATAAATAATCGCCCTCCTTTCTCACTTATTTATGATTTCACGTCCTTATTGTATTGAAGACAACTGGGAAGGACCAGAGGGCTTTTTACTTCTTGTCTTTTGTCCCGAAACGACCACGTTACGAGAAATTGCAAAATTTCTATTTGGGCTCTTGCATTTAGAAGGGATGGACGTAATGAAAGACGAATTTCAGGTCTCAATTTATCCTCTTATTTTTCGTCTCCGCTTGCATTTGGCAACATTGCAGTTATCCATTTCTAATAATTGTGTGCCATCTAGTGACTGCCAGACAAAACATATTTTGGCTATATGGTAGAAGCATTAAGTAAAATGGATCAAAATCTCATTAAAAAAGATGTTCCATATAATTATTGCATTGCATAAAATATTGCATATAACATATATTATATCTGCATTAACAGGTGTTGGGGATCATCACTTTTATTTTCCATTTCTTGGTGTTTTTATCTGTCACTTCGTGTAAAAAAAAAATGGATGCCAGATCGCATGCTTAAGAGTGATTAGCACATGTGCAAGCATTTGATCAATAGCAGGCAAGCCAACTCGTCACGAGAAACAAGGACGTTAATTTCAGATTTTACCATCCATTTAGTGAAGACAGATGATGTGGACGGACAAGAAGGTAGCTCACTTCTCGTCTTTTGTCTTGGAAACGCCAACATCGTGTGTAACTGCAAGTTCCCTGTTGTTCCCAAGCAGTCACCCATGCAAGTACTATCTGTGGTTGTGCTGCTGATTTTCAGGGATTAGACGAGGACTGCTGTGTCCAATGCAGTACAGTCTCTCTACCACCCACGTCAACCTTGGTCGAACCTTCGACTATTAACTCACAAATCATACTAAAAATTTACTATTTACTTCAAGGATACAGTGATCTGAAATGATCTACTTCGTGCTTCACAGGTGACCATATCTAAAATGCCAAAAAAAAATTGGGGATTATTTGCCCTGTCAACTCTTTACGTCGATGGTAACACTAAATTATTTCGACTATGGCATCATAACAAAGCTGTGTTGATTTTTGTTTTTTTAAATGACATTGTACTACAATATGAAGTCTTCTTTTTTTAAATGTGCATAAAAAGTTTTTTTATGGTTTTTAATCTCCTGAGCCGGATTAAAAGATTTTAGGACATCCACCTTATTTGCATAAATATTTTGATACTATTTCCTTCACCTTCTAGGCTGCAAAAGAAAGCAAAGAGTGGAAGAGTGTGTACGTGGGTTGTTAAACCCTTTCATTTCAATGTGTTGTTTCAAACTTTGAACTCTATCTAGACAGCAAAGAAATTACAGTGAAACCTCTCTATCGGTCCACCTCATAGAAAGGTCCACTTCTTTAAAGCATGGAAAATGCTCTCATAGATGTGCAGTACTTTTTTTCCCCTTTAATAGGCCCACCCCTGACACCGGCCCAAGGTCCACTGTCCACACTGTTCACAATGTGACTCAACCCTTTTAATGGGTCCAAATTTAAACTAAAATTCTAGGGTATGAAAGGGGATAATTTCACTGTGAGTTTGTTATACAGCGAAACCACTCTATCGGTGAACCTCTGTAATTGGTCCACCCCCACAAAGTCCACTTTTTAACATCATCATCTCACTCTTATCCCACCTGCAACAGGGTCTGGTTTGTGGGTTCTTAACCACCACTGCTGCCAATCCCCACCAAGTCACCTTCCACCCTGCACTCCATGTCCCTTTGCACTACCTGCTCCTACGTCCGTTTTGGTCTTCCCCTACCCCTGGTACTCCCACCAACCCAAAGTCCCATTATGGACCTAATAAGTTCCTCCTACCCCCTGCTCATCACATGCCCATACCACCTCAGCTGATTCTCATCTTCTCTGTGATGTTCTCCCTTCATGTTTCTTCCTAGCTGCCCAGCACTCTGAACCACATAGCATAGTGGGCCAAACTACCATTCTGTAAACTTTGCATTTCAACTTTATTGGGACGTGGTGGTTGCACAGGACTCCACTTGCCTGCCTCCACTTCAGTCATCCTGCATTAATCCTATGTGTCATGTCGAGAGTCTATCTCCCCATTTCTCCAAAAAACGGATCCTAAATAACAAAACACTTGCACCACTGGTATCACCTCATCCCCACAGCTAATCTCACCTCATCCCCACAGCAAATCTCACCTCATCCCCACAGCAAATCTCACCTCTGTGCCCCTGGCCACTCCAATTGAAAGCTAGGTAGACCTACTCTATTTTCTTCATGTTCATGGGAGCGGCGAATTGCGTTGGACACACGAGTTCTCGTCTGATCACTGAAGTTAAGCAACGCAAGCCCAGTTAGTACTGACACGGGTGGTCGCTCGGGAAAGCTGGGTACTGCTAATACCCAATAATCGTCAAATTAGTGTAGTGTCTGTGCAGTATATGCATTAGAACTATACAGTGGATGGGTCTCTAATGACCTCGTAGTTGATGGGACCTTAAACTCCAACAAACAACAACAACAAATTCATGTTCACCTTTAGGCCCCCTCTTTCCATTGCAGTTTTAATGTCTTGTAGGCCCTCTTGTGCATCTTCTTTGGACTCCTCAAGCCTTCCCACATTATCAGCAAATACCAGGCACTAAGGGGCCCATTCCTCTATTCCCATCAGCAGCTCATCCATTACTAGAGTGAATACATATGGGCCAAGTGCTGACTCTTGATGCACACCAACCTGCACGTTTAAGCATTCAGTTATTGTTGTTGTTGTTTGTGTTTTAGGGCCCATCGACTACAAAGGTCATTAGGGCCCAGAAAGACAATCACCATGGTGGGGGGTGTAAAAGGCCAACCCACCATGGTGATAATAAATAAGGGCAAAAGCCCACTAAGAGTAAAAATAGTAAAAGGCAAAAGCGAACATAGATAAAGCTAAACAGGCAGAAGCCTAAAGAGACACAAATAAAGGCAAAAGCCAAAACAGATACAGTAAAAAACGGCAAAGGCCTAGACAAACACTAGCATAGAAGGGCAAAAGCCAAAACCGACACAAAAAGAAAAAGGCAAAAGAAGAATAAAAGGAAAGGATGCTAATAAGAAAAAGTGCTAAGGTTAAATGTTTTGAAAGAGGCGAGCTCTGGACTGACTCCCAGTCGACATCTAAGTTCATGGCATCTCTCACAGTGGCTAAATATGTGTGCCACTGTGAGATGCTCCCAACAGGAGTCACACAACGGTTCATCATCACCCCATAGTATGTAGGAGTGGGTGAGGAATGTGTGACTGATTCACAGCCAAGCAAGCACAACCTCCTCCGTCTGCGACTGGTGGCACGAGGACACCCAGTGCACTGGAGTGTCCTTCAGTGTGTGGAATTTGTTGGTGGTCTCCAAAAACCACTAGAACCGCCATTGTTCATGGACGGCCCACTACACCATTGGGAGAACGTCAGAGGAGGGGACTGTAGTGTCAGGTACACCTAGCAGGTGGGCCACCTGCTGGGCATGGGCATCTGCCCTCTCATTGCCCATGATGCCAACATCCCCTGGGACCCACATAAACAAAACTGTCTTGCCCTGCTGACGAATCATGAGCAGCAAACTGTGCACACCCTGGACGATGGCATTCCTGCTATACAGGGTGTGCAATAGCTGAAGGGAGGATAGGGAGTCAGTCGCAACCACAGTGTCAGTGGTTCAAAAATTGGATGAGTTCCAGTGCCCTGTGCAGAGCAGTAAGCTCTGCAGTGAAGACACTGGCGACGCCTGGAAGGCGGCCCCCTATGAGATGACCAGTTGTATAGACTGACCAACCCACAGAGGTGCCAACCTTCAACCCATCCGTGTAAACAAAAACATGGCTCTGATAGGTCAGAGAGAGGCGTCCAAACTCTTGCTGGTACACTGACCTATCGGTACTGGCTTTGGGGAAGGCAGTGTGTGTCAAATTAAAAATCGGCTCAGGTACTGTCCAGGGCGGCACAGAGGCCGGTAAGCATTCAGTATTTCCCCATGCTGTTCTCATACTAGCGATGTGCTGTACTGTAGGCCTACATATGGCCATTATCAACCCCTTTTTGTCTTAAAACGCTCCATACTACCTGTCCAGGGACACTATCATATGCAAAGGTTCACTTGTTTTAAAGAATGGAAAATTCCCTGGTATTTTGTTTAACCCCCTAATCGGTCCACCCCTCTGATGGGTCCACTTTTGTAAATCCCCAGGAGTGGACCGATTAGAGAAGTTTCACTGTACTATATTAACCCTTTTCCCCGATTACAGCACGGTCGGATACCCGTTTTTCCACCTAGGCAATCTGCTGGACGGTAATTTTTTGCTACTGGTCGCTGACCTAGTAATAGGGCCTACTGGTTGTTGGGGCACCCGACCGACGACAGTGAGCAACCTCTTGCACCCTACAATTTTGCTGATTGCTGATCTCCCTTTAGCATGCACAGACCCGCTTCGGTGGCGCTGGAGGTAGTGTGTCCAGTAAATACGCCAGTGGCTTTAGGTTCGATACCGGATCGAGGTGGGTTGAGAACGAGGTTGGTTGTCTTCTTCTGCGCGCGAGAGAGAGAAGCAGCGAGTGAGCCTTCTTTCGGATTAGGAGTAAAATGAGCACGTAGAAGGACCCTCTGTACCCAGTTTTCCCAAGCGGCCACCCATATCAGTACTAGCTAGGGTTGCGTTGCTTAGCTTAACAGATCAAACGAAAACTGGTATGTCCGGGTGGGGACAGCATTGTATACTTTGGAATTTTGACCCAACTACCCGTTGCCTAGTTGAGAGGGTTATTTTACATGCAAATGACTTTGGTCCACCAGATTGGAATAGGGTTTTACCTCTCATCACACGAAGGCAAACCCGGCGCCTCTCTTCGATCCAGTTTCGAACCTCGGACCACTGGGTAAGCATGCACGCTACCTCTTGCGCCACCAAAGCGGGTCAATGACTGAAAAGAATGAACACATTTTTGTCGTGCATGTTCTTGATACTGTATTTATATCAAATGTGCTCAGGAGGCCTAAACAATAAGGGAGTGGCTGTATTGCGTTGGATACACCAGTTCTCGTCTAATCACTGAAGTTAAGCAACGCAACGCAGCTACTACTGACATGGGTGGCCGCTTGGGAAAACTGGGTACTGCTAATACCCAAAAGTTGTCACGTTAGCGTAATGTCTGTGAAGTCTCTGCATTAGACCTGTGCAGTGGACGGGGCTCTAATGACCTTGTAGTTGAAAGGCCCTACAGCACCAACGAATAAAAAGAACTAAATGGCGGTTATATAAGCAGGCTGTTTTCTAAAGCACTTTTTGCTCATTCCGCGACGCCTTTATGGAAGACCAAATTGTGTTTACGAAGATTTACTTACAGTTTTAATCGCATTTTCTCTTAGTTGTAAGAGGAGGAAGGCTTATGAGAACATCATCGACTTCTTGCTGTTATTTCGTTCCGTAGATTCGTACTGCTAATACTCAAAAATCGTCGCATTAGAGTAGTGTCTGTGCGGTCTCTGCATTAGTATTACGAAGTGGACGGGGCTTAAATCAACTTGTAGTTGAAGGGCCCTAAACCACCAACAAATAAAAAAACCACTGATATGCTGTTCACAATGGAGGTCACCATCAACGCACTCGAGTGTTGCGTCAGCAAAGCCTTAACAATAGTTTTGACACCCATGGCAAGCAATGTTGTCACTCCATTTACTATTGTACGACGCTTCGCTTCGCTATTCTTTCACGGCGCCATTTTCACGAAAACCGAAAATAAACGAAATGTCTCAACGCCCTTGGTATTTGCCCTGTTGCCAATGCATGGCTACGGTCCTGTGCGTCCGTAGTTCAAGGTTCGTTACCGGGTCGAGGCAGTTTGACTTCTGTCGCGAGAGAGAGAGAGAGAGAGAGAGAGAGAGAGAGAGAGAGAGAGAGAGAGAGAGAGAGAGAGAGAGAGAGAGAGAGAGGCTCCCCAGTGTCCCTTCTGTTGGATTGACCGGTGTGATGAGCACTGTCCCTGCACCTCAAAGAGCCCTTACTACATGAAATGTGTAGTTCGACAAACTATAGGTGTAGGAGCCCACCTCCTAGCGTCGGGGCAGAAAAGTGCCCCAAGAAAATTAAGTCGACGAGAAATATGCCCGGAGGTTGCCGCATTAGTTCGCCAGCAGGCTGCGTAAAAATACCTGTTCAACAGATCGGTCATGTATTCAAATGAGAAAGAGCAACTGACCCTGTTTTTTGGCGTGGAAAAGGCCAATAATGGGGTTCCGAGGCATGCTGAAGGTTGTGAGATTTCAAGAGAAAAGTTATTAGAGAGCACTGAAAAATGGAATTCGGGGGCTTCGATCTGCTGGTGATCTGCTGGCGACCATTCTAGATCTGCTGGCGTTTGTCTTTCTTGAGAGTTGTTTTCCCTCCATTTTCCGAGTTGCTTTCCCGCCATGTCCGAGT
>JAAFCE010001963.1:17640663-17725691 GCA_013389805.1 Trigoniulus corallinus | reverse complement strand
CCCGCCATGTCCGAGTTGCTTTCCCGCCATGTCCGAGTTGCTTTCCCTCCAATTTGGAATAGATCTCCCTCCAATTTCGAATAGATCTCCTTCCAATTTCGAATTGATCTCCCTCCAATTTCGACTTGTTTTCCCTCCATTTTCGTGTTGATTTTCGTAATCGTTTGCATTCCTGTTTTACTTAACGCATGCGTACTCAGCTCTGCCATAGGCTGAAAAACAGTTTACTTCAATTACAGAATTTAATATTTAATGAAAGAGTACGGCCCCTTCAATTCCCTCTATTACTACATTCCTAGTTACCGATTGTCATTATTATTTATTTTCAGTAATTTAAGGGCTTGCCGATAAAGGCTCCATCTAGAGGTCAATAGATTAAGTAGCCCCCTTTTTCCCCCAACTCGCTCGTCTTAAATAATGTGCATAAGAGGATCATTAATATCAGCAACGTTCAGTAGTGGCATACATCATCCACCCTGAATAAAAACTGGTAAATAATTATATTCTCAGAACATGTCATAAAATACATAAAATATAAACTCGGAGACAAGAAAACAATTTTATTTAACCATGGATAATAATTAGCAGTTAGTTAGCACGATAATTGTATAGCGTTGCATCATTATTTTAGATATGAAAGTTCGGTTGTGTAGGTGGGCGATTGTCTACTTCTAATAATTTATTTTTTTTCCGCACTCTTCGTTATGTGTGTAGATCATTTTGAAGACCATCTATTAGTTGCTCCAGGTTTTTTTTTAATGTTCGCATATTGATTTCCTTTTAAATAATGGCGTACGGTACACTTTTGAAGCGCATAACAGTCATAGTAATGCCCAAATTATCGGTAGAATGCAATATTTTTTGCTGCTGACTTATTAAACTACTGGTTTTTAAATTACTTCTAGTTATTGTGCTATATCTTATGCGTACATATCTTATGCAAAAAGCGCATCCGCCATGACGGCACCTTGAAGAAATTGATTCTATGCCCCCCTACTGTGCACAAGGGCCGAGTTCAATTCCTAGCTGTATTAGACGTGATGGCGCTGCCACCAGGGGTGTCTCCAGGGACTGATCATGGGGAGCACTTCAAAAAATATTCAGATCCCTGTATAATTCTAGCTAGCAATTGCAATAGGTCCTCTACTGCCCATTCGACAATGTCCCATGTTCAGTGGTTTAGCCAACTGTAGATTGCACTTCAACTGTTGGACTGGCAGGATAGAAATGGGGATAGCAAATTCAAAAGTGCTTCATCAATTGCAAAGTTGAATTGTACATCAGTTAAAATATGTACCCCATTGAGGCACTGAGGGTGAGCAATTGCTGCATTTCTCCCCCCTCTGGATCCTCCCGTGGCTGCCGCTGGTGTTCTTCCTTAGCACCTTTCAAACCCTTCGTCCACTGGTGCAACGGGACTATGACCCAACTCTAAAAAATATCACGTCAACTTTGGACGGGAGTAGCTTCAGAGTTGGGCCCTTACTATTGCGCAGTTTCTCGTCCACCTTCACGACTACAGCGCAACCATCGATCAACTTACATATGACCAACAACCAAACGACTGGCCTGTAAGATGCGCCCTAAACCTTGTGCAACTCGAATCTGATGGTCCTTCTAAAGGAACTCAACATTTTCCTGCCTATGACAGGGTCAGGTACCCGTCATGTCCCTCCGAATGAACGCAAGAGTAATATATTGGGCAGTATTTTCTGCACCTGGTTGCTGACCAAAGCTGCAACCCCTATGCTTGTTTGTCGTCGGCCTACTGTTCGTTTGAGCTACTCCACCGACGCACGGTGGAGTATTTGCTGCCAAAATGATGCCAGAAATATTTTCCCATTTGATTAATCTTAAATGGGTGAAAAACTGATTTGAATAACTATTAATACTTTGTGTATGATGGCAGATGTAAAAATATGGTTTTAAAATGAGTTATTTAAAGCAAAAAGGGTTCAAAAATCGCTATTTAAGAATGTGGCAGATAACGTAACATAACGTGCAATATGCAATGCTGCTACCAGTAGAAGTTCCATTGCTTGTTGAGAAAATGGCATGCTAGTCTTCTGCGACCTTGGTCTTGAACTACTTAAATGTGAATCTGACCTAAGCAACAGTCTATATAAGGCTGTGGTTACAATGGATGCAACTTCTGACGGATTCGTCAGAACAACCAAGAGTATTTACATTGCTTGCGAGTCCCTCGTCAGAATTTTCCATAGTTGATCGTTCTGACGAATCTGTCAGAATTCATTTTCGTCAGAAGTCGCATCCACTGTAACCGCAGCCTAAAACGTCTCTACTGCAAGCCTCTCTTGAAAACTTTCTGGTGAGGTTCTGCCTATATAAACAGAAATGCTTATTTCTTACTTTATCAGCTTCCGGGCAATGCATACTGAATTATTGTGTCTCCATGTGCTCCGTGTACTCCACTGTGCCACACCAGGGAGCAAGCTCCTACACCTGGAAATTTTGCCTCATCTACCTGTTGCATAATAGAGAGGATTCTTTAAACGTGCAAATGACATCTACGCCACACAGGACCTGTTTTGCTTCTCATCCAAAAGAAGGTGTACTCGGGGCCTCTCTCTCGCCCAAAAGAACCCAACTCACCCTGATCTAGTATCAAACCTAGCATTAGTGATGTAGTTATTGAGCGTGCTACCCACTCCACAACCGGTCCGTGGGCATCCGTTTGGCTAGAGGGAACCCCTAAGTGTGCCTTGAAACATAATAATGTGACCCCATGTTGTGCCCACAGGAATAAAGCGTTATCTCAATCAGAGGCATAGCTAGAGTTTTCTGTGCTGGGTACAAAGTTAGTTTTCTGGCCTCTTCCTGGCCCCCTCGTGACAAGGCGTGAGCCGTAAGGGAGTCTGTCATGTTTCCCCTGAAATTCTTGAGTTTTACAACTCGAAAACCGGCATTTGTGGCATATATTTAAGGTATGAAGTGTAACATGAATTTGGCGCCCCCAGATGCTACGCCCAGGGACAGGTGTCCTTCCGTTGGTATGCAACTGAGCCACTGAATCCTTATTCCCGGGTAAGGCGCTCATTTCTATCCCTTTCAGACACTAGCGTGATTTGTTGTTACTGTTTCGTTGGTGCTTTAGGGCCCTTCAACTATAACGACCACTAGAACCCCGTCCACTGCGTAGTTCTAATGCAGAGTCTGCGCAGACACTACGCTGTTGGGACGATTTGGGTAGCATTACCCAGTGTTCCCAAGCGGTCCCCCATGATAGTAAGGGAGCGGCGAATTGCGTTGGGCACACCAGTTCTCGTCTTATCACTGACGTCAAGCAGCGCAACCCCAGCTAGTACTGACATGGGTGGCCGCTTGGGAACACTGGGTACTACTAATACCCAAAAATCCTCGCATTACATCTGTGCAGGACGGGGACGGGGACACCAACAAATACTACTATCTGAGCTGGCGTTGCTTAAATTCATGATCAGACGAGAACTCATGAGTCCGACTCATATTACTGGTCTTTTCTCCCCAAGGACCATTCGGCAATGGAATGCTCTTCGGGAGGATAACGTGAATAGCTTTCTGAAAAGAGGTGCCATTATAGTAGGTAGGTAATTCATGGCACAATGGGTGCTATGTTTCAGGTTCCTTGGGATCACCCATGCTAGTACTAGTTGGGTTGGGGATACTTAACTTCAGTGATCAGACGAAAATTACTGTGTCTAACGCAACAGCCGCTCCTAGAATGATCTGTTGAATGGCATTTTACACAGCCGGCTGTCAAACAATGCTGCGATCCTGATACCAATTTATCGTCCACCTCTTTTTAATCATTGGGGCACTTTCCACTACTGACGCTAGGGGGCAAGCTCTCTATACCTTAAAATGTTGCTGAACTAAACTTGTAGTTTACTCAATGCCGAAAGGGTCCTTTCATATGTAGATGTAGTGGTAATACTTTTATTCCTATCCGGGTGAATAAGCACTGTGGGCCACTCCAATCTCAGCACCACCAAGGCCAGTATAAAAACCCTTTCAACACGGATCAAAAAATACGTGTAGATTGACTGACAAATGCAGGAACGTAGTTGTCCCCTAACCAAAATGAAGGCCGACGGATTGCATCATTACATCTTCAGCCTGCTGCGAAAAATCCTGTCCAAAAATTTTCCAGCGTGTTCCCGGTAGAGCTAATGGATACCCGACCCTGTCATGGGTGGAAAAATTTTCGAATTATAAATACATTAATAGAGAGGTCGACGTTGAATAATCAAAATGCACCTGTACATGTTTGGAAATTTATTGTTAATATGGATCACCTAAAAACGCAGATACGGCAGTGCAGTCTGACAAAATTTGGGTGTAAAAAAGCAACACACTGTAGCAGGAATGGAGTGGACTCACCTTGGTGGCGTAGACGTTGCTTCACTACTGCGTCAGTGGTTCCAGGTTCGACACTGGGTGGACGTGGTTGACTTCTTTCGGGAGAGAGAGAGGGAGGGGAGAGGGAGAGGGAGGAAGAGAGGGAGGAGGAGAGGAAGAGGGAGGAGGAGAGGAAGAGGGAGGGAGGGAGAGTGAAAGAGAGAGGGAGGAAGGAAGAGAGAGAGGAAGAGAGAGAGAGAGAGAGAAAGAGAAAGAGGGAGAGAGAGAGAAAGAGAGAGAGACAGAAAGAGAGAGAGACAGAAAGAGAGAGAGACAGAGAAAGAGAGAGAGAGAAAGAGAGAGGAAGAGAGAGAGAGGAAGAGAGAGGAAGAGAGAGAGGGGGAGCAGGCCTTAAGTGCACCTTCTGTTGTCGCGTGGCCGCTGCCCCCTCAGCGCGCCCCCCAAGGCCGGCACTGGCAGTTGTGTAATTCCTTCGGAGAAAGGGCGGCACCTTATTTGATGTACAATGTCGTTTGAGCTCGTTGGAGTGCCCCAACGAACAATAGATCGACAATATATAAGCATAGGTTTTTTTGTTTTGTTGGCGTTTTAGGGCCCTTCAACTACAAGGTCATTAGAGCTCCATCCACTGCATAGTTCTACTGCAAAGACTGCACAGACACTACACTAATGGGACAATTATTGAGTAATGGCAGTACCCAATGTCCCCAATTGGCCACCCATTTTTGTACTACCTGGGGTTGCGTTGCTTAACTTCAATGATCACGACGAGAACTGGTGTGTCGTACGCAATAAGCATCCCCCTATAAGCATAGGGTGCTGCTGCTTAGGTCGACAGCCGGCAGTGTCGTAGAATGACAAAATTGGTGCTCCACCCTGCCACAGGCATGAAAATGGTTAGTGGTTGCTTTGCTTGCTGTTGTAACTTTCATGCAGTGGATCAAGATTTTGACAGGGGAACTAAACTACGTTTCGAGCGAATAATTTTATGATTTAATGTTATTTGAAGATAACTGATTTATATTAATTATAGCCTTCGGTAATTGACTGGAGTCGAGTATTAAATGACTTGGCAATCAAGAGGTAGGCAGGTGTATTTAAGAGTTATAAATCCTGAGGTGAACTTTGAGGTAAAATGGCGGCTTGTATGTGTTCACATTCACATGGCAGTTTATCCGTTGAAGAATTGAAAGAATGACCATCTGCAGCCCTATACACCTCCTCTTCAGTCCACTCTCCTATCGCTACCCCACCCTTGAATATGTATATTATGTATAAAATTTGAATTCATAATGATTGACATTTTAACTATAGTGTATTTTAAAATTTATAGCTCTAATAGAAGACAATTTAAGGAGAAATCTACAGGGTCAGAAGACTCCTATTAAAACCATGCAGGGAGTGTTAATTTATAGCTATAAATAAATGAGACGTAATTATAGCTTTGCAGTTGTCTATCTCCCTGCCACATCAGTTGCGTTTTGACTTAATGAGTCCACCGTTGAAGGATCGCAACTCACCAAGACAGGGTTTTTTCAAGCAAATTCGGAAGCTATCATCGGATGGGAAATAAAGTCATGAACCCCTGTGTTTCACAATAGGTCTATGTTTACAAGACCCACCCGACTGAAATAGATTGCTTCTTTCAAGCGGACCTTCCATGAGATGCCCAACGCGATGTCGGGAGAAGCTGTATTGTGTTTGGGAATGGCTTATTGCGTTGGACACACCAGTTCTCATCTGATCGCTGAAGTCAAGGAATTTCCTAAACAAATGCAACTCCAGCTAGTACTGACATGGGTGGCCACTTGGGAAAACTGGGTGCCGCTAGTACCCAAAAATCATTCCATTAGCGTAGTGTCTGTGCAGACTCTGCATTAGCACTATGCAGTGGACGGGCATCCCCCTTCCCACACAGAGAGTAGAGTATCGTTAAGCTCTGCTTCCGGTTTACATGAAGGGCGTAAACTCTGGAGGAAAATGGGGCTATAATCTCCTTATTCAGAGCAGTTCTTAATTAACTAAGCTTAAATGTGATCCAGAGGGTAAATGTGACATGGATAAACATAGGCTGATGGTTGTTCTTCGCTATAGGAGGGGGGGGGGGCGAGAAAGAACTGCTTAGGTCCATCACGGGGATGCATGTCGTAGGTGGCAGTCGAGGATAGAAATAGGGCAAAGCAATCATGGGAACTGGTTTTCAGACAGTAGAAGGTAGTTGTTGTTAGTGCTTTAGGGCCCCTCAACTACAACGGTCATTAGACCCCCGACTACAACGGTATTAGGCCCTCAACTATATCGATCAATAGGCCCTCAACTACAACTGCCATTAGGGCCAATACAAGGTAGTGAGTGGATGCAAATATGAGTGGGGTGTCGAGAGGTGATAGAATTAGGAACTAGTAAATTAGGAGTAACGGTAGGGGTGGAGGACATCGGGATAATGAATGAGGGCGAGTAGATTTAGATGCTATGGCCGTGTAACAAGAAGAGGGGAGGAGGAGCTCGTTAGGTCCATTACAGGGATGCATGTGGCTGGGAGCACCCGCGGCAGGGGATTAGCAAAGCAGACGTGGGAAAATCTTGTTCTTAAGGATTTGGTAGTGTATGAGGTGGATGGGGACCTGATGAGAGATAGACGGGAGTGGAGGGCTAGAGCCGCAGACCCGACCCTGCCACAGGCGCGATAACGGTATGATGACGCGGGATCAGAACTCGTAGACACGACTCCATCAGTGTCGCAGGTTTCCATCCCTTTGAGTCTCCCCTTCTATCTCTTCCCGAACTCACAAAAATCCTTTCTAGACTCCGACTGTAAATGATCATGTTTAACAAAATACTGAGCGGATTATTACGTTGGGCACACCAGTTCTCGCCTGATCACTGAAATTAACTGCAGTGATCTGACGAGAACTGGTGCGCCCAACGCATTTCAACCATAATGCTAAACGGTTCCGAGCTAGTGGCCAGAAGACAATAGTCTGACACGAAGTAGCCTACATGAATGCCATTCACCTACCCAAAATGGGCCCTGAGTTAGGAAGAGGCAGGTGACATCAGGCACATCACGTCGAATGATGCGACGATTTTTTTGGGTATTAGCAGTACTCAGTTTTCCCAAGCAGCCACCCATGTTAGTACTAGTTGGGGTTGCGTTGCTTAGCTTAAGCGATCAGACGAGAACTAGTGTGTCCAAGGCAATAAGCCGCTCCCACGTCGAATGGAGTACTTAGGGTTTTCCCCTCTAGCAATATGCCATGTTCAGGGTGGAACCTATAATGGACTCTCGCAGCCCTGTAGTTCAACCACCGAGGTAGACATTTTGAAGCATAATGAGTTTTTTTTAGAGTTTAAATACGAGCTTGTACCAAGGTTATATCAAGATCATCCATTTTTCCATTTTGAACATTGTCCTTTGTCATAACTTCCTGTAACGGCGGAGTTGGTATAACTTTCAAGGTGACGGTGAGGTCTGAACCACACCAAATTCTGCTCATCCACTGCACTTTTACCCATTATTCAAGCAGAAAGAAAGCTAAACTGAAAATTCCAAGCAGTAATTACATTTAAAGACTTTGTTTGAGAAACAAAAAATCAACAAACTGCGATTTGCGTCTTATCCACAAAAGAATTCTATCACTTGGTGCAAGGTTGCGCCGGTGTGTTAATGCATACCAAAATAACCCCAAACTAGGAAGGGACCTTCTGAAGTTTGTTGTCCACCACTGAATCGTAGTCTTTCTTCTTACTGCAAACATGAAGAAAAGAAAAATCAAGTGTGTCAGACAATAGCCATTGTATAAACATTTTCTATAAAATATTCATGAAATACACAAGAATGCATTGGCAAAACAATCGACAGTTTCCTGTCCAAACATCCTGGAAAGTCCTAAACTGATAACAAGCAATACTAAAACAAGGTTTAAGACTGTAATGGGACAACCGTTGTATGGCTTAGTCACTTTTTTTTTTAGAAAAAAAGATCGTCAAAGTACTCGTAATATATGATCCATTTAGACATTCCTGGAGTTTTATGATCTCTAACCACTGGCACATGGTGCAAGACAGTAAACAATACACTTGATGTAGTAGGAGTGCTCGATAACAATCAGAAACAAGTCAAATCTTAGGTCCGTTTTTATGTTGTTTGAAGTGTTAAAAACATTTTTAGGAGCTCAAGAATGACTTTTAGTCTCTACAAGTTTGTTTTTATTTTGATATTAAATATCGTTGTTCAGGTTAAGAAAGGCTGCAAAAATCCATTAAATCCTCTTCAGTTCTATTAGAAGGTGTTTAATCTTGCACTAAACCTGAAAACTTAATGGTAGAAATACTTGTCAAGTAAGATAATCTTAGCTGTCTAAATTTCAGTAAATTCCTTTAACTAAAAAAATAAGTTGCACCAAAAATTTCATTATATTCAATTTCGTTTAGCTTATTGCATCTTGTAATATTCATTTTTTTGGTTTTTAAATTTTGGTTAGCTGGTCGGTTGGTTTTCTTAAACGACTACCTCTCAAATTTGTAAGTTCTCTAACCAACGGCAGTTCTCATAAGATCACTGAAGGTAAGCAACGCAACCCAAGTTAGTACCAACATGAGTGGTTGGTTGGGAACATTGGGTGCTGGTTTTTTCCTCTCTCCAAGATCCCCCCTCCGTCTCACCTGCGAATAGCCTCCACAGTTCTGGCCCGTTAATGCTGCTGGGCGCACTCCCCAACCCGTTGGCCTAACTTAAGGTTCGTCAATCACTGAAGTAAACTCTCTAGGCCAGTGATTCCCAGGCAGGTGACACACTAGGTCTCATCTGATCATTGAAGTTAAGCAACGCAACCCCATTTGATTGCTTGTTTGTTGGAGTTTAAGGTCCCGTCAACTACGAGGTCATTAGAGACCCGTCCACTGCATAGTTCTAATGCATATACTGCACAGACACTACACTAATGCGACGATTATTGGGTATTAGCAGTACCCAGCTTTCCCTAGCGACCACCCATGTCAGTACTAACTGGGCTTGCGTTGTTTAACTTCAGTGATCAGACGAGAACTGGTGTGTCCAACGCAACTCGCCGCTCCCAACGCAACCCCAGCTGTGTGACCGCTTGGCAGGGGCAGATCCAGAGGGGGGAGCAATGCAGCAATTGCTCCCCCTTCAGTGCCTCAATAAGGTGGGTATTTTAACCGATGTACAATTCAACTTTGCAACTGATGAAGCAGTTTTGAATTTGCTATTCCCATTTCTATACTGGCAGCCCAACCTGCAATTGGGGACAGTAGAGGACCTATTGTAATTGTTAGCTAGATTTATACTAAGGAATTCTGAATATTTAAAACTATTTGAGGCGCACATTTTTAAGCGCTCCTCCCTGATCCGCCTCTGAATCCGCCCCTGACGCTTGGGAACCCTTGGTACTAATACCAAAATATCGTCATATCAGAGTAGTGTCTGTGCTTGACGAGGTTTTAATGACCGTTGTAGTTGAAGGGCCCTAAAACACCAACCAAAACTACGTCAGGGAGCGAGCTCCTGCACCTGACATAAACAATAGGCCGACGATAAATAATGCAAGCGGCTGAGATACGAAAGCTACGCTACATGTGTCGGGGTGTCATGACCTGAGTCCACGACCTGAAGCTACCTAGTGGTAGCTTGGGGTTGGCAGATATTACGGAAAGGATGAGAGAGAAGCGTTTGAGGTGGTATGGGCATGTGATGAGGAGGAGCTTATTACATCCCTTGTGGGACTGCAGGTAGTTGGGGGCACCAGAGGTAGAGGAAGACCAAAACGGGCGTGAGTGCAGGTGGTGCAAAGGAATATGGTGGCATGTGGGGTGGAAGGGGACTTGTTGGGGGATAGGCGGGAGTGGAGGATTAGAACCCACAGACCGGGACCTGCCTAAGGCGGGAGAAGGGTGAGATGATGATAAAAGGTTAAAATTCTCAGCAGTGTGGAATCTGGCAAAATCGCAGCTGACTGCAAGTGTGTGCGTCTTGAAGTATAATTATACAAGTCTAGGTCGACTAGTCTAGGTTGAATTTATCTTGAAATTAGCATATTTTTGTTCAGTTAACATAGCTTTGGCATCATTTAGCATTGTTTCTGTTTTAACACACACTCGGTTATAAGACACAGACACGAGCAGTCCCGACGGTGTGTGTTATATCCGAGTTTGACTGTATTTATAGAATACTGACTATAAGAAACACCTGAACTTAAAAGTATACAATGCTGACAACCATAAATTTGGTAGTGCAAAAAAGAATTCAATTTAAATTTTTTTATTTCAGTAGTGATTTCGAGAAACGTCTAATTATAAGTCTAGAGAAATATTATGAATTGCTTGATATATAATTTATGAAAAGGATTTAAGTCGCCATGTCTATTTCAGGACTGAAATTGTTACTTCCCATTATTTTAGAGGCGAATTATTAGAAAATTTTGCAATTCTTTGGAAGTGTAATGAAATCAACACAGGATCTGGTCCTTTTGTGGGGAAGGGAAAGACAAAATTACACCTGGCGTTGTTAAAGAGTTCAGCTGCAAATTAGGTTGTTCAGGAAAATATTCGCCAGCTAAATATTCACTTTCACCTCAGGTATTCACTTCCCAATGGTGATATTGAAATAGCGAAAGCAATGGGCGGGCTGAAGGTGAGCATGACAGACATGGCTATATGTGCGATGCACTCTGAAGCGACTTGGCGGGAAGGTGAGGGAGTTGATGGACCCAAGATAAGCGTTCAGAGCAAAAGGCAACTCCTAACCCTTTCCCCGCCTATGGCGTGGTCGGCTACCCATCTTGTCCCTCTGAATGAGCACAATGGCGATATAATGATCAGTGTTTTTTTCCACAGCTGGTTGCCGACCAAAGCTGCAACCCCTATACTTATTTATCGCCGGCATACTGTTTGTTGGGGAATTCCACCGACGCCATGGGCGAGTTCTACCGGTTACATGGTAAAAAGAGTTCTTTTAGGTCCAAATGCCATCGTCCACCACGCGGCACCTCGGTTTGACTTGTCATCCGAAAGAAGGCGCACTCGGGGCCTCTCTCTCGCCCGAAAGAAGCCAACCCACCTCGGTCCAGTGTGGAACCTAGAACCACTGACGCAGTTTCCGAGCGTGCCACTTACTATGCCACTGAGGCGGGTATAGGTGATTCGGAGCAATGGGGAAAGATCCAGATGTGAAACGTTGGATACACGTAGGGTGTGAAGACAGGCATGAGGAGTCCTTTGTGATTGGAGGGTCCAAATGAAGTTGAAAGGGAGGTTTTTCAGGGTAGCGGTCACGCCGGCTGTGCTACATGGGTCTGTGTTGGGCAGTGTGGAAGAGCAATAAAAATAGATGAGAGATAGCGCAGATAGTTGGAGGGTATCGCAGAAAAGATGACAGAGATTTGGTTGAGGTGATTATTTGTTTCGTCGGTTTTTTAGGTCCCTTCAACTACTATGGCCATTAGAGTTCCGTCCACACCGTAGTTGTAGTGAATGCAGAGTCTGCACAGACACTAGGCTGTTACAAATTGAGTATTAGCAGTACTCAGTGTTCCAAAGCGGTCACCCATGCTAGTACTATCTGGGGTTGCGTTGCTCAACCTCAGTGGTCGGACGAGAACTGGTTAGTTCAACGCAATACAGCCACTCTGATTGAGGTGCTATGGGTAAGTTATGAGAAGAAGGGAAGAGGAGCTGATTCGAGCCATTGTGGTCCTCTTGGTCCTGTGTGTCGAGCCGCCAGTAAGCTTTTGAGTCCTTTGCCTAATTGTTACCCCTACCTACCTGCCACCCCTACATCCCTACCTTTCAGTGCTCGTGCCAGTAGGAAGCTTGACAACACATGCACTTAAATGTTTTTTATTTTATATGAAGAAGAGCGATTTGGTATCTTGTTCCAGGGCGCCAATAAGCTAGTGCAGGCGTTGTTCACGTTGGCCCCAGAAACGGACCTTCTCTCACTCTCGTTTCCACTCATTTCTTCACTAATACCAACTGCCCGTGTCTGTGTAAGACAGGGGAGCAGCTGTATTGCGGCTGTTATTCTATTCTAGGCCAAGAATCATTAACAACAGCGAATTAGAATTTACAAGAGTCCACACAAGAAAAATAATGGTTTCATATTGTATAAAACCTTCAAAATCACTACCAAAATTCATTTCCCATAAGCAAGCGACTCAGGGGCAAGTGCACATGCGTGGTATAAGCGGGTGCGCGTATTCCAAGAACTTTATTACATAAAAGTCCAATTTCTTCGCATTATATGTGGGTGCGTGTTATATGCCCCAAAATATGGTACTAGCATGGGTGACTGCCTGGGAACACTGGGTACTGCTAATACCCAAAAATCATCATAACCGCGTAGTTTCTGCGCGGACTCTACATTTAACTACTTTTAATTTTTTATTTTGTTATGCCGGTGTTTTAGGACCCTTCAACTACAAAGTCGATAGATCCCCGACCACTGCGTAGTTCTAATGCAGAGACTGCACAGACACTACACTAATGTGTCGATTTTTGGGTATTAGCGGCACCCAGTTTTCCAAAGCGGCCACCCAGTTCAGTACTTGCTGGAGTTGCGTTGCTTAGCTTCAGTGGTCAGACGAGAACTGGTGTGACCAACGCAATAAGCCGCTCCCTATTAGAACTTCGCAGTGTATCAACTTAAAAAACGCTTCTTCGATGGCGTATAATTACACTTTAAAATGACAATTGAAAGGGAAAAAATATATTGAATTACGTCAGATTTGTCCAATGTCTTCCCAATTTTAATTTCATTCTTTGGTAGATGTGAACACCTATGTTTAATAGAGATTAAAAATTAATTATGACGGGTAAAATGCCTCTTCATAAACATACCACAAAAACAACTAAAACAAGCATTTTACAACATTAAAATAGTGGTGTGAGAGAAAGTGATCAAGATGGCTATTAACATGAAATGCATCCTATCGTGTTAATCTCTGACCAATAGCAGATCAAAATAGCTATTAAAAAGTTGTCAACGAAAAAAACAGCCACACCTGTAACAAATTCACAACTGGTTTAAACCCTTTGCCATTTCATTGGTTGACTGTCGTCAATTTCCAACCTGTCATTAATTTTTTTAAAACTTTCCTATAAAAGAGATTACGTCTACAATGGTGGCTTAGCAGTGAGCGTATTTTATTTCTGGAGCCCTTGTTTTCAGGCAGTGGCGTCACTAGGGGGGGCGGAGGGTGCGGGCCGCACCGGGTGACACCACTCGCACCATGAGAAATGGGGGTGACACCACTCGCACCATGAGAAATGGGGGTGACACCAAAGCAGAAGAAGCGGCTTTTTTCGGGAAAGGCGTCACCGCACCGAGTGACGCCACCGGCTTCAGGATTTGTCCTGACGAATTGTACGAGTCCGTTTGAGAGAAAAAGTTCAGATTTATAGAAATGCCGTAGCCACACATGGTGATTTTTGACCGAGAGAAATAAGCATAGGGGTTACAGCTTTGGTTGGCAACCGGCTGCAGAAAAACAGTGTCCAATATATCACCCTTGTGTCCATTCAGAGGGACACGATGGGTACCCGACCCTCCCATATGCAGGAAAAGGGTTGGGAGTTACTTTGTTTATGTATTAGCATTTCTTAGGAATTAGTAGAGTACAGGAGCATCACTGCTGTTATTTTGTTTGAAGCTAAGAAGTACTTGGTCCGTTTGCCCGGCACAAATTTGTCACTTGGCTCTCAGTGCTGGAGGTGAAGCTGTGTCACATAGTCTCAGACATGTCGTTGACGTTATCCTGAGCGGGTGGGACAACTAGGACGTGATCTCGTTGCCCATCGCTATGAAGAGAATATACAATGTACGCAAGAAAGATGTGCGCCAGACCAAGGAGAGTGCATGGGTCACACTCAACCAAAAATTATGGCATAAGGTAAAGTCCTAAGTTCACAAGAAAAGGGCTCGCCTGAAGCGACAACCAGTTCCGAGCAAAACCCCGGTAGAAGATGGTAGTGGTTTAGTCAGTTATCCAATTTAGAGCCGTTTTAATAGCATTATGGGCTCCTGGGCAAACCAGTATTCTGGGACCCCTATGCCAATCACTCACAGGAATGAAATATAAATGGTCGATTACATAAATTAATAGAAGCATCAAATATATTTACAGGGTAGTAATATTTATTTGTGGCAAGTCACTTCACCATACAGATTAGCATAGGGCGGCTAGGTTCGTGGAGCCCCCAGGCAAGTGACCAGCAGGTCTATGTGCTAAAACCGCTTGGACCATAGGAGAATCCAACACTTGGTGGGCAAACTCATTTCGCCTACCGAAAGAGACTCCTAAGGATCATCTTTGAAGTAAACTTTCCCGCAAACGCCAGATTTATTGACATTATTCCAATAAAGTCGAGAATACACGGACGATTTATTGAAATGTGCTGTTAAGCAGATGGATGTTCTACATAAAGCCTTGTTCAGAGGCATGCGCCATTAATGACAATAGCGCATGAGCAGACAAAATGCCACATAAAATGGTGCAGTAAGCACATGATTTTGTTGGTAAGTAGGCGAGCAATGCGAAGAAATGTCGAGTTCAGAGGCAGTCAACTGGTTGATTGCAGTGCAGACGACACCCATTACGTATTTAATTAAAAAATTGCTGCTATGTATACCTATGTGCTCTGTATGTCACCTAGCAGGCCTTTTCAAAACCATTTGGCACGTGGCCTATTTGTCTTAGTGTCAGTGGTTGGCGTCACCATTTTGTTGACTGTGCGTGTTACTGTCGCTTGTGGAGCAGGCCACTGAACTAGGGTTCATGCTGAAATCATTTGCTTATATAAAGTCGTTTAAACTTCATTGTGAAACTTTCTTTTCTTTCTATAAATGAGTCCTTCTTGATGGCCAAGAGTACTCCAAATAAACGGTTTCGCTTTGACGAGGAAGAAGTCTCAAGTTCGCCTTCCATAAGTCTCTTAACTATGCGAAGTGATATTCTCTTCGTGCAGGAGCTCGCCTCCCACGAAATATTGCAAACGTAAAATTAATAAGGATAGGATATACTGTGCAAAAGGAAGAGTGAATTGGTCCAAGGAGCGTCTCTTGGTTGTGCTAATAACTTTAAATTTCCTCTGTAGATGAAGTCCTAATGGCACAAAAAGTGACCTAGCCCGAAATGGTGTCTTCAATATGTTATGTTTCACTAACGGGTTGGGGAGTAAGCCAAGCAGCCATAACAGGCCGAACCCTTAGGAGGCTGCAAGCGGGAGATAAGGAGGTAGGTGTAGAGGATGTAGGAGAGAGGAAATTTGCAGCACTCAACGTTCTTTACCAACCACCCATGTTGGTACTAACGTGTGCTTGCGTTGCTTAACTTCAGTGATCTCACGAGTATTGGTGTGTCCAACTCAACTTGACTGCACCCAACGCAACTTGTCTGTACGCAACGCAACTTGGCGGCACTCAGTGCCGGATTTACCATTATGCTAACTAGGCTGAAGCCTAGGGCCTCAACATTTAGCAGGCTTCAGAACTTAGGAAAAGGGCCTCAACATTTAGCAGGCTTCAGAACTTAGGAAAAGGGCCTCAACATTTAGCAGGCTTCAGAACTTAGGAAAAGGGCCTCAAAAGGGCTTGAAGGGGGCCTCAAAATTGAAATTTCCTAGGACCTCTCAATATCTAAATCCAGCACTGGCTGTACCCAACGAAACTTGACGGCACCAACGCAAGTTGGCTGCACCCAAAGTTGGTGTTGTGGTTTAGCTGATAGTCTTGGCGACGGGATTCTGGCACTTTGTGTGTAATCACATTTTACATACCCTCAAAAAAAAAAAACAACAACACTGAAACCAAGTAATACAATTTTCGAAGTTACTGCTGGTACCACTACTTTCCACCTTCCAGTTTCAGTTTCGAACAGGGAGGGAGAAGATCACAAAAGGAAACAAAAGGTTGAAGTAAACATTGACACTAATGTGTGCATGTGAACCAAGAATGCATTATAGAGTGGAACATATGAGACTTGATAATCCGCATGAGGAGATTTATGATTCCCCTAAGTAAAACGGTTTTCATTCTCACAGGCCAATCTGTTCTGTGCTTGGTGCAATTAACCCAAAAGACAAAATTCAGGAAATAGCACAATTAAACTGGGAGAAATCAATTTGTATCCACATAATTAGGACGCATGTTAATGCACGTCTTGTAGAATTTAAAAACAGGGAATCAGGGTACAGTAACATGTCATTATTCGTTAAAACTCCCAAAGGTTTACTCACCCCCTTCCCCACCCTACACACGGCCATATCTCTCAATACAATCAGCTCTTACTTCTGCTCTGGTCTTTCTCTACCCCATATGCTTCGAAAGACTTGGATCCCCATAATCGGCAGAATCAACTCCTACTCCCCTCATAACATTCTCATGTGCTCATTTGCATTTGTTATTGTTTGTTGGTGTTTTAGGGCCCTTCAGCTACAAGGTCATTAGAGCCGCGTCCACTGTGTATTTCTGATGCAGGGACTGCACAGACACTACACTAATGCGACGATTTTCGGATACTAGGAGCGGCGAGTTGCGTTGGACACACCAGTTCTCGTCTGATCACTGAAGTTAAGCAACGCAAGCCCAGTTAGTACTGACATGGGTGGTCGCTCGGGAAAGCTGGGTACTGCTAATACCCAATAATCGTCGCATTACTGTAGTGTCGGTGCAGTCTATGCATTAGAACTACGCAGTGGACGGGTCTCTAATGACCTCGTAGTTGACGGGACCTTAAACACCAACAAACAACAACAAAATTCGGATACTAACGGTACCCAGTTTTCCCAAGCGGCCACCCATGTCAGTAGGTACTAACTGGGATTGCGTTGCGTAACTTCAGTGATCAGACGAAAACCGGTGTGTCCAACGCAATTTGCTGCTCCCTGCTCATTTATATTAGAGCAGCTATAGAAAAGGGAGGCCGAAAGATAAACATGAATAAGACAGAATACAGTGCAAACTCACTAATCCGAATAAATTGGGGAAAAGACCCGTTCTGATTAGCGAATATAACGATTTTTTTACTTGAACTGCTTCAAATAAGTGTTTTAGATGTTCACGCATGGATTTAAAGACTTTAAAAATAGAGAACAAAATTTTTTTTTACAATCAGTTATCTCATGCATTTCCTCATCATCATTGACGTGATGGGATTTCGTGTTCTGCGCATTCTGAACATCTAATAATAATATGCATTGCAAACAGGCTAACTGCATACAATCCTCATTTTCATCATTTGCTTGGAGCACTTCATCCACATTCGGCCTCAGGTTTTTGCATAAGTCTTCAAGAATTCTAGGTTGTTCTATTTCACAATTTTTCCTAAAACCCTTATCACATCTGTGAAGGGTCGGGGTCTGAGAGTTCTTGTCTTTCACTCTCGCCTGTCTCCCACCAGGTCCCCGTTCACCCCACACTACCATATCCTGGCAGGCAACCTACTCCTACCTGTGTTTTGGTCTCCCCAAAGCCCCGAATGATTCCGGTCACTTGCATTCCTGTAATGGAACAAACGAGTTCATCCTCCCCGCTTCGTATTACGTGTCCACCCACGTACCGCAATATTCGCATCTTGGCTAGTTGCTTTCTACCGTATTTTCGAGGCTCTTCCTCACTGTCCAAAACTCTGATCCATTGCTGGCGTAAGTTTTACTACTGCCCTTAACTTGCTTAACTCATGCAATGAGAAAAGGGGAGGAGGAGCTCGTTAGGTCCATCATGGGAAGGCAGGTGGTTGGACGCGCCCGGAGCAGGAGGAGATCAAAGCGCATGTGGGGAGCAGGTTGTCCTTAAAAGTATAATGGTGTTTGGGGTAGACTAGGACCTGGTGGGGATAGTGTACTCATATGGTCAATTGTTAATGATTACAATGTGCTCATTTATTCATTCCTAATCCCATCTGCCTTGGAGCATCAAATTTCGTTGGACTGACATGGGTGGTCGCTTAGGAAAACTGGGTACCGCTAATGCCCCAAAATCGTTGCATTAGTGTAGTGTCTGTGTAGCCTCTGCATTAGAACTACGCAGTGGACGGGGCTCTTATGACCTTGTGGATGAAGGGCCCTAAAACATAAACAAACAAATCCATCTGCTAGTGACACCTTTCTGCACTTTCGGCTACAGTCGTCCTATTGGAACCCTAACCCCAGTTGTTTAAACTATGCACGTTTTTCACCACTTCGCCTCCGCAAAGTACGTCACCATTTTCTATTTCTGTTCCAATTGATATCTTAGTGCTTGGTACTTAAAGGGATGCACTAAAAGCTGAAACTGCAACTTGTGGGAACTGCAGTACCTCTTCCCATTCTATGTTAAATTGGTGTTTATATGATTGCTATAGTGCTTTATTTCAATTTTGTAGGAATATTATTACGAAGGTCTCTGTATATAATAGAATCTATTCATCCTCTAGACAATGAGACAAAAAAATAATAACTAACCATGAACTTTGAAATGCCGACCGCACATGTCATATTAAAATTTCAAATCTCTTACACGATTCCAATGTTGTCTGAAGTCCTGTCTACAAATATTTTCTTGCCGACGATATCTGTGGCAGCTACAAAAACCCACTAATCTTTTAAATTGTAAAGGAAAACGTTACTAAGCTGTAGTCCAATTCTCCAATATTTGGTAGATATGTATCTGTGTGTGTGTGTATGTGTATGTCATTGAGACATAAAAGCATAGCAAATTACTAACAAGGTAGATAATAATTTCAGAGCCCAGCAAGAAGTTTGACGTAAATGATATCCATATGCCTTTACATGCATAATGAAACAGCATGGCTTTAAAGGGTGGAACCAACTTTAATATGACACCAGTCAAAATCTTCATTTCAAGCTAATACATATCTTTACATGGTGCACGACGGATAAGGAGGTGGAAGGATAAAGATTGCTATAATACGGGAACGGGATGTCCTATGGGAGCAATCAGAGCTGAAGTTATCCCCACGACAATATCATATCAAGATATCACCCATTATGTTATATATTATTGGGGAATGGTAACATCGCTTTTATTTGAAGATGGTGGAATGGAGAAGGGTAGAAAACAGTGGAAAGTCGAAGAAATTTATTCAAGGACCCCATGATATCTTCTTTGATCTCAGGTTTAAACACTTGGTGGGCCAACAACTTAAAGAGATTCACTTCAGGGTGCTCCACCATGAGACATCTTTAGCGGTGCCTGTATGGAGCACTATTCAACATTGAAATCATAATTAATGAAGTGCACTATTGTGAGAAGATGCTATTATGCAATCTTCTACACATTTAATTGAATGTTGAATCTTGCTATAGTCCTCATGATTAACTAATTTATTTAATAGTCCTAACTAGAAGAAAAAAAAGTGGTAATCTCAGGCGAAATACAACTCTACCAGAACAAATTGTAAAAGGAAGTATTGTATTCAGAAAATAGTTCAGACATTCAGATCGTTTTTCTTCCATTTCTGCTCTTCTGACTTCAGTGGCCCAGTTGTAACACATGACAATATTAAAGGCTGTCTTGAACGATGCTCCGTACTCCAGAGTTTCCAAAGAAGTGAAGTCTCATAACATTATAAAAGAAATCCTTGCCTGTTCATGGAAGATCAGGTTATAAATAACGCGCACTCCAAAAGTACAATCTCGGAGAGTTCCTTGATACTTCGCACCATTGGCCCATCATCTGAGAGTCGCACAAGCGGTCTCTTTAGGCCTTCCTTAACTGACCGGTATTTTTAAGAAAAAAAAAATTGGTTTGATTGTGCTACTTAGCATTTAGAGCGGAAGGATCCTCAAAACTAGGTTGCTTTGTGCCCCTCGAAGTCCAAAGTGTCAGTGAAAGTGACAAGGGGTAACTAGCTTCAATGAGCCAGCAGGGTTGCCTGTGCAAGAGTCTCTTTGCAGCTCTCAAATGCATTAAGGGCCACTGGGGTCCAGCTGATGGGCGATTTGCCTTTCAGATTGACACCTAACTAGCTGTGCAGGGATGCTTGGACTTTGGCTGCCTTGGTTATGAATCTCCTATAAAAGTTTAACATACCCAGGAACTGATGGAGTTCACTGACTGGCTGGATGCACAAATCCATGGATAGTATCCACCTTGAGTGGGAGACGCCATGTGCCATCAGCTGATACTAGGTAGCTGAGGAACCTTACTTCTGGCTGACCAAACATGAACTTGCTTGGGTTGATGACAATTCCATGGACTGCCAGTTGTAGGAAGAGAATCCTGAGATGTTGGAGGTGCTCTTCTGTTGATGATTTAACTAATATATTGTTAATGTAGTGTAGCAGAGTTCCAGACCATACAGAACTTCATCTATAAATTGCTGAAACGCCACATTGCATAGCCCAAAAGTTATGAAGAGGAACTCAAAGAGCCCAAATGGTGTAGTTATTGCAGTTTTGGGGATGTCTCCTACTACCACAGGTATTTGGTTGAATGCACACACTAGATCTATAGTGGATAACATTGTTTTGCTGTGCAGTGAGACACAGCGTCTGCAATCCTTTGTGGGGAGCTCAGAAACTGCACAGAATCTGTAAGCAAGCCTAACATCCCCAGAGGCTCTGAAGGATGGATGGATGGATTAGTTTGTGGGTTGGGGAGTAAGCCAGGCGGCCATAACAGGACGAACCCTTAGGAGGCTGCCTGCTGGAGATGAGGAGGTAGGGGAAAGGATGAAGGAGTGGGTTATTTTGCGGTACCCATCATTCTTTACCAACCACCCAAGTTGGTATTGACGTGGGCTTGTGATGTTTAACTTCAGTGATCTAACGGGAACTGGTGTGTCCAACGCAACTTGGCTGCACAGCAACTTGCCTGCACAGAACTGGGTTATCCAGTGGGAGAGGTGGAGAGGATTGTGCAATGCCCACGTGAGCTCAAGTAAACTACAAAACAAGAGAAAGGACTGGAAAGAAAGCATCCCCACCTTATGACACCAAGGGGAGAGATGAACACCTAAAGGGATATGAAAGATGGCATGCAGCACATTGTTGTATGTGACCCTCAGGAGGGGGCAAGATGCAGAGCAGATAGGCCTACCAAATAAGAGGCAGAGTAGGCTACCAGATCTTGTACTGCATATCCAACTGACAAAGGTGAGGGCAAAAAAGAGAATGCAGGTTTTCTCTGCGTGCAATCATATGCCAAGTCCAGAATACCACACGGACAGCTAGGGAGCACGGAGGCTACCCAAAAGGAACCTTCCCCACTCATCACAGGAACAGGAAGAACCAAAATAATTGTCATCAGCAAAAGACCAATCTCGCCATCCCACAAGAATTGAGGGAAGGGAGTTGGTGGCCACATTGAAAAGAAGAGGACCCAGTGCAGAACCCCAGGGAATCCCATGAACCAAGGTCCTGGAGTGTGGCACATTCTGCAAGTGCACTGTGCATCCTTTCAAGTACGAAGCAATAAGATTATAGAGGTAATGGTTTACCAAGTACCTGGCAAGAGACGACAGTAAGTGGCAATTATCGACCGTGTCAAAAGCTTTTGCAACGTCGGTCTTAACAAGAACAAATCTTTCCCTACTGCCAGGGAATCCAGAATAGCGCAGAAAAGCGACAGAATCAAAACCAAACTGAGGACTTAGGCCAGGAAGTATACTGAGACCATGGGACATGAACAAGAAGTGGGTCCCTAACCAGGTCATATATCCACCACTCAAAGAACTTGGCCAGTGGGGAGAGAATTCCAATAGGGCGAAAATTGGCTGGACCAGACCTAACCCCACCCTTAGGAATTGGGACAACAAAGGCTGATTTCCAACAAGTGGGAAAGAAACCCAGATACACTACCCTATCAAAAGTCATGGAACAACACTACTTTAATAGAAACACTCACAAATATACATATTTTAGTATCTTGTTGGTCCATCTTTTCTTGCAATCACAGCGTCTACTCTCTGGGGCATACTGTCCACAAGGTTTTGATGTGTTGAGACAGATAATTTATGCCATTCTGCCATAAGTGTCTTGGACAGTTCGGTCACAGATGTCGGGCGTTCTGCACAAGTGTGCAATTGACGTTCCAACACGTCCCACAATTGCCTGATTGGGTTCAGATTGGGACTGTGTGCAGGCCAGTCAAGTTCTCATACCCCCGTTTCATCAAACCATGTGCCTACAGCCCGTGCTTTATGGCAAGGTGCATTATCGTGCTGAAACAGAAAAGGGCCATTGCCAAAGTGCTGCTAGGGAGATGGGAATGCTGCATTGTCCAGAATGTCCAGGTAAAGCTCTGCGTTTAGATGTCCGTCCACAGAAACGACTGCATCCAACCCATACCATGAGAAGCACCCCCACACCATCACTGACCCTCCACCGAACTTCACCATGAGCACAACACAGCTTGGCAGGTAACATACACCATACCCAAACCCATCCATCCGATTGCCAGGTGGTGTAGCAGGACTCATCACTCCATTCAACCATCCACCATTGATCCAGAGTCCAATGTCGTCGCTCTTTGCACCATTGCAATCTCCTCGCTGCATTGCTGGTGCTGACGTGAGGCTTGTGGGCTACCGCTCTGCAATAAAAACCCATTGCATGCAGTTCTCTGCAAACAGTCAGGGTGCTCACAGTTGTTTCCGTCGACTCTATGAATGATCTTGTCAGTTTATCAAGCGATGTGTGACGGTTTGCAGTGCCCATTTTATGACGATCCCTTTGGTCTCTAGCTGACATGATATTGGGTCTTCCAGTCCTAGGTGGAACACTTGTGGCACCTTTCTCTTTCCACGCCCGAATAACATTGTGAATAGTCGATTTTGGTATGTTTAGGAGGGTTGACGTCTCCCTAACTGTTTTGCCTGCAAGATGGTACCTAACAATTGTACCTCTTTGGAAGTCTGAAAGCTCTTTTCTTTGAGACATTCTTTCAGCATTCACGGAAGTATCATCTCATAATAGTGTACTCTGTTATTTAGTGCTGGGAGGAATGCCACCTATGATATTGCAAAGGAATGTCACATTTTCATGCACATAAGGGTTGTCCCATGACTTTTGATAGGGTAGTGTATCTAGCTATGGGCGTTCCATTAGCCACAGACAGTTCATAGGTTGTTTGATGATTTTGTTTTCTATTTTTTTAAATTTTTTTAATCCATATGTGTAAATCTCAAACACCGATTTGAGGCAGTTTAAATGAAAATAACATTATACTCGCCAATCCGAACATGCCCTTTCCCCAATTAGTTCGGATTAGTGAGGTTGGACTGTACTGGATATAAATTAATAGTTCATCATCATTATTACGCCCTTACCTCGCCTATACTGGGGTCGGGTCTGTGCCTTTGGTTCTCTCTCCCGCCTATAACCAGGGCTGGCCTTCTCTATAAATGGGCCCGGGTGCAAAAATTCTTTTGGGGCCCCAAAATATTTATCCAAAATTAAAAATAATGGCCTACTCTTAGAGGCTCTCCTATCACATTCTGAGATCCTTCCTAATTTTGAAGGTATTACATTTTTGGATGATGTCATGTGTCCTAATATGTCGCCATTCCATTTATGAGTTGGTTTGAAAGCTTATGTGGACGTCCACACCTTGGAACATTTTCAGTTGGACTTTTGTCATTATATTTTTTTTATTACAATTCTGTTTATTAAAGGTATTTCGGTTTTACAATCCCAAAATAATAGCATTATTAAATGATTGACTCTTAAATTCTAATTCTGGGTTGTCCAACCTGTGGCGCATTGAGGCTTGTAATGTGGCCCATGGTGCTTCATTTCTAATTATGCATTATAGCCTACCTGCTATGTAACACCTAACGTTTTCACCTGTTTTGGTTTTGACAGCCTGTGGCAATCAGTTCATGGAACAGCCGAGTGACCCACAACACCAGAAAGGTTATACAACCCTGTTGTAAATCAATGGCAGGTTTGTTAGGTTACGTTTAGGTTATTTTGCATTGGCAGGGTCGAATGAGGGACGTTGCCTCTACAATGACGTATTAAACTTTTAATATTATCTGGGCTCTGATGGGTACGGAGGATAGGCCCCCTCAATCGTGGGGCCCGGGTGCAATGCACCCTCTGCACCCCCTGGATGGCCAGCCCTGCCTATAACCCACCAGATTTCCATCCACCCCACACGCTATCGCATTCCTTCGTACAGCCTGATCCTGTGGCCTCTGATGACCACTGGTGTAGTCCTAAATTAAAAGGTGCCAGGGCGCTCATTATTTTAATTGATCATACTCCCTTTCCCGGATTGAGTGTACTCCTTTTCCTCTCCAACTTGAAAATAGATGCCAGAGCTAGTGGCTGTATATGATTCATATTATAACTATATAAATTCAAGTTCATTCGGCAAATGTTTTTTAAAATATTTCCACCTCACTTGACAATGTTGGCGTCTGATTGCACAACCATCTTTACATACAACGCACCCTTACTTAAGAGCATGCGCTAGGGTTTTGTGGTACCAGGATATGAGTGGTGCTATCCAGTGCCGGATTTAGATATTGAGTGGTCCTACGATATTTCAATTTTGAGGCTCTTTTCAAGCCCATTTGAGGCCCATTTCTTAAGTTTTGAAGCCCGCAAAATGTTGGGACCTAGGCTTCAGCCTACTTAGCCTAATGGTAAATCCGACACTGGTGCTACCTTTCAACCAGCCTAGGGCTCTGCAGCCCTCGTCTTGATTGAAGTAATGACTTTAAGACTAGCTTGTGACTTTCTATTGAACCATCATGCTTCGCTTTGTTCTCATTGAACTCGAGAGCACCTATTGCCAAAATCTGATATAGGTATGACTAATAATTTCACTTCATGTCTCCAGATAACTACTGCTGATACATTGCAGATTGCTGTATCAGTTAATTTTGATATGGGCCGCCTACAAGTTTATTATATGCTTTGTTATTTGGCGAACTTGTGGCTGAAAGTTCAAGCTTTGTGTACTCCTTCAGCATGATGAAGCATATTGTGCAGAAAATTTGACACCTAAAGCAAAATGCTGATATCTTTATTAAGGGGTGTTTGAAAGAAAACGTTAAATTCACCAGTTTTAAATAGGTTATTCAGCGTGATAGCCGTTATGAAATTTCTCTATGTTAGCCGCAGAGAAATTTAACTTTCGACATGGTACTAAGTTAAAAAGTGAATGGAAAGGAACTGTGATGGGAGCTTGATGACGATTCACTTTAATCCTGTAACATAACACGACTAAACTGTATAAAATACACTCTTTTAAACTTAAAACCGCGAGGCATGTTTTGGAATTTGGTTCCCAGAGGAACGAAAACACTTTGGTGGTTCCAAACATTCTCCTGGAGGATGGCCAATGTTATAAACGATGCCTAGTTGCAAAAACAACTCCTAACTCATTTCCCGCTTATGATAGGTGGGGTCCCACTCTGAATGGACACAAGGATGATATATTCGACGGCGTTTTTCCGCAGCCGATTGCCGACCCTTTGCTTACTTATCGTCGGTTTGCTGTTCGTTGGGGCACTCCAGCGACGCCAGGGATCAAGCTCCTACGCCTGAAAAGCTTTCCTCGTCGACCCCTTGCATAGTAGAGGGGCTTCTTTCACGTGCAAATGCCATCGTACACCACACGGGACCTCGGTTTTACTTATCATTTAAAGGAAGGCGCACTCGGGCCTCTCGTTTAAAAGTAGCCAACCCACCTCGATCCAGTATCGAACCTGGAACCAGTGATGCATTAAGGCGAGAATGCAATTTTCTTGCCATTAATTAATATTTTTAATTTATTCATCTGTTTACTCACCGGAGTTAAAGAAGAAGTCAAAAATCTGAAACTGACCAAGACGTTTATTATTTTCCTTAAGTGAAGGGGTCCTTATTGTTCCTGTATTGCTTACCTATTGAGACTGTGAATCAGTTCATCTTGACAAGGTCAGATGACAAGGTCTTGGTTCAGGCATGTCTAACTGGGGGTACCCATGGGACCACATTCGTAACATGCGTTATCATGAAGGCCAAACAGCGTCCATGGCGCCCCTTTGCAATTGCGCCAGGGGCCACTGTTTCCTTCTCGTTACGCCTCTGAGTGACAGGCTGCCTATGTATACTACATGGTATCGATTGTGCAGGCAAGAATTTTAGGCTTTGAGGGCCACGTCGCGCAGGAAGCCATGTAGTTCATTTGAATTCGGTCGTTGTACTAGCTCAATAAATAGAACTACAGTGGAACCTGGAAAAGAGTTTTCTCGTTAAAGAGGTTTTCTTTCCCACATTGAAGTCCAATTTTTTTGGTCCTGAAATAAAATGGATTAATTCTATGTCATCTTTTCCTGGATATAAAGTTTCGGCATAATTGTTATATCGGTCGCTCTACAGATGGCTTTTATGCTGGGCGTGGCTATGAAACGCAGTCCTCTACTATTGGCTAATGTGTATTATAGTGGTGTATGCAACCCCGTATGATTTGAATTGCTATGATGTGATGGAATGGATTTCAATAATAATAATATTTTAATAATAATAGCGATATTCATAGAAACGGGATATTCGTGGCTACACAAGATCATTGACAGAATCGATATGTATCTTGTTCGTGGGGAGGAGGCCTTCGAGCCGAAGGCGAGAAGGCCGGGGGACCAAAACACCAAAAGTAAAGATCATTGTAAAGGTACTTAGCAAAGATAATTCGGCAGCATAATTCATAGGAATGAAGTTTAATTTTGGGAAACAATCCTTCACAATGATCTCTACTTTCGTTGTTTTGGTCCCCCGGCCTTCTCGCCTTTGGCTCGAAGGCCTCCTCCCCGCGAACAAGATACGTATCGATTCTGTGAATGATCGCGTGTAGCCACGAATATCCCATTTTAATGAATCTTTTTTTATGGATCTCACTTTTTTTGAATACCGATTTTGTTTTTAAATTATAGTTTAATTCGAGTTTCAACTTATTTCACTAACATAGTAGGGGGGATTGCAAACGCTGCCATAATACGTACTGGCCAATAGGAGCCATCTGCATATATATAGCCACGCCCAGCATAGGCCGATAGCAGAATAACACATAAGAGCGAACAATATAACAATTATGCCAAAGTTTCTAGGATATAACATTTCCCACATAAGAAGGTGAATTTTGCTAGACCAAAAGTATCATTAGACTAGACTAAAAGTTTTCCATTTAATGCGTTTTTGAAGACTCAATGGGGTTTGACTTGGACTTCTGAAGGTTTCCCTGGACAATTTGAGGACTACAGTCCCTGGCCAAATTATTAGACACACCTTGTATTTTTGCAATTTTTGCCATTTTAAGTTCAATTAGGGTACTTTTTCAATTTAAAATTTCTTTAACATCAACTAAAAACATTTTTCAAAATTTTGGAAGAAAGAAAAAGTGTTTGATAGCTATATAATTAATTATATTAAAAATAATAAATCTATCATTTTTTTGAGTATTTTGTTAAGCCACCTTTGGCTGCAATTAATAATTATTTCACCTTGGCATACTCTCAGTACTCTTTTGCACTGTTTCTTGCATATATGAGTGATGATTCCATACATTAGTTATTTTTCTATCAGCTGTTCCCTTTTGGTAAAAGCTTCTTTTGCAACCTCTCTCTCTCTTAATGAACTCCTCAACATTTTCTATTGGATTGATATCTGGAGAATTACCTGGAAAAGGTAATAAAGGAATATTTTTTCTTATCTAGAAATGCTTTTATATACTTGGTAGTATGACAGGACGCTCCATCTTGCATAAATGTAAATTTATTAACCATTTTGAAAGAATCCTTTAACTGAGTGAAAAGTCAGTTAATCAGCACTTGCTTGTATTGGTGCTTTCTTATGATGTCCTGTACCTCATACAAACGTCCAGTACCCTTTCCAATGATTACAGACCATATCTTCACTTTTGTAGGATTCTTGACAGTTTGAATAACACATTTATCAGAAAATTTTTCCTCTGGACTCCTTCTAACATCTTGAGATTTATTAGCTAAAATTTCACAAGTGATTTCCACACTGAAGCAAATGTAAAACTTTTAACCCAGTGTTAAATATGCACTGCCTTAACTTAAATATTTAATATATAATGTTGATAAATGGAGCAATATAAATATTTACTGATTTATAGAAGTCTAAATTAAAATCCTGATGTTGTTTTGCCCATTTCAATCATTTGGCTTTCATGGTTGCTGTAATTTTTGGCCTCCTGGCTGGTCTGTGTCCTTTTAAATTCATTTTGGCAAGTTGGCACATTGTTGCTCTTTCAGATGCAACAATACCACTATTTTCAAGTTTAGATTTTATCTGCTTCATAGTTGCAAATTGCATTTCATTTCAAATCTTTTTTAAGAACCTATCAGTTCTTGGAGTAAATATCAGTTTTCAGTCACATTATCTTTTTCTTTTCAGTTCCAAATCTATTCCTGATTCAATTTTTTCTTTGTTTTTCTTATGGGAATACTCTGGTAAGTCTACTTTTAGAGAAATTTCTGTGATTTGAGACCAGTTCTGATTTCAGAAGTGATTTAATGTCTGCTGCCTTCCTTGGTGTTAAATCAGCCACCTTTCCCATTTGTTCAAAATTAATAGACATTAATTGCTGACCAAAATCCAATTAGACACAACCTCCACCACTTTTAAGATCAAAATAATGATGTTAGCATTGCTTGTGAATGCACCACAATGAGCATGTTCAAACATGCACAGACTTGTTTATTTGTAGCTACCAAAAGAATTAGCATAACTCATAGAGCACATGAGTCACAACTGTAAAATCATAGCTGAAACTCAAAGAGAAATAAGTAATGAACATAAATGTATTGAATTGTGGCCATCTAAATGAAAAAATTGAAAAATTTGAAAAACACATGGTGTGTCTAATAAATTGGCCAGGGACTGTATGTTAATGTAGATGGCAATTTGAGAACAATATTAATGTAGATGACAATTTGAGAACAATATTAATGTAGATGACAATTTGAGAACTATGACAATTTTCTGCCTTGCTTTTAGTGCCACCTTCTTATAATGAGGCATTAAAATCCCATAATATATCATCATCATCATACCCTTATCCTGCCTGTGGCAGAGTAAGGTCTGTGGCTTCTAGCCCTCCACCCTGTCTATTCCTACTAGGTCCCTGTCCACCAGTGTTCATTTTTTTAGAGAGGGAAAAGAAAAATTGTTGGTGAATGGTGTTTTTCATGTATGTACTTGCTTACTGGCATCTACCATAGGATGTTTGTTTCATCTCATAGTTTACTGCTCTGGCTAACTAATTGTGATTTTTTAGGATTATCAAAATCCTTAACAAACTAAGCACATAGTTTAGGAATTTTGGTAGCTTGGCATAGGTTGTAATGTGACGCTTGGGGAGAGTTGTCACATGTGAGAGCCTATTCCCTTTTGTTGACAAAAGTTCTACATCACTTAAACATTCACAATTTGAAACAGCAGTTGGAATCAAATGTAATATTGAATAATATATTATAATATTTGTAGTTTTTATTTCATTTTGTGTCGTTAGGCCACAACTACCTTCTCCTCCAAAACAACAGATCTAATGGAAGTTCTTCACCATAATGAATTAGGCATGTTGAGCTCCATATTTTGGCTTAAATCGGCAGACAAATGTTTTTTATGTTAAACGTGTTTTACTTTGGCATGAGGTTGGAACCTATTATTAATAATGCCCCCAGTTTAAAAGTGAAAGACAACTAGAGGTGGTGTGTCCCTAGAACTGATGATATGATCTGCAAAGGAAGTTAAAACAGAAACTAAGAAGCGTTGCCATGTAGGATGCCAAAAAAGTCAGCAATTCTTTTTCAAATGAATTGGAAATAGAAAGCATTCCTATCAGTAATGTGTTAGTATGAATAATAAAGATGTTTCCTTCTTAAAAGAAAACAAATTTCATTATGACAGTGATTCACATTGTGACAAGTAACCCCAGGTGCTGTGACAGCCTACCCCAGACATGGGGTTGATTGCCACAAAAACACACCTACAGTTAATGTTAAGTAGTTTCCAAATTTACATATATATCCATCAGTAATATCTGATAAAACCAGATGTTGGGTGTTCATAATTGGGTAAGTATGATTCATATGCTATGTATAGGTAAGTTTAAAAAAAAATGAAATTCAAAGTGTGACAACCATCCCTGGACTCCCCTACTGGAAATCAGTTTTGGATTTAGAAAGGTGTGAGAAATAGTCACGGTCTTGATACAAACATTTCCAAAAGAGAATTTCAAGAATGTAATTAAAAAGATACGTCATAATATCCATGATGTAAAAATGCAGACTAAAATTCCTTATTGTTATGAAAGAAATGTACGTTGGTTAGCTGACTTGGAAACAAAAAAACCTACGCAAAACGGAAATGAGAGAATTTGAAAGGAATTCAGCCAGCAGTGTAGTTGAACTGAACACACTGGAACTGAATGATATGACATAGCCGTGTGTTTTCTAGTTGTTACAAGTCCGGAAGTGGATTATGATCATAGTTTTTCTATAAACCGTTTAGACCTCAACTCCGTTTCTATAAAATATTAGTTAAATGGCGGATGTGGCATTTAAAAAAAGTACAGTATTCATGAGGTAACACTTGAGTTTTAATTAATTAAGCCTCGTCTCGTCAAATGATATTTTTTTCAGAGGGAATAAACATAGTGAGAGCAATAACCTTACACAAATAAAGGAAATGGAAGAGTGAAGAAGAGAAAAAAGAACCGTGAAGAAAGAAATGAAAGAAATATGCCATTCATTTTCAGTCATGAAACTTCTTTTGGGACTTGTTATACCTGGATAAGAGGTTCATTAACTACTTTTGCTTTTATACGCATTTTGTTGTTGTTTCGCAGCTGCAATTACATTGCGGAACGAAATTCAATTTCAATGGAAGAAAAATCTTGAAATTCCACTGGGAAAATTGATGAAGATTAGTATAACACTTCAGACGAGTTTAAGGATCAAAACAGTACTGGTTTACTTTAACTAAAGTTGTCCTCCTCGTGTACATCTTAAAGTAAATTTAACCAATTGTATCTGTTTGTTAGTAGGAGATGACTAAAAGGGTTGTGACATCCGGTCTGCAGCCATTCAAATAACAACCATTTTCCTTGTTCTGTTTATTAAATGTTTAATGTCCAATCCTTTATCCCATCTAGTTGTACGTCTCACTGTTGATCCGCAACTCCTAGATGGCAGGATTAGAGGAGGACAATGGACTTAGGGGGCGGCCTGATGTCAGATAACGTGCTTTTGGGTTCAAATTGTACAAATGAAGGGAAGACATGAAACCCATAATTCAAGAGTGGGGCAAAGAAACATCCAGCTCACTAGTCCTATAAGGTCCGCACAGTCATTTGGTATGGTTCCCCTAGGCAACTGAGGGACAAGCAAGCAATCACCATTGTGGGGATTTTCCTGATAGTTAGCAGCGTCATATGAATACTACTAGTATAGTCCGCGCACCCAAAGAGTGCAGTTGGGAAAAATGAACTGCCCCAAGAATAGGGGAATAAGGTGCATTTACAATGCCCTTCACAGCTTGACCACTCTTGCCAAGCTTTGATGAGCATTGTAAAACTTTAAATGTATGGACAATGGGATAAAGGCCAAGGGGGTGAGGGGCACAACTTATAAATGCATTACATTTAAGGGGACGGTGGCAAAGGGCCCGATTGCCTAGGGCAGTGGTGACGAACCTTTTTTGAAGACGGGTCACAATGTTAAAAACAAAAAGTTATCCATGGGTCAGGTGCAAACACTTTAATTTTATGAATAAAAATAAATTATTATTACTAGCAAATCAAGTTTATAAAGTTTAACAATGACTAAAGGGTGAGGTCTGCGGGTTAAATGATAAACAATAAATGCTTGTTTTGCTATCATTTTTTAACACTAGAAGGATCAACTGTGTCATTTTTGACCCATTTCGAGTTTTATTTTTGGATTGTTTATTAAAATTTTTAAGAATCTTATTCATATTTTGCAACATCTTCAGGTTTCATGTGCTCAACAAGTTTACAAAATTTCAATACCCACAAATGTAAGCAAAAAAAATTACAAATCGGTATACCTAATAGTACCAATGTGGGTTATTTTTGACCCAAATGTACATAACATTTCTTTTGTAAAAAGCACATCACTGTTGCATATTGCTAATGGGATGTCGTGTTCTTCAAGCAAGATGTAATATAGTGAATGTGTGAGTTATCAGCATTGTTACTGTCTGGCATCATAACATCATAGGCAGTGTGCATCCATTTGTGCCAGGTCCATTTCAGGAATGCAGGTGGTTGACAGCACCTGGGGCAAGTGGAGACTGAAGCAGATGTAGGGAACAGGTTGTCCATTAGTATATGACAGTGTGGGGTGGATGGCGAACTGGTGGGGGATAGATGAGGAACTGGTGGGGGATAGATGGGGTGGAGGACTAGAACCTGCAGACCTGACCCTGCTGCAAGTGGGATGAGGGCATGATGATGATGATGATGCATGTGTCATGTGCAGCTACACATTGGTTTTTATTCCTCAAGCTGAGCACATACAGACTGTCGTCAGAGTCTTGACTAGAGTGTGTCCCTAGCCTAATTGTACATTATATGGGGACTATTTTTTTTCAAGGTCCGTTCAGTTGCAAAATGGAAACCACAGTGAAAATCCAAAGCACTTTTTTGGAACTTGTAGGTACACATTCCAGCTATTTCTCTAGATACTTTGCAGCAGCTTTCCTATACCCATGTCATTGAAAGTAGCTGCCAGTCCATTCAGCCAAATCTGTACACTGGTCTGAAGCTAGTCTGAGTCAAACCTCCATCCTCCTAGCCAGCATTTCATGTAAGCTAACTTCTGTCCTCCTAGCGAGCGTTTCAGCACCCAACCAACATACAGCCTTGGCCTGACTCCCTCTAACTTCAATCTCTTTGCTAACATGAAATGCTGGCTATGAAGACAGAAGTTTGACTCAAACGCAGTGGCGTTGCTAGGGTGAGTGTTACTCTCCCTCACACAAAAGAAGCTGCATCTTCTGCTTTGGTGTCGCCCCTTTTATCATAGGCACACGAGGTTCTTGTGACATAGACTGGACGAAGCAACCATCGTGGATTAACATGACCGTCTTGTCTTCGCCTCGATAAAACCACAGTTGTGGTTTGATGTGTTCGCGGTTGGTGTAGGCTCCTCACTGAGGTGACAGTAAAAAAAACGCCTACCCGCTTTAGCCATGCATGGAGACCTGTACCCCTGGGAAAAGTGGATCCTGGTGATTGAGGAGGCATATGCCCTGTGACGTCTCTGGGCCACTGCACACTTGTGAGGTGGCTCACAGCCATCGAGTGCTTAGGTTTCGATCTATGGTCTCCAATACTTGACTTTGGCCACAGCTTACAGGGAAAACGGGCGGCCAAGGTGGAAACCCGGTCTTGGTCAAGGACCAGGTGTGCATGTATGTACACCCTTGGTCACCTGACTGGTGGTCAGGCGGCAAGGGGCACATAGGAATATGCCCCCCAGGGTTACTGTGAGTGGACTGGCAGTCAACCCCGATGGCTTTGGTCTGGTACTTGGGGATAATGCCACCCTTATGGTATCCTGTCTGAGCAACCTTGGTGACCCAAATGGGCGTCCCCTTGTTGGGCTCTGTGGTGGGTGAGGACTGTGGGCAGCGAATTGTAGACACCACCAAACTATGGCGGTAAATCAGAGGCTGGGGGCATCAGCAAATAACCCCACCCCTTTGTCTTCTTCTTCCTCTTCTTCTTCTTTTCTGTCTGGGACTTGTTCTTGTGTTGAGCCTGAAGACGATGGCCTCGGTTCCACCCAACTGAGTGGGCTGACTGCCACTAAGCCTGTGGAGATGAGTAGTACTCCACACAAGAGACCACATTCCCCCAGTAAGCCATCTGGATCCTGGAATGACTCTGTGCCTTCTACTACATCGGCACCTGCCCTTAACAAGAGGCAACGACCTCTCAGCCTTAATCAGCAGGGCTCCACCGCCAATGTGAAGCATGTTCCTGCATCTAAGGAGGTCTTAGGTGCAGCTAAATCCCCTTCCACCCCTTCTTCCTATCCTATCCAGTTTCTTTCCATATCTGGAAAGAATGGTGCAGCTTTGGGGAAGGCGTCGCCCTTCCTTATTGCCAAAGCCATCAAGGCCGTTGCTGGTGACGTGACTTTGGTCAAGAAGCTTTGCAATGGCACCTTGTTGGTGGAGGCATCTGCCCCTCACCAGATTGAGGCATTGCTAAAGATGCAGAAACTCAGTAACATCCCCATTCTTGTCGAACCCCCATCGCACCCTAAACACCAGTAGAGGTGTGGTGCAGTGCCCCGACCTACATGGGGAGTAATAGGAGAACATAGTGGATGGAGAATCCCACACCTCTAACACCTTGGTGCTGACCTTTGGTAGGCCCAAGTTGCCAGAATACATCAGGGCTGGCTACCTCCGCCTGCCGGTACATCCTTTCATCCCAAGCCCCCTTCGCTGCTTCAAGTGCCAATGTTATGGTTATGGCCAGAACTCCTGTTCTGCCAGGGTCATGTGTGGCACTTGTGGGTAGGGGGACCATTCCCCTGAGCCATGTAAGACTGCTTCATACTGCACAATCTGCAAAGGAAACCACCCCGCCTCTTCTTGGGATTGCCCCATGTGGTTGCAGGAATGTGCAATCCAGGAGTTATGTGTCAAGAAGGGTATCAGCTTCCAAGATGCATGGCAGCTTCTAGCCTTGCCAGGGACGTCAAGTCGTGGCTTTTCCTATGCAGGTGTTGCAAAGGTGGCTGCTGTGTCTTCTGTCTGCACCCAGACGGACATACTACCACAACTCCCCCCACCCATCCGTTTGTTGCCCTCTCAGGCCCGCAGGGTCCATGCCAGTCTGTGCTAGCATTGGCTGCCAGACAGATCCCAACCCCATGCCAGAGGCCTCTTCTGGCTCCATCACTGCCTCTGGCCCACGTTTGGGCTCTTCCATAGTGATGATACCAGCCTCCTTGGAGGCCACAGATGCCTCTCATCAAACAAAGGCATCTGCCTGGAACAGCCCCTTCCTGACTCAGTCCAGCCGGCCCCCTCCACAGAGGTCGTGGTATGTGAGGCAGGCGGGAAGAAACTGGGGACACCCCCTGCTCCTGCAGTGGTACAAGTGTCCTTGATTCATCCACCCAGGCTCTCAGGCCAACGGCAGAAAGTACTGGGTGGCAGCATGCCCCAACTGGGTCATGATGGGGATTCCTCCTTTGAGATGGAGGAGGAAGACCAAATTGGTATGTTGGACCTCAGTGGTGTTGCTGAGTGGTATAACGACCCATTTACCCCGTGGGAGTTGCAGGCAGCTTTAGCAAGGGCCCGGGATATGGCACCCAGCCCTGATAACATCCATTACCAAATTCTATGTCATCTACCTGAGAAGGGTCTTTCCTACCTCCTTGGGGATTTTAATTATATTTCGCAGCAGCATGAAATTCCTGCAGGCTGGCAGGAGGCTATCACCATTCCCCTCCCAAAACCTGGAAAACATAGTAGCCTACTGACGAATTACAGGCCCATATCTTTGATGAGCTGTTTGTGTAAAACCATGGAATGCATGGTGAACTGGCGCCTGGTGTGGTATTTAGAATGGCACCACCTTATTGCCAATGCCCAATGTGGCTTCCGTGCCAGCAGGTCCCCAGTGGATCATTTAATCTCAATGGAGACTGCAGTTCATGAGACCTTTCTCCACAGACAGCACTTGGTAGCTGTCTTCTTTGATGTGGAGAAGGCATATGATACCAGATGGCGCCATGGTATATTTGAGACCTTGCACCAGTGAGGGCTCAGGGGTAATTTGCCCCTCTTCCTACATAGCTTTAGTCCAACCAGACCTTCAGAGTGCGTGTGGGGAACACCTACTCCTTGTCCTTTCTGCAGGAGAATGGTGTTCCACAGGGGAGCATCCTCAGTGTGACGCCGTTTGCTGTTGCAGTGAACGGGTTTCCCTCCTCCATTCACCCCCCGGTATAGTCGTCCCAATTTTTGGACGACTTTTCCATCCAGCACCCAGGTGCCACAATGCATGGCATTGAGCGTCAGCTGCAACTGGCACTAAATAGTGCCAAAGAGTTCGCTAACTCACGTGGCCTGGCCACTTCATGTACTCTCTGGATGCTGGACAGTGTACATAACACTGGTGTGGTGGATGATGATGTTCACTATATCCACCACGGTTTGATTGTAGTCTGTTTTAGTATTGGTTATGTAAAACTCCAATTATTTAACACAAGAAATATTTTAATGGTAATTGAATATTAAATTGTAAATTGAAGTAAATTGAAATTGTAAATTGAACATTTAAACGAATGAACGAATGATGATATGTTTGTGTAGGATGATTTATGGCCAGAGCTAATATTAACATTTCTGAGTTTATCCAAGTCTGCTGAGTAACTTTCAAAAGAATCGAATGAATAATTTGAAAATTATTGAAATCTAAGTTAGAATGATTTTGAATTTAAATTCAAAATCATAGAGTGAAGATAGAGATCACATGTAAGTCATGATGCACGTGCATGACGTCAGCATGGAGATCACTACACTACCCCCTTGCCAGAAATGAAGCTCACAGAAGAAGCGAAATGTACACGAGGTTGTCTTGGCCGAAGACGAGAATGAACTTCATCTGTAGGTAAAGGAGCAGGTGATGGGAAAGGTTGTTGGTCATAGGGTAGGTCTGCAAGAAAAGCAGGTTTTAATCGGTCAATGCACACGTTGTCGCGTCGACCTTTTAAATCTAAAGTGTAGTATTTGTGATGACGATGTAAAATCTTATAAGGACCTTCGTAAGGTTGCACAAGAGGGTGAGATGATGCTCCACAACGAACGAACACGTGGGTTGCCTCATCCAATTTTGGAATTCTAAAAATAGGCCGGGAATGAGGCTGACGAGGAGGAGTGTACATCAAGGCTTGCATACGAGATCGCAACTGTTCCACAAAATCTGTAGGAGGTACAGTACACTGTTCAGCAGCAAAAAGGTCTCCTGGAAGGCATAAGGTGGTTCCATAGACTGCTTCGGCTGGTGAGGACTGAAGGTCTTCTTTAACCGCACTGCGTAGCCCAAGCAAGATGATAGGCAGTTGGCTGCACCAATGAGTCGGATCAGCCGTGGACTTTAAAGAAGCCTTGAGTTGCCGATGAAAACGCTCAATAATACCATTGGCAGCAGGATGATAAGATGTAGTACGAATATGTCGGACTCCCAAGGCATCACATAAATGAGCAAAAAGAAGAGAGTCAAATTGGGCACCTCTATCCGTTGTGATGGTGGAAGGAACACCAAATCGGGCAATCCAATGTGTAACCAGAGCTGTGGAAACCGTTGCTGCAGTGGTATCCTTAACCGGGATGGCTTCAGGCCAGCGAGTAAAACGGTCGATACATGTAAGGATGTAACGGTAACCATCAGAGGGAGGAAGAGGTCCAACAAGATCGATATGGATCTTATCAAAACGAGCAGATGGGGCAGTGCAAATGCCAACAGGCGAAGAAACATGTCGGTAGACCTTGCTTCTTTGGCATTGCATGCAAGAGCACGTCCATTCTGCAACATCTTTATTCACAGATGGCCAGATGTACCGTTGAGTGATGAGCTTACGAGTTGCTGAAATTCCGAGGTGTGCTATCTCATGAAGAGAGTTGAAAATGGTACGACAGAGTGAGGATGGGACCACTGGACGGGGTTGCGATGTTGATACGTCACAATGTAGACTAATGTTAGAACCAGGGACTGGGACTAACTGAATGTTGAGAGAGCGAGGGTTCTCCAGCAACTGCACAAAATCAGGATCATTATCCTGTGCAGACTTAAGTTGCTCCAGGGAAACAATGTCAGAATTGTTTCTCAAAGAATGAATAGAGGTCCTGGAGAGTGTATCAGCTACCACATTAGCAGTGCCCTGAATATGGCGGATATCGGTTGTAAATTCTGCTATAAAAGTCAATTGACGTGCTTCCCTTGGAGAATGGTGGTCTAATTTTGTTGTCATGGAGTGAATCAAAGGTTTATGATCTGTAAACACAATGAAATGTCTTCCCTCCAGAAAGTACCGAAAATGCTTAACAGCGAGATAAACAGCGAGAAGTTCCCTCCCAAAAGTACTGTATCGAATTTCTGACACTTTAAATTTCTTTGAAAAGAAACCTAAGGGACGCCATTCACCCTCTACCAACTGCTGTAGTATCGCACCAGCCGCAACGTCTGAAGCGTCAGTAAACAAGGTGATAGAGGTATCCGGATTAGGGTCAGGGTGAACCAAAAGCATAGCATCAGAAAGCATACTTTTAATTTGGAGAAATGCATCTTCTGCCTGCTGAGACCAAGGCAATTTTGCATTTTTGGATGCCTTTCCACCCAGCATTGCATTTAACGGCTGTAGAATCGCAGCACAATGTGGTACGAAACGGTGAAAGAAGTTAATGAGACCTAAGAAACGACGAAGTGAACGTTTTGTTTCAGGTCGAGGAAAATCTTTGATTGCTGAAACTTTTTGTGGAAGGGGGCTAATTCCTTGAGATGTAATCTTATGTCCTAAAAAATCCAAAGAAGATTTTCCAAATTCACACTTAGAAAGATTTAGCGTTAACCCATAATTTTGTAGACGTTCAAAAACTTGGTGTAAATGTGGTACATGGTGCTCGTCGTCCTCACTACCGACAAGGATATCGTCAATATAAGTGTAGACGAAAGGAAGGTCTCCGAGAACCATATCCATGAATCGTTGGAATGTTTGAGCAGCATTCCATAAGCCGAAAGGCATCCTAACGTACTCAAACAAACCAAATGGTGTGATGACCGCTGTTTTAGGAACGTCTTCAGGCGCAATAGGAATCTGATGATACGCCTTTGTTAAGTCCAATTTAGAGAAAACGCGAGCTCCGTGGAGTTGTGAGTTAAACTCCATTAAATGTGGCACTGGATAACGATCCGGAATGGTTCGTGCATTCAGTGCCCTGAAATCACCCACAATTCTCCACGAGCTATCTTTTGGCACCATGTGTAAGGGACTGGACCAGGGGCTAGCAGAAGGACGAATGTAGCCAGCTTCATGCAAGGCTTGAAATTCCTTCTTGGCTATGCTTGACTGCACTGGGTCCAGGCGTCTTACACGTGCATGACATGGTGGTCCTGAAGTTGTGACAATGTGATGATATACATTGTGTGGAACATGATCTGAAACAGTTTTGGGTACAGTTAAGTCCTTAAACTGCTCCAAAAGTAATTTGAAAGGGGTATCTAAAACTGGTGCGATGGACAACAGTCGTTGATAATGAAATGAATGTCGTGCCTTGATTCCGCAAAGCTCTAAACCTGTGACCCTATCGCATAAAATCTGGCGACCAACATCCACAACCAGGCCAAAATGTGCCAAGAAATCGGCACCAAGAATTGCATGCGATACGTCCGCAACCACAAAGTTCCAAGAGAAACATCGACGCAGACCAAGATCAACGTACAACCGATATGTCCCATATGTGCTAATGGGTGACTGATTAGCTGCAAATAATTGAAGGGTGTGAGGCTTTTGTGGAGGAGGGTCAATTTTGGACCTAGGAATGATGCTGATGTCAGCCCCGGTATCCACCAAGAATTGTTGATGAGTTGATTTGTCTAGGACAAAGAATAGGTGGCTGGGGGTGGGTGCGCCCTCATTCCTCAACTCTAAAAATGAGGGGCGTCCTCGTTTCCCCGGGCACATGGTGCCTTACACTTCTGAGCAGCAGCCCCAAAAGTGCGATGGTACCAGCATAAGTCTTGTCCAGCTGATGGATCACTGGCTTGCTCTGGTGCACGTCGGTAACGAGAGGAGGAACGCTTGCGTGAATAACTGCATTGACGACACTCACAATTTTTGAGCATGGACATTGAAAGAGAGTTTACTTGGCTGGATAACTCGTCTATTCGTGAGAAAAGCTTGGCTATTAAACTGTCCGATGGACTGGACTGACCAACAAGCTGTTCAGTTGTAGTTGGTGATGTAGGTGTCAATTGATGCACCGATTTTTGAGTCGTCGCAACAGCACTAATATGCGGGGTAGAAGGGCTCAACACCTCTGAAATCTTGTCCGCCATTTTGGCCAAGTTCTCAATGGATGTGCCAACGTCAGCGGTCGCTAGAATGACTCGAGCTTGGCGTGGTAGACGTGACAAAAAAAGTTCTTTGATAATTGTCGCATCTCCAGATGAGGAGGAAGTATCACCAACCAGTTGCTGCATTTGTCTCAGCAACTGGGATGGCTTCCGATCACCAAGCTGAATGTCATTCAGTAATTGGTGCAACTTTTGCTGTTGTGAAAGAGAATTCCGTTTGGTGACTGCAGCTTTTAAAATGTCATAGGCATTTAATTGGGGGGGATTCAATATCAAATCCCTGACATCCACTACCACATCTGGAGGTAGGGCATCCACAGTTAAATCGAATTTACGTGAATCCGATCGGATCTGATAAATCCTGAAACGATATTCGATTGTGGCGAACCACATCTCAGGATCATGTGCCCAAAATGAAGGCAGCTTAAATAATTTGGAATTCTGATAGGCGGCATTAACTAAATGTTCATCGCTATCATCATGAGGCAGTGAGCCAGATTGAGGTATCTCACTTGGAGGAATAGCCATAATGTTTGTGTGTTCTTCCTCTTTTTCTTTTAATAATTACATTAAAGGGGATGATATTTAATAAAAAAAATTAGTGCAGATATGTCCTACCGTCCGTTGGAAAAATTATCCTTACTCTGACCAAATGGTATCCAATTGCAGCACAAGTATCACAAGTGTGTTTGAAAATAAATATCCTATTTCTTTAGTAATTTGAATTTGTTGTAAAACAATAGCACAGACTTCCAATAAATGTAAAATCACTTCATTACATTCACCTATCACGTCCAGGTCACCAATTTGTGGTGGATGATGATGTTCACTATATCCACCACGGTTTGATTGTAGTCTGTTTTAGTATTGGTTATGTAAAACTCCAATTATTTAACACAAGAAATATTTTAATGGTAATTGAATATTAAATTGTAAATTGAAGTAAATTGAAATTGTAAATTGAACATTTAAACGAATGAATGAATGATGATATGTTTGTGTAGGATGATTTATGGCCAGAGCTAATATTAACATGTCTGAGTTTATCCAAGTCTGCTGAGTAACTTTCAAAAGAATCGAATGAATAATTTGAAAATTATTGAAATCTAAGTTAGAATGATTTTGAATTTAAATTCAAAATCATAGAATGAAGATAGAGATCACATGTAAGTCATGATGCATGTGCATGACGTCAGCATGGAGATCACTACACTGGCATCCGGTTGTCCATTGGGGCATTCTGCACAAGTCCCATGCTCAGTCTGTATGCTGAGTCTGGTGAACTACCAATGACTGTGCGGCGGCAGTACTTGGCAGCTGCATATATTTTCCAGCTGAAAGGTCAGCTACAGCACTCTACACATTCTACGATGGCCATTCGACCGCCGGCCAGGGGTTCACCCTCCATTTGGCATGTGGCGGATGGATGGTCTCACTGGCCTGGGTGTGACTCTCCCTAGGGTGCAGCCTGTACTGCTGGCCTCTGTGCCGCCCTGGACAGTGCCAGAACCAAGTTGTAATTGGATGCTCACAGCCTTCCCCAAAGCCAGTACTGATAGGTCAGTGTACCAACAAGAGTTTGGATGCCTCTCTCTGACCTATCAGGGCCACGTTTTTGTTTACATGGATGGGTCGAAGGATGGTACCTATATGGGTTGGCCAGTCTTTACAACTGGTCATGTCATAGGGGGCCACCTTCCAGGCATCGCCAGTGTTTTAACTGCAGAGCTCACAGGTCTGCATAAAGCACTGGAACTCATCCAATGTTTGAATCACCAACACTTTGTGATTGTTACTGACTCCCTATCATCCCTTCAGCTGTTGTGCACCCTTTATAGTAGACACGCCATCGTCCAGGATGTGCACAGGTTGTTGCTCATGATTCGTCAGCAGGGCAAGACAGTGTTGGTTATGTGGGTCCTGGGGCATGTTGGCATCATGGGCAATGAGAGGGCTGATGCCCATGCCCGTCAGGTGGCCCACCTGCCAGATATACATGACACTGCTGTCCCCTTCTCCCACACTCTCCTGATTGTGTGGTGGGCCGTCCATTAACAATGGCAGTCCCAGTGGTTTTTGGAGACCACCAACAAGCTCCACACACTGAAGGACACTCCAGTGCACTGGGTGTCCTCATGCCACCAGTCGAAGAGGGAGGAGGTTGTGCTTGCTTGGCTGTGAATCGGTCACACTTTCCTCAACCACTCCTACATACTACAGGGTGAGGATGAACCATGGTGTGACTCCTGTTGGGAGCCTCTCACAGTTGCACACATTTTTAGTCACTGAGAGATACTGTGAACTTAGTTGTCGACTGGGAGTCAGTCCGGAGCTCTCCACCTCACTTGGGGTGAAAGAGGCTGGCCTCTTTCACAACATTTAATCTTGATGCCTTTTTCCTTCTGACATCTTTTCCTTTTATTCTTCGTTTTTGGCTTTTGCTTTTTCATTCTTGTGTCATTTTTGGCTTTTGCCCTTCTGTGTTAGTGTCTGTTTAGGCTTTTGCCGATTGTTGCTGTGTCCGTTTTGGCTTTTGCCTGTTTAGCTTTTCTTTTTTGGCTTTTGCCTTTTACTATTATTATTCTTAGTGGGCTTTTGCCCTTGTTTATTATCATCATGGTTGGTTGGCCTTTTACACCCCCACCTAATGACCTTTGCAGTCAATGGGCCCTAAAACACAAACAAACAAGGAAAGTTGCTGTCACACTAGGACAAATGTTTCAGTTGGAGAGCTGACTATCTAGAGAAACAGCTGGAATGTGTGCCCACATGTTCCAAATATAACACTGTGAATTTTCACTTGGGTTTCCATTTTGCAACCGATCGGACCTTGAAAAAATATCCCTCGTATACTTTATGTAGCTGTACACAAACTTTTTCTTTCCAAAAATTGGGGATTCCTTTATGTTTTCTTATTGATTTCAGTTCAATTTGCATTAAAATTTGCAAAATCTGCATTCCCAGCATTGGGAATGCTGGGAATTACAATTCTGCAGACAAAAAGTCTCCATATGTATGCAGACTTTTTCTACCTAATATATGTGATTGCTTCTTGCTTATTCTTTCAATTTTGTATAATTTTCTATGTGGGTCAATTTTGACCCAGAATGGTGCTTTTAGGTAGACCAAAAGCTCAGTACTTCTAGTGTTAATATATCAATTTACGTATTAACAATAACAATTATTTTATGCATTTTGGATTATCCGACGTTTTTGCTTATCTGACATACCATCTGTCCCAAGTAGGTCGGATAAGCGAGACGCTACTGTAATACCTTGGTGGGGTTGTAAAGTGCCATCCTAATTATTGTAATATTTAATAGAAAGGCAAAAATGCCAATATGCAACAATGATCAGATAAAAGGCAAAAGCTAAATGGACACAAACCAGTTCTTGCACGATCACTGAAGTTAATAGACACAATCCAAGATAGTAGCGGCATGAGTGACCGCTGGGAACACTGGGTACTCCTAATTTTCATGTCAACATAACTGTGTAGTCTCTGCAGATTCTGCATTAACCCTAGAACCACAATCCAAAACTTATGCATTAAAACGCAATCGGGTGGCAATTTTACTCCCTAATTGGGAGTCAATTTTACTGCCTTAAATCAAAAATTTTCTTCACTTTTTTATAAACACAAAATTAATTTGTTATTCTGCGTTTACGTTTATACGCTTTTGCAAAGTGATCACAGTGAAATCGTTTAACAATAATCATGTACTTCATCTCATGTTAGATTCACCGCACTGTCAGCAAAATAACTCTGAAAGTGCACCTATTCCTTAACATATCAAAACGGAGAAAAATTTCCTCCCAAACATTTTTAAAACTCTCGAAAAATATACAAATTACTGGTAAGGTATTGAAAAACACATACCATGAAGATGGACCTTGCAGATTAATTGTGGAATTTTTAGTTGAAGTAAAACTATGAGCTGGAGTCATTTTTACTCCAGGTTGTGATTCTTGCGTTAAAATTCCACAGTGGACGAGGCTCTAATGACAATTGTAATTGAGGAACCCTAAAACACCAATAAAATAAACACGTATTTTGCAGTTCTAAGCTGCTCGCACACTGGATAGTTCTTATAACTTAAGTGGTATAACATGGAGAATGCAGAAAATTTGACACAGAACATCAATACAGTATTTCTAACAGAATGGATAAATGATTATTTTTGGTTGAATTTAAACGGAAAACCGTGTGGTTTGTGACAATGTGGTAAAAGTAGGCCTAACGAGAAGCCAACCTGGCGTGTGTCACAATTGCATAAGGGATGAGTTATTGAAATGTTACACTAAATATAGCAGCTTAATTGTAAGCTTAAAATATGGCTCATGAATGACGTCATCAGGCATATTTAATCACTGACGTTAAGCAATGCAACCCCAGTTAGTACTAACATGGGTAACTGCTTGGGGAAACTGGGTACTGCTAATACCCAAAAAAATGGCCACATTACTGTAGGGTCTGTTCAGTCTTTGCATTAGGACTACAGTGGTGGTCATGTAAATAGCACACATCAAAAAATTTATGAAATTTGAGAATAAACAAAATGTATATTGAAATCAAAATTATGATGTCTTCCTACATCATAAATACACAATGTACAATTGAAAAATGAAAATAAAAACAATAAGGTCTTAAGATGTAAGAAGAAACACATAAGTGGATGGTCACATAAACATTTCATTGGATAACCATTATTATTTATCACCTCTTTCAGTCTTTTGTTCATACTTTCCATTAAAAGTTGACAAATTCTACTGGAACACTTTGCCATGCTTGCTCACCAGTGGCCATCAACTCATTTAAATTTGATGGATTACTTTCTTCAATTACACATTTTACATCCATCCATAAATTCTCTATAGGATTTAAATCTGGACTTTGTGGTGGCCAATCCAAAACTTCAATCTTTTTCTCATTAAACCAATTTATAACTGATTTTGCTTTATGCTTTGGGTCATTATCTTGCATAAATGTCCAAGTAATGGACAAATAATCATCAACATAAGGTTCCATGATGTTTTCCAAAATGTCCTGGCACATGTACTGGTCCATTCATTCAACAATTCTATGTAAGGGACCAGTACCCTGCCAAGACATTGCCCCCATACCATAATGCTGCAACCTCCAACCTCAAGGATTTGTTGCACAGTTTGGTGGACAGTGAACATAAACTTTTCTATCAGAACTAAGCAAATTAACTGTGAACTCATCACTCCATAATATTTGTTTTCCAAAATTCAATTGGTTTACCAATGTGCTCCATAGTAAATGCTAAATGCTTTTCTGAGAAAATGGGTTTTCTTGGCTATACAACCACATAAATTAAAGTCATCTAAACGTCTTCTTATGGTTCTATAAGACACTATTATGTTATGATCAATTGGTACTTGATTACAAATTTGGTTAGAAGTCATAAATTTGCTTTTTTTTTTACTAATATTTGCAAAAATTCATTCTTCTCTTGCAATAGTTGTATGTGGTCTACACTTCCTAATCTTGTTTTTACATGGGTTTTTTTCATTCCTTATGTGGTGAATGGCATTATAAATAATGCATCTAGAACACTTTAAGCTTTTAGCTATGCTGGACATTGTAAAACTTCGTTTTTTTATTCAATATCATTTTTTTGTAGATCAGGGATACAATGTTTGCCACTACCCATGATTTAACCTAAAATCATATTTTAAATAAATAGCTTATATATACTTAATATTATTAATTTATAACTTACCATTCATCAGTTATTAACTTGAATTTAATTTGAAATGAATATATAGTTTTTTTAATATAATTTTAATTTTTCTATATAATTCTAATTCATAGTTGTCACTGACCAAATTTGCTAATACAAGGCTCCTAATTGTATTAATAATTCTGACAAAGAGAAACTTTATCCAATTCCTTTGCAAGATGTATTATATAAAACTCTCTATTCTATAATTATAATAGATCTCTAATAAGAAAAGAAAACAATATATATGAAAGGGTTATACATTAGTACCATCCCTTCCCATGATAAGCCTCCTTAAGGTGTCACCTGTTATGGCCGATTAGCCTTTCCCCAACCCACCCTGGTGGTTGATCCAAATGAATCCAGAATCCACCCCACCCTGCAGAAAATTTAATCCATTCAGCCCACAATTGTTAATTCTCACAAGTCGCCACTGATTTAGACTGCTGATATGAATTGAAATGATTGGCTGTTTATGATATCGTTTTGCACATGCAGGGTCTGTTGTGCATGTGACATTTTGATTACTGTGATATTGAAAATTGATGTGGTACTTGAATTGCTGGATTAGTTTCATGGGTTGAAGAGTAAGCCAAGCAGCCATAACAGGACGAACCCTTAGGAGGCTGCTCGCGGGGATGAGGAGGAAAGTGAAGAGGATGAAGGAGAACGGAAATTTGCAGCACCCAACGTTCTTTATCAACCACCCATGTTGGTATTGACGTGGGCTTACGCTGCTTAACTTAAGTGATCTCACAGGAACTGGTGTGTCCAACGCAACTTCACTGCACGAATTAAATGATGTGATATTTCGAATTAATTGATGTGATATTTTGATACTTGATATTACTTTTTGTATTTTATTTCATTTTAACCTCTTGATTGCACCTTCTTATTAGTGATTATTAAAATTAAAAGTGATTATTAAATATTATTAGTGCTTGAAACGTCTTCCAATTTTCTTCCATGAGTGAACTGTCTGATAGCCAATCATTTCAATTCATTTCAGCATCCAAATCATTTGAAAACAATAGTATGTGCAACAGGCCCTGAAACGTGTATTTTTAAGAAGTTAGACTGACCAAAGCGCCACCTGTCATCTGGAAAGGATGACGAAATAATTTGGGCCGCTAAAGTACACTATTACCAAATTCACTTGAATGACCACTAACATTTTTCTGTTTGCTTTTATTCGTTGCATATTATTTTTAAATATGATCTTCATACAACCAAAGTTAATTTAAAACTGAAGTTATGCAAATATCATATTTCGTTTCATCATCATCATACCCTTATCCCGCCTGTGGCGGGGTCGGGTTTGCGGGTTCTGGCCCTCCACTCCCATCTATCTCCCACCAGTTCCCTGTCCACTTAGTGGGCTTTTGCCTTTTACTATTTTTACTCTTAGTGGGCTTTTGCCCTTATTTATTATCATCATGGTGGGTTGGCCTTTTACACCCCCCACCATGGTGATTGTCTTTCTGGGCCCTAAAACACAAACAACAACAACAACTCCCTGTCCACTCCGCACATCACCATATCCTTACAGACGACCGGCTGCCATGTTAACTTGGGTCTCCCCCTGCCCTGGGTGCTCCAGACCACCTGCATTCCTGGTATGGCCTTAACAAGCTCCTCATCCCCTCTTCTCATAATGTGACCATACCACCTCAGCCTATTTTCCCTCATCTTTTTGGCGATGTCCACTACCCCAGGCTGCCTCTAATATACGCTTTCCTAATTTTATCTGCTCTCGACACGCCACTCATGTACAGCAGCATTCACATCTCTGCTACTTGCATTCTATTTACATAGCTTTTCTTCACTGCCCAGCACTCTGAACCATATAGCATAGATGGCCTAACCACTGTCCTGTAGAACTTCCCTTTCAACTTGATTGGGACCCTCCTATCACACAGGACTCCGCTTACCTGTTTCCATTTCAACCACCCCACATAGACTTGGATGTGACCTATAGAATCAATCTTCCCATTGTTGTTTTGTTGTTTGTTGGGGTTTAAGGTCCCGTCAACTACGAGGTCATTACAGACCCGTCCACTGTATAGTTCAAATGCATATACTGCACAGACACTACACTAATGCGACGATTATTGGGTATTAGCAGTACCCAGCTTTCCCGATCGACCACCCATGTCAGTACTAACTGGGCTTGCGTTGCTTAACGTCAGTGATCAGACGAGAACTGGTGTGTCCAATGCAACTCGCCGCTCCCACAATCTTCCCGTTGCTTTGAAATGTTGATCCTAAGTACTTTACCTGCTGCACTTTTTTCACCAGTTTGCCCCTCAAGAGTATGTCCATGTCGTTTTCCTGACCATCCCAATTGAAAGCTAAATACTCAGTCTTATTCATGTTAGTCTTTCGCCCGCCGTACTCCATTGCTCCTCTTATATCATTTAATCCCTTCTCTATCTGCTCTTTGAGTCACTAATTTTCCCTATATCATCAGCAAATGCCAGGCACTGTGGGGCCCATTCTTCTACACCCGTCAGCAGTTCGTCCATAATCAGAATGAAAAGGTATGGACTGAGTGCTGAGCCTTGATGCACCCCGACTTTTACTGGGAAGCCCCCAGTATTCCCCCAAGGTGTACTTACTCTAGCAATGGAGCCTTCATACATATCTTTAACTATTCGAATGAACCCCTCTTCTACCCCCTTTTTTGTAATACCTCCTAAACTACCTGTCGTAGTACACTGTCATGGGCCTTCTCCAGGTCGATAAAGACAGCATGGAGATCTTTCTTTGCTGCTATATATTTCTCTATCATCTGCCTCAGGATAAAGATTGACTCCATTGTGGACCTACCTGGCATAAACCCCAACTGATTTCCACGGACACTGGTTCTATCCCTGAGGCGACGTTCCATTACTCTCTCCCAGAGCTTCATTGAGTGGCTCATTAGCTTTATACCTCTGGGAGCGGCGAGTTGCGTTGGACACACCAGTTCTCGTCTGAATATTGGTACTATCCAGCTCTCACGCCATTCCAATGGCATTCTGTTTCCAGCAGCTATGGGAGCGGCGAGTTGCGTTGGACACACCAGTTCTCGTCTGATCACTGAAGTTAAGCAACGCAAGCCCAGTTAGTACTGACATGGGTGGTCGCTCGGGAATGCTGGGTACTGCTAATACCCAATAATCGTCGCATTAGTGTAGTGTCTGTGCAGTCTCTGCATCAGAACTATACAGTGGACGGGTCTCTAATGACCTCGTAGTTGACGGGACCTTAAACTCCAACAAACAAACAAACAAATCCAGCAGCTATCCTACTGAAATGTTTTCCTAGCCACTTGGTGCCTGTCGTCCCTAGGCTATGCCACACCTGAATGGGGATTCTGTCTGGGCCTACAGCTTTTCGCCCTTTCATCTTCCTAAGTGCCCAGTCTACGTCCTCCACTGTTACACAGTCCACCACCCCACCTGATGCAGGATAGGTGGTAGGGTCCTCATTCAAGAGTTTTTGGAAGTATTCCTCCCACCTTCCCTTTACCTCCAGTGGGGAGAGCAGGACCCTACCTTCACAATCCTTCACTGACATGGCTTGGGGTATATCTTTAGCTGCTCTAGCTCTAGCCTTGGTCAGTTTGAAAATTTCTTTCTCGCCCTCCTTTGACCTTAACTGCTCACAGAGGGCCTCATACTTCTGGTGCTTGGCCAGGGCAATGGTTCTCTTAGCAGTGGTCTTTGCCTGCCTATATTGAGTCTTGGATTCCTTGTCCCCTATCTCCCGCCACCTGTGGAAAGCAGCGCAAATATTATATTTAGTTTAATATATGTTATGAAAAATGGTTACACAAGTGAAGTGTGCTATTTAGCTGACCACCACTGTAGTGGACGGTACTAAATGAACTTGTAGTCGAAGGGCCCTAAAATACGAGGGCGAAGGGCTTGAAACCTCAAACTGAACTGCGAAACTCTTATTCAAAATAAATTCCTTTGCCATATCTATAAACATTACAAAAAATTGCTTAATCGCTACCCACTTTACTTGATCTTTGTCAAGACTACTAATCCAGTGAGAAGACAGAATTTTCACTTTGTCATTCATTTTGACACACGGTAACAAATTCTTATTGAAGTTTTTAATTTATGCATTCCCACGGACCACAAATACAATCTACAGAAAGCACAACAGAAGAAAAAACTGGTACATAGAAATTATCCACCCATGCGATAAACCTCACAATGATGTCTACCCTATGAATTGTCGTCATTTTTTAAAGATGTGTGCGTGCGCATGTATATGTACATAAGATAAAAGTTTGATCCAAATCCTTCAATAAGGTTTCAACGTGTTACAGTAGCGAGTTTTATAAATTTTTGCAACGAAACATAAAAGTTGGATCAAAGTTGAAAGTATAACACAAGAGCTGTCATCAGTAAGTTCTAACGCCATTATTGGTTAGACAAGTCTTAGAGAGATTATAAAACTAGATACCCCGCCTTTTTCTTTCAAATTCTGTCATATTTATTCTTTTGTAGGCATTTTTCAGTGTAGAAAAAAGAAATGACAATCTCAACTAACCTCAAAATGTCAGAAATTTTTCCGAAGGTATTATGAGAAACAAAAGTGACCTCAGTTTTGTTTTTGGTACACAGTAATCTTGACCAGAGTTTCTCACAAGATGGCGCACAACTTAAAATTTTTTTTATAAAAGTCCAAATAAGATGACCAGGTGTTATAAGCACCTCCATTTTAAAACGTGTGTAGAAAACGGGTGGAGGGAAATAAACGCTAGAGGTGCATATGTTTTCGTTTGCTAGTGTTTGTGGGCCCTTCATCTACAACGGTGGAGCGGCGAATTGCGTTGGACACACCAATTCTCGTCCGATCACTGAAGTTAAGCAACGCAACCCCAGTTAGTACTGACGTGGGTGGTCGCTTGTGAAAACTGGGTACTGCTAATACCCAAAATCGTCACATTAGTGTAGTGTCTGTGCAGTCTCTGCATACGAACTACACTCTGGACGGGGCTCTAATGACCTTGTAGTTGAACGTAATTAGAGTTGTTAAGTTGCTACGCAATTAGAATGCGAGTAGCCGAGATGCGAAAGCTGTGGCACATGTGTGGCGTGTTGAGAGCTGACAGAATTAGGAATGAGCATACCAGAGGTAACCTGAGGTGGTGGACATCGCCGAAAAAATGAGGGAGAATAGATTGAGGTGGTATGGACACGTCATGTGAAGACGTGAAGAGGAGCTTGTTAGATTTGTGGGGTCCCTGTCCCACACACTTTCCAAGAACCCAAAACAAAGGGGTTAAAGGTCCCAGTAAGGTCATCGCTTTCCCTCTCCTGTCAATGCTGACCATCTATTAGCACCATGGTGTTATCACTGTATAACATCATGGTGCTATCTGGTTAAGCATCCGGTGATCTCTTCCCTCCTTCTACTCCCCCTTCCTGGGGTCACTGGTGAAGGTGCCCAAAAGTTGATAAAAGGAAGAGACAACTTCCTCTCACTCTCCACTTTTTTCCAGTCTCGTTCTCATGCCTCTGGAAAGCAGAATTCTCCAAAACATCCAGATCTCTGACCAGCGAGATCTCTGAGTCTTGTGTAACGTTCACTTAATAAAAGGTTAAGCAAACCACAGCACAGTGAGTGTTGGTACTCGTTTTTTTTATTTTTCTTTTGTTTTTTTCCCCTGTGGGCAAACGAGCGCCATGCCACTCGAGCCCAGTAACCCCACCAGTGCCATCAGTGCTGTCATGGTGGCCACACCTCTGCACCTGCCAGAATTCAACATGGCAGACCTGGAGATGTGGTTCGCCATGGTGGAGAACCACTTCATCCATGCCAGGGTGCTGGACAATCAGACGACCCAAGATGTGGCAGCACTCAAGGTCCACCTCTCTACTCTGACGGGGCAAATAAACACTGTCCAGGACCATAGCAGAGCTGGGGACGTCAACCCTCACGGACCAGAGACAGAACAGGATCCTGCTCGGGGGAACGAAGACCACCAGGGGTATGCTGGTACCACTGGTGCTTCAAGGCAGCAGCCCAATGCTGCACCTTGCCATGCACCTGGAGCCAGGGAAACGGGGTGGGCAGTCACTGATGGTGGCTAAGGACTCGTGCCCATCCTCATCCTGCCGGCGTTATATCTGGGATTGTGCCAACAAGGTACAATTCCTGATTGACACTGGGGCTGACCTCAGTGTGTTCCCTCACAACTTGGTGCATAGCCCCCTGAGGCGGTCGTCCGATGAACTTTCTGCTGCCAACGGGACACCGATCTATACATATGGGATGAAGACACTCACCCTGAACCTGGGCCTGCACTGGGACTTCACATGGCGGTTCGTCGTTGCTGACGTCAGCAAGGCAGTTATCGGTGCTGACTTCCTCGCACACTATAACTTGCTGCCTGACCTGAAGAGGGGCCGTCTCCTGGATTCCACCACCCTGCTCACCTTCAAAGGAGAGGTGACAGAGTGTGGAATGCCAACAATCAAGACCATCACTGGTGACTCACCATTCCTCACACTTCTGCGGGAATTCCCTGGCATTACACGACCAGATGGAACCCCAGTGGAAGTGAGGCATGCTACAAAACACCACATAGTCACCAGTCCAGGCCCACCAGTTGCCCAGAAACCATGTCGGCTGTCACCAGAAAAACTGGCAGCAGCCAAGAAGGAATTCCAGGCCATGCTCCGCCTGGGGTTGGCACGCCCATCAGAGAGCCCTTGGGTGTCACCTCTCCACCTTTCCACATGGTCCCCAAGTCAGGGGAAGAATGGCAGCCATTTGGGGACTACAGGGCCCTGAATGCTCGCACCCTCCATGATGAATACCCAGTGCAACACATACAGGACTTCACACAGCTACTCAGTGGGAAGACCATCTTCTCCACTATTGATCTGGTCCGTGCTTTCAACCAGATCCTGGTTGCCGAGGAAGACATCCCGAAGACAGCCATCACAACACCCTTTGGACTGTACGAGTTTCCCTTAATGACGTTTGGCCTACAGAATGCTGCACAAACATTCCAGCGGTTCATCGATGAGGTACTCCGAGACTTGGACTCCTGCTATACCTTCATCGATGACATTCTTGTAGGGTCAACGTCAGTGGAAGAGCACCAGCAGCACCTTCGGGCGCTCTTCCAGCAGCTGGAGAAACATGGGAAAATTATCAACTCCAGGAAGTGTGTGTTCAGGCAACCGGAAGTGAAGTTCCTGGGCTACTCTTTGACAGGAGAAGGCATCCGCCCACTGCAGGAGAAGGTGGATGCCATACAATCATTCCCCTTGCCCCAAACGGTCAAGGGACTGAGGCAATTCCTGGGTATGGTGAACTTCTACAGGAGGTTCATACCCAAGGCTGCCGAAACCCAAGCACCGCTCAACAACCTGCTCCTTGGCAGTGCAAATAATGAGCACCAGTGCAGTGGAATCCAGAAGCCCTGGCGGCCTTTTCAAGGTGTAAGCAGAGCCTTGCACAGGCTACCCTGCTAGTACACCCAAGGCCAAATGCACCCCTAGCAATCTTCACGGATGCATCAGACCAGGCAATGGGAGCCGTCCTGCAACAATGGGTGGATGACATGTGGCAACCACTTGAGTTCTTTTCAGGGAAGCTCAGCTCCACCCAGAAGAAGTATTGTGCATACGACAAGGAGCTCCTGGCAGCCTATGAAGCTGTGAGGCACTTCAGGCATATGGTGGAGGGACAACAGTTTGTTATTTTCACTGACCACAAACCCCTAACCTTTGCCTTCAAACTGAGGTCCTCACAGTGTTCCCCATGCCAGTTTCGTCACCTGAACTTCATTGGCCAATTCACCACTGACATCCGTCATGTCAGTGGGCAGGACAATGTCGTCGCCGATGCCTTGTCCCAGGTTGACGAACTGGCACTGACAATAGACTTTAAAGCCCTGGCAGCCTCACAAGCAGAGGACACTGAGCTGCAAAACCTTATTCAGAGTGACACCTCCCTCCAGCTGAAGCAAGTCATCATCCCTGGTACCACCGTGAGTGTGATCTGTGATATGACGACAACAACAGCTCGTCCATACATCACTGGCCCATTCCGGAGAGCAGCATTTGACACTGTGCATTGCCTGGCCCACCCTGTGGCCAATGCCACAGTCAAGCTTGCTACTCAACGGTATGTCTGGCCATCAATCAAGAGGGACTGTCGACAGTGGGCACGCACTTGCCTAGCCTGTCAACGTTCGAAGGTGTCACGGCACATTGCAGCTCCAGTAGGATCGTTCGCACCACCATCCACAAGGTTCGAGCATGTCGACCTCGACCTTATTACCATGCCACATTGTGAGGGGTACCGCTACTGCCTCACAATGGTGGACCGGTTCTGTCGGTGGCCAGAGGCAATTCCACTTGCTGACCAGGAGGCACCCACAGTGGCCAGAGCCTTCTTCGACAACTGGATTGTCAGGTTTGGAGTCCCTCTAACCATCACAACAGACCAAGGGAGGCAATTCTAGTCATACCTGTTCAAGCATCTTAATGCCTTGACTGGTACAACTCACATCCATACGACAGCCTACCACCCAGCAGCCAATGGCATGGTGGAACGCTTCCACCGCCAACTGAAAGCAGCCGTATGCTGCCACCAGAGCCATTGGACCGAGGCACTTCCAGTAGTGCTGCTGGGAATTCGCTCTGCCTGGAAGGAGGACCTCAATGCTACAGCAGCTGAGATGGTCTATGGCCAGTCTCTGCACCTTCCAGGAGAGTTCCTAGTCCCAAGCCTGCCAGGACATCAAGACAACACATCTGAATTCATCAAGAGCCTGAAACAGTGGTTCTGTGACATCCACCCAACAGATGGCAGCCATCATGGGGATAAGGCTACATTCATCTTCAAGGACCTGTGGACCATATCCCACATCTTTTTCCACCATGGGGGCACCAAGGCACCGCTACAGCATCCATACCCTATCATCAACCGAGCAGAGCGATATTTTACAGTGGATGTCGATGGGCATCATACTACGATCACCATCGACCGTCTGAAGCCTGCATATATCCTCGCCAGCAATGACAGTGAAGATGCCAATCCTCCAGATGAGCCAAACTGGATCATCACAGTTCCAACTCATCCTCCACCAGCCTTATCAGGACCAGGCCCAACAGACATGGCACCTTCACCAGTGACAGGCCTTACAAGATCAGGGCAGCGAGTCTGCTTCCCTGATCGATACCAGGCTGGGTTCTCATGATCTTCATCACTGGCAGTGGGGTGATGTGGGGTCCCTGTCCCACACACTTTCCAAGAACCCAAAACAAAGGGGTTAAAGGTCCCAGTAAGGTCATCACTTTCCCTCTCCCATCAATGCTGACCATCTATTAGCACCATGGTGTTATCACTTTTATAACATCATGGTGCTATCTGGTCAAGCATCCGGTGACCTCTTCCCTCCTTCTACTCCCCCTTCCTGGGGTCACTGGTGAAGGTGCCCAAAAGTTGATAAAAGGAAGAGACAACTTCCTCTCACTCTCCACTTTTTTCCAGTCTCATTCTCATGCCTCTGGAAAGCAGAATTCTCCAAAACAACCAGATCTCTGACCAGCGAGATCTCTGAGTCTTTTGTAACGTTCACTTAATAAAAGGTTAAGCAAACCACAGCACCGGTCTCTGGATTCTTCAGGGCTAATCCACCGTGCAGGCTACCCCAACAGGGGGACACGCACCACATACACCACAGATTAATTCCAGGAAAGTAGGTGGTCGGTAGCACCAGGGGCAGGGGGACACCAATGCAGATGTGGGAACAGGTTGTCCGTAAGGATGTGACAGTGTGTGGGGTGGACGGTGAACTGGGGTAGAGATAAACGAGAGTGGAGGGCAAGAACCCGCAGGCTAGACCCTGCCACAGGCGGGATAAGGGTATGATGATGATGCAGTAAATACCAAGTGTAGGAGGTGTACAACCTGCTTTAAAGTTTATGTTGAATTGTAAGTGTTCCGTGCTAGTAAAATGTCAGTTCAGTGTTCCCCGACTTCAAAAAGATTGAGAACCACTGGTCTAGACCTCTCTGAATATAGTCCATCAGACAAGCTAGTTGAGTGTCACATGACCTTCCTTTCCTAAACCCATGCTGACTATTGCTAAAGATGCTATTTTCCTTCAAATATCAGATATTACGCGAGAATAACATATGTTCAAATGCTTTGCATACAGCACTGGTCAAAGAGACTGGCCTGTAGCACTTATGACCTGCAGTATCCCCTGACTTGAAGATGGGCACAACGGGGATAGTAGCTGACAACCCCTGAAAGTCTTTGTAGGATAAATGGAGAAATGTTATCAAGCCATATTCATGGGTCTCAGGCGCCCTAGGCAAGGGCATCAATCATCGCTCCCATTTAATTTAAGGCAGTTTTAAATTGTTCAATTGCCCCTCACACCCTTGGAATTTCTCCCATTGCTAATACATTGCTAAGGGAGCGGCTTATTGCGTTGGTCACACCAGTTCTCGTCTGATTACTGAAGTTAAGCAACGCAAGCCCAGCTGGTACTGACATGGGTGGCCGCTTGGGAAAATTAGGTACCGCTAATACCAAAAAATCGTCGCAATAGTCTAGTGTCCATGCAGTCTTTGCATTAGAACTACGCAGAGTTGCGTTAGAGCAATTGAGTTGCATAGGACACACCAGTTCTCGTCAGATCACTGAAGGTAAGCAACGCAAACCCAAGTGAGTACCAACATGGATGGTTGTAGTGAACGTTGGGTGCTGTTAATTTCCCCTCTCCTACATCTTCTACACCTACCTCCTCACTTGCGAGTAGCCTCCTTAGGGTTCGGCCTGTTATGGCTGCTTGGATTACACCCCAATCCCTTTAACGTAGCATAACATAGCAGAGGACGTAGCTCTAATGACCGCGTAGTTGAAGAGCCCTAAAACACCAACGAACAATCAAGAAATGCATTGCTATGGCTCTGCAAATGGGTGTCTCGAGAAAGCCAACAATTAGAAAGGCCCCACCCCAGGACTAGGAGCATTTAAAATGGCAGCTAGACTGCATGGCAGGAAAGTACCTCTGGAATTTTCCCACCCATGGCAGCCACCTAGGTTTGTCTGCTGTATGAACCCCCTGTGGCTGTGCATGTGAACCTTTTTCTCGATATCAGGGGGCAGAAGACATATCAATTCAATCTTCACTTGATAGGAACAGGACGATCATCCATGATTTTTTTCTATCACTCTATCACTTAACCACAATATTTGCAAAATTACCGAATTGAATACTTTCATAGCCTGTTCAACTTTAAAAACTCATTTAAATATTCAGTTAATAGCATTAAAGAATAAAAATTAATTAATTACTTGAAAAAGTAATTAATTTAAAATTAATTTCGTCTATCGATTAAACGTAACTAACGCAGTTCAGTATTTCTTGCTTATAAATAGCTTTTCAGAGGTGCAAAGACGGTTAATAAACAGCGTTTGGACGTTTTCAGGTGTAAAAAGTCGTTCTTAACTGCAGATGACGTCTTAGTCATATCCGACGGAGGATACACTAAGGCCTGGTGCACACATCCGATTTTTACGGGTGTAGCGCCGCTGCATCATTTTAATTACGGCATTGGATACATTAGTTGCAATGAGAGAGTGCACATGATCGGAATTGCGTCTGAAAATGCCCTCAGAATGCAGGATGGCTAAAGTGGAAGCAGGCAGTGCGACTCCTGGGTACCAATAAGGTTGAAGAGCAAAGTTTACAGAACGGTCGTTAGGCCCGCTATGTTAGGAAGAACCATGAAAGGAGAATGCAAGTTGCTGAGATGCGAATGCTGCGCTACATCCCGGTTAAGTGGGGTGTGACGAGCCGACAGAATCCGAAACGATTACATTCTAGTTCTAGTTGAATACACTGCAAGCAGCCATGATAGACCAAATTGTCAGTGGAGAGAATATCTCTCATTCCTAAAAATTCACTCATTCTAAAAATCCCAAGAAACCTGAAGCATAGCATCTATTCTGCCATACATCGCCTGCCCACTATAATGGCACCTTCTTCCAGAAAGTTCTTCACCTTATCCTCATCAAGAGCATTCCATTGCCAAATGACCCTTGGAAAAAGGGACCAGTAATATGAGTCTGTTCGGGCCCTGATCTCCTTCAGTTTGAACAGATGATCGGTTCTCCCCCTATATTCTGCAAGGGATAACCTGCTAGCTAGAGGACCCTCATAACCGATTTTCAACAGTCTGCTAAACAGCTTAATGCAATCAGATGCACCCTTCTAACCAACCGGAGAGCACGCCCAGCCTTCCCAATCACTTTGTCAGTGTGCTTCTTCCAAGTGCCCCAAGTGTTTAAGACAACTCCAAGGTGCTTGTGGGTGTCAACCCTTTCAGCCCTCACACCACCTATGCTATAAGAAAAATCAGCCTGCTTGTTGGACCTGCTTATTCTAAGAAAGCTACATTTGTGCAGGCTCAATGGTAACTCCCACTTTCTACTCCAAACATATATCTTGTTTAGGTCTTGCTGCAGTTTTGTGCATGAAGACAACCCTTCTTCAACCACCCTTGCCATGCAAGTGTCATCTGCAAACAACTCAAGAAAGAATTTTATATCAAGCCCTATATCATTACCATAAAGTATATAGAGTAAAGGTCCTAATACAATTCCCCGATTTCCTAGAGGTTTGTTGTAGATTGGGAAACATCACAGAGCCGATGAGAGAAAATCGGCTGAGGTGGTATGGGCATGTGATTAGGAGGGAGAGGGGGAACATATTATGTCCATTATGGGACCACAGGTGGAGTGGCCAGGAGTAGGAGAAGACCAAAACTGACGTGGGAGTGGATGAGGCACAGGGACATGGATTATTGTTGTTGTTTGTTGATGTTTCAGGGCCCTTCAACTACAGAGGTCATTAGAGCCCCGTCTGCAGCACAGTTCTTATGCAGAGACTGCACAGACACTACACAAATGCAACGATTTTTGGGTATTAGCAGTACCCAGTTTTCCCAAGCGGCCACACATGTCAGTACAAGCTGGGATTGCGCTGCTTACCTTCAGTGATCAGACGAGAACTGGTGTGTCCAACGCAATTCGCCGCTCTACCAGGGACATGGAGGCGTGAGGGGTCAAGGGGGACTTGGTGGGGGATAAGTGGGACTGGAGGATAAGAACCCCCTGACCCCGCCGCAGCCGGGATAAGGGTGAGATCATGATGTCTAAAAATGCCTGCAGATCCCTACGGAACCGGAAAGGCGCCGCACAAGCACCGGCACATTCGATCACACGACACCTCTTGGCCTATTGAGGGCTGCACACATCTGTTGATATCGTGTGGTTTCTTTGCTTTTGCTAGCAACGTAGGCTAAAAGTGCACACCTTCCGCAATTAGCATCCATTATTTACAGTTGCCAAATGCAGCATGCGGCCTGGAATATCCCTGTTGCTTACTGATAGGCAAGGCGCAAAATGAGACGCAGGGTGTAGCAGCCCTGCGAAATTCGGCAGCAGGCAATCACCGCACATTGAATCGCAGTTCTTCACCATACTTGCACCAAATAACAAGAGAACTTCTCTGCTTCGCACTGCTTTTTATAATTGTCACGCCACTGCACGCAGCAAACTGCGGCATTGGCACTGCGCTCCGCAAGGTCACTTGGCGCAGACACTGAGTCTCGTCACCCTGCGACTTAACATGCGCAACTACATACTATCATGCGAGCCACAGAAATTTATAGAGTCGCCCTGCGTCACCTGCGGAGACTGCGCCTCATTTTGCGCTGGGCTTTATTGTGCAAGAGGTCAGACACCAACAAAGCATTAATTTACCTGCCAAAATTTCTATTTTGGTTGTATAATGCGATGTTGTAACTCGTGGGGTAGACGGGCATCCCCCACAGACAACAAAGCCAATATTCCTACGGGTTCCAGACGCCGGGCTGGGGTGCCCCCAGTCAGGGAAGTTCAGTGGACTCGCAGACCCGCCCTACCACAGGCGGGATAAGGGGATGATGATTTTCGCAGTTACCAAATGTGTACCGGCGAAGTAAAAATCGGATATGTGCACCAGGCCTTATTGTTTTCGTTGGATCCAAAAGAAACCGCTCGCTTTGGCTGAGGTTGAACCTGCACAGCCATCCTTGATCACGCGAATTTACTACCAATTGCTCTACAAAAGTGGAGGAGAAGGGTATTAACTAATTCAGAAACCCTTTGGAGGGTGATATGCGAAATTTTGTGGTAAATCGAATTTCAAAATGGCTGAAGAGAACGAACTAACAACTTTAATGGAGAAAGCATAGTAACGATAAGGTTTTTTTTTCGAGGGAGAGAGAGAAGAAGGGGGTGAAAGGGGATCGTAACACAAATTCATTGACTGTTAAAATTAGTGGAGATTTTTTTTTCCTCTCTCATCTTGCGTTATTATCTTTTCGAAAACATACGGATAACAAAATACAATTTGTGTGGTAGTTGTTGCATGAAATATTTGCAGAATCATCATTTCAGTTATTATAATGGCCGTCGCTGTCTACAAAGATTGGTCAAAAATATATTACCTTAAATAAAACTCGCCTGCCTAGTGAAAGGGATAGGTTGGTGTATTAAATATCTCGGAGAAGGACAGGAAAAAATCACGTGGCAGTATAAAATCCTCTCTTTTAAGAGACAGTGCAGGTGGGTATGTTGTCGTCCCCTTAACGAATGTCCCGAATGATTTAGTCTCGTCGCCAACGTTTCCTGATAGACAATATTTACGGCCAGAGTTGTAATGATTTAGAGATGACGCTCCGAAAGAGAAAGAGAATCGGACGACAGGGGTATCCGTGGGGACGACTTGTTTTTTTTTTTCTTGAAGAGATGAAATAAAAAAACATTAAGAGAAGAACCATGGTGGTAAATAACAACTTAAAGAGACCTTGGGGTGGAAGGATTTACGTATACATAAATAAAGCGGACAATGGACACCAATTTTGTCTCCGGGCTATTTCAAATACCACATAATGCCAGAAGAAAAGACATAAACTTCCAACTCTCTCCTTTTCTACACACCATCCAAAATGTCCTACAATATTTTTTTGTGGAGTTTGTTTGTTATCAAAAAAATACGACGAAAATAAATATGAATCTTAGTTCAAAAAATTACGAAACAAATAAGAGCGTTCTCACTCTGACTTTTATAGCATTTCCAAATATTCAGTTCTGCATTTTTTTGGGGTTTTTTTTTGTTTCTACTTTCAAGTTGGCATCTTGATTCCAATCAGAAATGGCAACTGTCGTTTATCACGAATTAGCATTAGCTCGTATTTTTTAATTTTTAAAACTTTCATTAGCCATCAAGAAAGGTTTTTAAATGGTCACTTTTGTGATAGGTATCTTTTTGCGACTGAGGGAAAAAAATAATCCTCATTTCTAGGCATCGGTATAAAATTTCAATGATAGGTATCAAATTCTGAACTGGTGTTCAAATACAGTAATTGAACACATAGCAAATTAGGCTTGTTCATTTACCAGCTAAAACACACCCGTTGAATACTACTCCTAAGTCCATGATAAAGTTCGTTCCTAGCTGAAGGACTTTTTAGAGACGAGGAAAGCTCTTCCATTAGGAAGTAACGTTGCGCCCCCTTCATTACATCGATGAAAGTAAAATAAAACAACTCCTAACCCTTTTCCAGCCCAAGGCAGGGTCGGGTACTCATCATACCCTTATCCCGCCTGCGGCACAGTCGGGTCTGCGGGTTCTAGCCCTCCACTCTCGCCTGTCCCCCACTAGGTCTCCGTCCACTCCACACACCACCATAACCCTACGCACAACTTTCCCCCACGTCTGCTTCGGTCTCCTCCTGCCCCGGGTGGTGCCGACCACCTGCATTCCTGAAATGGACCTAACGAGCTCCTTCTCCCCTCTTCTCATTACGTGTTCATACCACCTCAACCTATTCCCCCTCATTTTTCCGCGATGTCCACCACCCTCAGGCTACCTCTAATATACTCTTTCCTAGTTCTATCAGCTCTCGACACACCACTCACGGACCGCAGCATTCGCATCTCGGCTACTTGCATTCTATTGACGTGGCTCTACCTCACTGCCAACACTCTGATCCGTATAGCATGGCTGTCCTAACCACTGCCCTGTAGAGCTTCCCTTTCAGCTTCGTTGGGACTCTCCTTTCGCACAGGACTCCACCTGCCTGTCTCCACTTCAATCATCCCCCATTGATTTTGTGGGTCACATCAGAATCTATCTCCCCATTGCTTTGGAAATGTGATACTAAGTACTTTACCTCTTGCACCTTTTTCACCATTTCGCTCCTAGAACGTTCGTCCCGTTATTTTCCTGTCCTTCCCAATTGAAAGCTAAGTAATTTGTCTTCTTCATGTTTATTTTTAGCCCTCCCTTTTCTATCGCTAATCTAATAACGTTTAGGCCCTTCTCTACCTGTTCTCTAGTCACTGAGATTTTCAATATCGTCGGCAACTGCCAAGCACTGAGGGTCCTATTCCCCTACTTCCGTCAGCAGCTCATCATAACCATCCCTCTGAATGGTGATATATTGGAGTGTGTTTCTCCGCTGCTGTCTGCCGACCAAAACTGTGACCCCTTGAGCCCCCTTCACTTATTTATCGTCGGTCTACTGTTCGTTGGGGCACTCCACCGACGCCAGGTAGTGAGCTCGTACACCTGGAAATTTTGCATCAGCTACCCGTGTAATAGTAGACCCGCCTCGGTAATGCAGTGGGTAGCGTACTTGGTAACTGCGTCAGTGGTTCTAGATTCGATATATTCGTTGGCTTCCTTCAGGCGAGAGAGATGCCCCGAGTGCGCCTTCCTTTGGAGGAGACCTCCCTCTTGGCGCCAGTTTGGGAGCGGCCGTTTGTGTTGGGCATACCAGTTCTCGCCTGATCATTGAAATTAAGCGACGAAACCTCAGGTAACACCAACATGGGTGGTCGCTTGTGAACTCTGGATACTGCCAATACCCAAAATATCGTCGTAACAGCATAGCGTCTCTGCAGACTATGCATTAGAACTATGCAGTGGACTAGGCTCTATTTGAAGAGACATAAAACACCAACAAATCAATCAATTGGCGCCGGTTGGACAAAAGAGCCCCAAAGAATCAAAACAGTCGGATGATAAGTAAAGCGTCAAAAGTGGAAACCTGCCCTGCCATAGGCAGGAAAAGGGTTAGTGATGATAATATATCCTGAGGACACGCCATGTTTTAATCCGTGGCACCCCTGTTACTTTGTGTTCGTGGATTTCCGTTTTTCAGTTAAAGTCAGGGCTACGTGTCGGTTTCAGTCTGTCTCGTCCCTCCCCACACGCGACGCCCGGCGTCGGTTTTTATCAGTTATAGGCTTATGCTATCACGAGTGGTGTTTTCTTCCGGGTCCCTTTTCTTCCATATGGTATACGTTCCCGGGATTTTGCCTGCTCGAACTTTCAATGTATTAGGAGCTGTCGACACTTTAAGCTTGCTCTCCACTTCTACCTGCTTAAGTCGGTGAAAATTTAATTTGTGTGCCTTCTTGTTTTGTACATTGTACGTGTTAATAAATAAATAAATATAGAATGGTGTCTGCTACGTGCCGGTGACATGGACACTGTACGTGAGTTCATTCCAAGTGGTGTTGGACACACCAATTCTCGTGAGATCACTGGAGTTAAGCAGCGCAAGCCCACGTTAGTACCAACATGGGTAGTTGGTAAAGAACGTTGGGTGCTGCAAATTTCCCTTCTGCTGCATCCTCTACACTTACCTCCTCATCTCCCGCGAGCAGCCTGCTAAGGACTCGGCCTGTTAGGGGTGCTTGGCTTACTCCCCAACCATCGTTGCTTAACTTTCTATCACGAAATGCACACTTGGAGCTTCCGTTTTGGTTTGTTAGTGTTTCAGGGCCCTTCAACTATAAGGTCATTAGACCAGCCCCGTACACTGCGTAGTCCTAATGCAGGGACTGCTCAGGGAGCGGCGAGTTGCGTTGGACACACCAGTTCTCGTCTGATCACTGAAGTTAAGCAACGCAAGCCCAGTTAGTACTGACATGGGTGGTCGCTCGGGAAAGCTGGGTACTGCTAATACCCAATAATCGTCGCATTAGTGTAGTGTCTGTGCAGCATATGCATTAGAACTATGCAGTGGACGGGTCTCTAATGACCTTGTAGTTGATGGGACCTTAAACACCAACAAACAACAAAAAAGGGACTGCTCAGACACTACACTACTGCGACGATTTTTCGGTGTTAGCGGCCACCCATGTCAGTACTAACTGGGGTTGCATGATCAGACGAGAGCTGGTGTGTCCAACGCAATAAGCCGCTCCCTGGAGCTTTCGTATCACCCTAAAGTTGCCTCTCATGTCAGCCAGATTTCAGCCTGTATTCATTTAACTAATCAAACACTTTTCCACTAAATTACTGACGTTTACAATCCTTAGTTAAAGAATACGACTTAGGATTCACGGCGGCAAAGGCATTCCGATTTTCATCCCAATGACCCAACGCCAGAGAACTCGGGATTTGAGCAAGGCCTTTGATTCATTGATCTTTCGCGACCTGATCGTCACCCATGATGATGTAATGTCAACTTTTATAGGGTTTTCACGATGGAAAAGGAGGCTGTCGGAGATTGGTTAGACTTCATGCCCAATAGTTGATTCCTTTCTGACCTCTTTCAACCAAATTATCATTGTATCTTTAACGGACGTGTTTGACAAGCACATAAATACTGTATACAGATTCTAACGGAGATAAAGTATCCTGGAGGCTTGTAATGTTTATTGTCGCGTTATTTGCCGGTCTGCTGTTTTTCGAAATTCTCGTTTATTTCTAGGGTTGTTAGTCGACAGAAATCTCGTGTTTTTTGAAGTCATTTTCGTTATCAAACTTAAAATTTTTCAAAAATAGGCAGTGTTACATGTTGTTAGAAAACTTCGGTAGCTCTTCTAATAGAATGTAGGACATGGTTCGCCTCAGATCGACAGCAGTGACTCCTTTTCTCTCCCACTTCCCCTGCCACTGGGTCAGGGTAAGTAGAACGTATGGAATTCTTCACAGAACACCAACCATCTTGGTTCAAGGCTATAACCATGGAGAGTATGGTATGATGGATGTTGTAGTCGGAACTAAACGAAATCATTTTTGGACTATTATACCGATCATAGGAACGCCCTGCCTCGGTGGCGCAATAGGTAGCGTACTCGAACCTGAATCGAACAATGGATCGAGGTGGGTTGCTCCTTTCGGATGGGAAGAAAAGTCCCGAGTGCGCCTTCCTTATAATGAGACGTAAAACCGAAGTCCCTTGTAGTGTACGATGGCATTTGCACGTAAAAGAACCCTCACTACTATTCGACGGATAGGTGAAGGAAATTTTCCAGGTGTAGGAGTTCGCCCTTTGGCGTCGGTGGAGTGCCGGAATGAATAGTAGACCAACGATAAATAAGCGTAGAGGTTGCAGCGTTGGTCGGGAACTGGTTGCGAAAAAGCACTGTCCATTCAGAGCGAAAAGATGTGCACCCAAAACTGTTATAGGCGAGAAAACGATTTGGAGTTGTTTTTATACCGATCATAGGAACCCGCCTCGATGGCGCTGAAATAGGTTGGATACTGGTTTGCGGGTCATGCAGGTTTGCGTCCTTCTTGGTGCGAGAGAAGTCCTCAGTGCACCTTCCTTCGAATCTAGTGCAGCCAAGTTGCGTTGGACACACCAGTTCCCGTGAGATCACTGAAATTAAGCTGCGCAAGCCCACGTCAATACCAACATGGGTGGTTGGTAAAGAACGTTGGGTGCTGCAAATTAACCCTCTCCTTCATCCTTTCACCTACCTCCTCATCTCCCGCGGGCAGCCTCCTAATGGCTCGTCCTGTTATGGCTGCCTAGCTTACTCCCCAACCCACAAACTAATCCAGGAATCTAAAGTAAAGCCGTGGCCCTGTGCAGTGTGTACGAATTCTCACCAGTGCTTAAAAGAATCCTTTCTATATGGAATACAGTGTAGGCTTACGAGGTTCGGCAAAAATTTCCAGGTTGTGTCCTGACGCCCCGCCGGTGGAGTGCCGGAGCAAACATAGGCCAACGATAAATAAGCATATGTCCATTTGCAAGCTTTTTGTTGATTCAAGAGCCCCACATCTTTGTTCTTACTTCCGGTTCTACATTTTAGAGTCAGGGAAACTGGAAGTCTATCTGAAAAAGATGATAGTCCTACTTAGATGATGTGCTTGTCATTGGAAGTAATTGGCGCAAACGCTGTCCTTAATGTGCGGGTGAATCAACAAGCGACTCGACTGTCCTGCCCCAAGCAATATGTGTTTACCTTCCTGTTTTTCAGACGTCCTATTATTGCCGCAAAAGTCTGAAGATTAATCCGTCTTTCAACTACCCCGAGATAACGGAGGAATCGGCGCAGTTATCCAGCAAGTTACCGCTACACCACAGATTCGCGTCAAATAGTTTTTATATACTGTAACATTGAAATCTAAAGTCCTATCAGCTCCTCTAAGTAACCAATTTATTCAGTCCGGCCCTAATTCTTAAACTGTCTTTCTTTCGCTGTGCGGGATTGGAAATGACCTGATTCCGATGATTCGGGTCCTAAAACTGTGCAGAGGATAACACATTTTAGCACTGGGCGCAACAGACGTAGGAAACAACTGTACCACTGAGTTGGTTTCCTACGACTGGTGGGGAGCGGCTTATTGCTTTGGACATACCAATTCTCGTCTGATCACTGAAGTTAAGCAACCCAACTCCAGGTAGTACTGAAATGGGTGGCTGTTTGGGAAAACTAGGTACTGCTGATACCCAAAAATCGTCAGTGTAGTCTCTTCATCAGAACTATGCAGCAGTGGCGTAGCCAGGAAAATGCTTCGATGGATGTGACGTCAATAAACTTAGTACCCCCTCCCTGGGGACAAACTTTTTTTCCCATCGTTCAAAAGAGTTTCCCGGAAATTTCGGGAGGTGTTTTAACACATAGAACACTCCCCCTGGCTACGCCGGTGCTATGCAGTGGACGGGACTCTAATGACCTTGTAGTTGAAGGGCCCTAAAATACCAACGGAAGAAAAGACAAGGGATGGAAAGCAGACCCGGCATCACCATGTCTTCAAAGCTAGGAACTGAACTAAGTCCTCCTGAAAACCGGGGAGATATCAAGGCAATCTTTCCTTCGCCAAGGGAGATCATGATGATAACTATGACATAAAAGAACAGCCTGTCAGGTAGAAGAACCATTGCAGTGTGAAATTCAAACTTGGTGTCCACTAAACAACTGATTCCAGTGCAAATTCTTTACGAGTTGCAACTTGTTCGTTAGTGTCGTTGCATCGCCCTAGTACGTAGAACAAGCCAACATTAAATAAACCACTTAATAAATCAACTCCTGACAATGTTGTCAGGAAAATCGTGGTTTGTAAAATTTCAATTTGAAAAAAATATATACATGGATGACGTCACGATAAGGTGCAAAGTAGACTTTAAACTGACATTTGGTAGTTCATGGAGTTGTTTTGGTTTAAGGGTTCAAATTGGTCGCCATTTTGAAATATAACATTTGATGTAGTAGTATAGTGGAGATAGGCCAGAAGTGAAATAATTCAGTACTGAATGGGCTATACTATTTTGTAGGAGGAGGAGGTCACCAGAAAAGTATTTTAGATATTCACTATAATCTAACCAGGGTTCTATAACAGGAACTGAAAATATGTAAGTCGTATTATTAACCTTAACAAAGTAACCTCCAACTGAGAAGACCTCATACTATTTTAAAAATGAAATTAAAGGTTCTTTCCACTGTCCACTAGAGGAACGAAAAATGGGGAGAGAAAAGGAGGGTTGAAGAGAAGATTCCAAGGTAGGAAACATAAATTGAACTTAAAATAGTTTCACTTCACACCCAAAACATGGAAAACAGGTTTCTTATAATGGTTTAGGTTGCATGACGACCTGTATTTTTACAATAAAATGGAGTCTCTGACATGGAAACTTCACCACAGGGGGGCCACCTCCACCACCATTGGCTTCTTATGATAGATTCCTCCAATAAGACCCCTCACAGAAATTACATCGCTAAAACAAATCATATACAAATCTTATTAAATCAAAATCTCATCTAGATGCACTTTTGCAAGACATTCCCAAGAAGGCATTTTTTGACCTGGTCAAAAACACTAATTTTTTTTTAGTGAGATTCTTATTGTGAATTTGAACTGAAACTCAAAAGACAAGCGGGGCACACTGCAAATTTGAAACAGCACCAATGCTCAGGATGGTCATTAGTTACCATTTCCTGGGTTGCCTATCACAGGGTCGGGTGCCAATTTGTCCCATCCGGACGCAACGTGGAAGTTTGGACAACATTTGTAAGCAACTGACTGCCAACTTCATTTCGTTGGTGTTTTAGGGCCCTTCAACTTCAACTACAAAGAGCCCCGTCCACACGGACACCAAAGGAGCGACTTATTGAGTTGGACACACCAGTTCTCGTCTGGTCACTGGTTAAGCAACTCAATCCCAGTTAGTACTGACACGGGTGGCTGCTTGGGAAAACTGGGTACTGCTAACACCCAAAAATCGTCACATTAGAACTACGCAGTGGACGGGGCTCTAATGACCTTGTAGTTGAAGGGCCCTAAAACACCAACAAATCAAAATAAATGCATAGTCACTACACTGTTACGACAATTTTGGATATTTGCAGTACCCAGTGTTCTCAAGCCATCACCCGTGCTAGTACTAGCTGGGTTGCATTGCTTAACTTCTGTGACCAGACGAGAACTGGCGCCAAATTCGTTGGTGTTGCAAATTAACCCTCTCCTTTGTCATTTCACCTTCCTCCTCATCTCCCGCGGGGAGCCTCCTAAGGGTTCACCCTGTTATGGCTGCCTGGCTTACTCCCCAACCCACAAAACTAATCCAGTAATCCAGTAAATTAATGCTGTTGTAATTCACCGACGTCAGGGGCCCGAGTGTCCTCAGCATCAGCGGGACAAATTGATGCCCAATATCATGAAAGGTGCAAATATTTAAAAAGTTATCGCTAACCTTTTTTTCCCTCCGAGTCAACATCAGGGGTGGATCCAGAGGGGGAAGGAATGCAGCAATTGAGCTCTCATTAGTGCCTCAATGGGGCGCAACTAATGACGTACCGTAAAATCTCACTTAAAGTCCGCACCTCAAATATAGTCCGCACACGTCTATAGTCCGTATTAGCGATGGGTATGTTTCAAATATAGTCCGCACTTTAAAATTCCTACTGTAGCCAGTGGCGCAACTTGTAGGGGCATGGGATCAAATGAATTTGAACATGAAATGTCAGATTGCCCTGACGATGAAATTGAAATGTGAAACATTATCATATAAATAAGAACGTACTGTGTAAAATCGTGTTGTTAAGTGTAATAAACTGTTCAGAAAATGAAGAGCAGTTTTCATTGAGAACCCTGGGTTTCATTTATAGTCCGAACCCATATATAGTCCGCCGTCACATATAGTCCGCACTAAATGACCCTATGTTTCGCGTATAATCCGCGGGCACTACATGAGATTTTACAGTATTTTTGCCTTGCTATCCCCATTTCCATATTAATATGTAATCCTTTGTGACGGATACCTTGCTAGTGAGATTTTTCATGCTAGATCCATATGCCTAGATCTCCACCAGCGCCCTTGCAACACCTTTGACTTTCGCACCCATTCCAGCCACTGCACCCCAGAACTTCTTCAGGGAGCGGCGAGTTGCGTTGGACACACCAGTTCTCGTCTGATCACTGAAGTTAAGCAACGCTAGCCCAGTTAGTACTGAGATGGGTGGTCGCTCGGGAAAGCTGGGTACTGCTAATACTCAATAATCGTCGCATTAGTGTGGTGTCTGTGCAGTCTATGCATTAGAACTATGCAATGGATGGGTCTCTAATGACCTTGTAGTTGACGGGACCTTAAACACCAACGAACAACAAACAGAACTTCTTCCAATGTGGGGGTTCCCCAACCCATCCTGCAGTGATCCATACTGCCAGTCCAACAGTTGCAATCCAGTCTGCAGTTGACTAAACCACTGAAGATAGGACATTTTCAATGGGGCAGGAGGGGACCTGTTGTAAATGCTAGCTAGATTTATACTAAGGGATTCTGAATATTTAAAAATAATTGGAGGCACTTTTTTGAAATGTGCTCCCCTGGATCCGCCACTGATCAACATTTATATTTTCGGGATAAATGGCGTTCACCGACGCCACGGGAGCGACCTCGTAATGCTGGGATGTTGACGATCTGTGCTGTAGTTTTGCACTCCATCTAGTGATGACATCGTGCATGCCACGTGGGTCTACAGCTTTACTTCGTACCGAAGGGCTTTCTTGCCGTCCGAATGACGCCATCCGTCTCAGCCAGGATCAATGACAATCCTGCAACCATGGACTGGTTTTGTGTGTGTTTTAGGGCCCTTCAACTACAATGGTCATTATAGCCCCGCTAACTGCATAGTTCTTATGCAGAGTATGCAGAAACACTACGCGGTTATGACAGTTTGGGTATTAGCATTACCAAGCTTTAGATTATCATTACCATGCTCCCAAGCTTTCGCCCATGCTAGTACTGTCTGGGTGCTATCTCTCGCTCGAAGGAAGCTAGCCTACATCGATCCAGTATCGAATTTGGAACCACTGGTGCAGTAATTCGAGTATGCTACCTATTGCTCCATCGAGGCAGTTATAACAGCAAACCAGATGAACTACATTTTAGTCCCATTGGAACACAGGGGGATTTGCTGTTTTTAAATCTATCGCAGTTCACGGGTAAGAACAGCGATTTCGGGCACAAAATGATGATGAGACCCATTGAGATCAAATAAAAAAAAAACCGTTTATTGATGAACAGTCACAGAAACCTTGGTCATTGGACCAAAAACATCGGATAATCCAAAAATTGATTAAAAATTATTGCAACTGTTTTTAAGACTGAGAAATGCATGTGTGACTGTTTGGTCGTTGAAGAGTGACTGTCTGAATCTTAATAAATCAAAATGAAAAATCGTCAAACCCCCAAAACACTGTCCTGGTGACATCACATCCTGAGGTCCTTGACTGTGGTTGGTCCCTGTGACCAAAGGGTACCCACCATGAGTATTGCCAAGGGACCATGCAGGATGCACCTACAAAAGGTCTTAGATTTGAATGTAGTGGTCTTATTGTTGCACACAGGATGCAACAACAATAGGACCTAGAGACAATGATTTTTTTACATTTGGTATATTCAGTGTTCATTGCAGGGGTGTATGTTTTGGGGGCAGAGGAGTGTAAGGGATCGTGTCCCTACAAATCCCTATGCTTATTGTTGTCGGCCTAATGTACTTAATCGTAACATTCTTCTTCCACTGACGCCAGGGGGGGGCGAGCTCTGACACCTGAGAATTTTGCCAATCAACACTTTGCATTGTACGCACCCATAAGGGCCTGAGCTTTGAATTATATTCGACGGATGGCGTATTGGGAATCTCACTATCTCCCCTTCGGCCCCTGAACCTGGAACCACTGACGCAGTGGTTGAGCATCTACCACTGTGCTACCGAGATGGTTTCCTACGACTGGTGTCCTTAGGTCTGCACCGGTTATTCATTATTCTTGAGACACTTGTGCATCGTCATCATACCCTTCTCCCGCCTGAGGCAGGGTAGGGTCTACAGGTCCGCTGAACATGCTCTTAATGGGGGCACCCCAGCTAGCCCAGCCCTGGGTTATCTGTTAGGGGGCTGTCGGCTTACCACCACTTGTTCCAACATTGCATTTTATAACCAAAATAGAAACCTTGACAGGGAAAGTGATGCTTTGGTGGTTATAATGTTGCGTGGAGCCTGACGTATTGGGACATTTGCGCAAAATGTCAAGAAATGTCGAAAATGATATATGCGCGACATCAGGTTTCAACTAGCCCTTTATGGCACTGAGCATTAATTGATGGACCCACGCGGTGCTGACCGAGGCGTGAGAGAGAGGCCCCCAATGTGCTTTCCGTCTGATGGGAAGTAAAACCGTGGATCCGTGTGGTACGTACGGCGGCTACATGCACGTAAAACCACTGCATACATGCAACATGCAGATCGGCAAAATTAATAGTAAACGGAGTGTGCAGGCAGCTGATATGCGAATACTCCGTTACTTGACCGGAGTGTCGCAAGTGGACAAAATCAGGAACGCGTATATAAGAAGTAACTTGCGGTTGGGGACATCGCGGAAAATAAGAGAGGAAGAGGAGATGGTTAGGTCCACTAGGCACGCTATTGACAGAACCCGGGGCCAGGGAAGACGCAAGCAGACGTGGAAGCAGGTTATACGAAAAGACATGGCGATGTGAAGTTTGAAGGGGCGCTAGTGGGGGACAGGGCTAGGACCCGCAGACCCGACCATGCCATTAGGCGGCATAACGGTGTGATGGTGATGAAGTTACAAATGTTTGACACTACCACAACTACAGTGCCGGAAACCCTCCCACTCATAGTTCGAATGAGACAGAAAAAAATATATAGTTATTGCATACAGTTGTACAGTAGCTGCTCCCTCTACCCACTTCTCTAGCTCACCCTCAACCACTTTACTGGGCTATAGTGAGCCAAATTTCTTGGTCCGTACAAGTTCCCTATAACCGGAGTCAACCGTATTTACATTCGCCGAGAGCGGCTGTATTGCATTGACACCCCAGTTTTCGTCTGATCCCTGAAGTTAGGTAACACAACCCCAGATAGTAACCTACTGGCGTGGGTGACTGCTTGGGAACACTGGGTACTGCTAATACCCAAATCGACGTAACAGCGTAGTATCAGTGTTGATCTGCATTAGAACCTACGCAGTGGACGGGGCTCTAATAACCATTGCTGTTGAAGGGCCCTAAAACACCAGCGAAAAAGACAAAAAATATATTTGCCACCTAAAATGACCCTACGTTTTAGGAGTTCGCCTCCTGGGCTGTTGAAAGAGAGCCCCTCAATGGGCACTGTGGCATTTTATCTGCATTCGACTGAGGGATCGGCTCTATTACGTTGGATACACCATCTCTTTGACATGTTGACTGTAGGCTCATTCCTACTTTTTCCTTCCATTCCCTCTGTTCGTGTCCTGACTAAGGCGAATGGCTGTATTGCGTCGGACACACCATTTCTAGTCTGATCACTGAAGTTAAGCAACACAACCTAAGATAGTACTAGCATGGGTAACCGCTTGGGAACGCTGGGTACTGCTAATACCTAAAATTCGTTGTAACAGCGCAGTGTTGGAGCAGACACGGCCTTTAGATCTACGCAGTGCATGAGGTGGGGTTTTAATGACCGTTGCAGTTGAAGGGCCCTAAAACACCAGCGAAACAAACAAGCAGTTGACTGTTGAATTATCGTTCACTCGCTAGTCCGTGTGTCCCATTCAAGATTTTGGCATCTTGAAGATCTATTCAAGATCTTGGCATCCTTGACACAAAATTGACTTTCCAGACGCACCTGCATTACCTGTATGTTGCTGTTACCTTAAAGTGACGAGAGCCCACCGGGTGATTCAATATACGAAAGGAATGTGTCATGTCCCCCTGTTACGTGTGCAACTTTTCAGGACCCAGATCGAACCACAAATCTCCTATTGTTTAAACTGCTGGTCGTCATGTAGTTCTTCACATAAATCCCTACTCAGAAATTTGCCCCATAAGGCCCTTGGGATTAATTCCCGAACCTGGGCCTCTAGGTTAGCCTCTGGCTCCAAAAGACTAGATGTGCACTTGCTGCCGTTAGAGCAGTATATTACTTAAGCCCGAATATTATGGCTCCATTGGGTCTGGACACAGCGTATTGATTGTCCTTGCAGATAAATGTCCCGGGTCGTTGCTCTCGCCAGAGAAAGGTGACATAAGCAATCTCATTTATCAAGCCCAACGGGACTTCAACACCTTGGACCTCAGATTGCTTTAAAGAACAAACTAATGCTACTTCTAATGGTGTGCCCGATACAATAAGTGTCCTGACCATGAAATCCTCTTGTTGTTCATACCCTACGCACTCTCCTATCCCAAACTATCCCCCCCTCTTGTCTCCTCTCCCATCCCCTATCTTAAGGGATATTTTCAACCTGTTGTAGTGGATATAATGCTACCTTTTAAACTAAACTATCAGGTCCAACCCTCCATCCCAGTCCTTACGAGCTTTAACTACCTCCTGTTGTCATTTTTTTTGCTTCGTTGATGTTTTAGAGCTTTTGAACTACAAGGTCATTAGAGCCCCGTCCATTGCGTACTGTACTTCAAATGCACAGGCTGCATGCGATGATATTTGGGTATTAGCGGCACCCAGTTTTCCCAAGCGGCCACCAATGTTAGTCATAGCTGGGGTTGCGTTGCTTAACTTGAGTGATCAGACTAGAACTGGTGTGTCCAACTCAATAAGTAGCTCCCTTTCCTGTTGTCACCTGTTGAAATTTGGGTAAGAAATTGTGGGAATTTCCTAAAAGGTCCTCCTCTGTTTTCGATTATCTTCCAGAATCATTAGGTTTCATAAATGGATGCGATTGATAATAAATATTATTTCTCGTGATTAATTTATTGTAGCGAAATGCTTATTAGAATTGATCAGATCACGAGTTATTTCCTTCACAGATTGAAATCTCATCTAAAGTTTAATGAGCCAGGTGCGTTGTTGAACCTCAAACGTCGCCATCCTTTTCATCTTAATGTTATATAATTTATGAATTTTGGAAGTCGATGAAATTGAATTGAAAAAAAACAACAAAAATACTAACATAACAAACCGAGAAGACAACAAGTTGTTATCTTTCTTCATCAGCATAGTTTTAAAATATGCCATTGATGAGGAAATTCTGCTGAAAACCGTCTAGACAAAGGGGGTTTGGAGAAAGTAGCACATATGCATAGATGTTTTATTCACCTAACTGAAAGTTGACCTATTCACCTCACCTTTCACCGGCCCGTCCAAAAATTGGTGAAAAAATTGTAAGTAATATTTTGATGTTTTTCCATCGTGCACTTTCAACTGCGCTCTCTAATCTGTTTTTTTCTCAAACACAATGCTTTGTCTTTGTTGAAAACAAACTCAATAGAGATAACACAGTTGTACAATTTCTTGGCAGATCTAGGAATCAGTGGCTTAATTATTACTTCAACCCTTTCTCCTCTTCCTCCTCATGTTGCCTTCTCTTTCAACCCTTGCTATCCCCCCTTCTAACGTGCTCCAAGACCTGCCACACAATGAGACCCTACAGTTTCATGTAGGGAAGATTGAATTGCTAATCTTTCCTCATCTCTTTAATGAAGTAGTTGTTTTGCAGAAACGACATTGGCGAACATTGTATTGTTTTGTTTCCCTAACAGCGGTAAGAAATTTACTTCCTACTCGAACTCCTAACAATTCCTTGAAATTTGGTCACGTGTTATGTTCTGTTAAATAACAAGCTTGAGAAGTTTGCATTAACAGCCAGTAGCTGGGCTGGTGGACTTCTAACACTTAGCTTTGAAACTACTGGCATATACTGAAGAAATGTTCGCAAACTCCACTCATGATTTTTAGGATGCAGATTTCACGTACACACGATTGAAAGCGATTGCAAATGTTTGGGAACTTCAACATCGGTTGCTTACGAATGCCTGATTCGTTGGTGTTTTAGGGCCCTTCAACTACAACGGTCTTTAGAGCTCTGTCCACTGCATAGTTCTAATAGAAGCTCTGCACAGACACTGTGCTGTTATGACGTTTTGGGTATTCACACTACCCAGTGTTCCCAAGCGGTCACCCCTGCTAGTTGCAGTTGCGTTGCGTTGAGTTGCGTTGCTTACCTCCAGTGATCAGATGAGAACTGGATTGTCCAACCACTCCCCAACACTGAGTTTCTGAGCACCTTTGATAGAGATGCTACTATTTGCTACTCAGGCCCCTGTTACAGGTGCAGATGTAATTTGAAAGGAATTGTTAAAGAACCTCAAGGTTGGTCAGCTGGCAATGTTTACAATCATTTGGCAACCTTTGTTCATTAAATGTTTACTTAGCTTTTCTGTAGGACAGTGGTGGCGAGTAAGTTTATCGTGAAGCCAATTTTGATTGATCGCTTGTGATGTGTGGACTTAAGACCCGCCTCGGTGGCATAGTGGTTCCCACTTTGACCACGCCTATGACAACAAGTCGCTCGCTACACCTGTTTAAAGATAAAAAGTAGATCCTGAGGTCCGAGTCAAAATGATAGCACCATTCCAATGAATGAAAGGACACACCAGTTCCCGTTAGATCACTGAAGTTAAGCAGCGCACGCCCACGTCAATTCCAAAATGGGTGGTTGGTAAAGAACGTTGGGTGCTGCAAATTAACTCTCTTCCTCCTCCTTTCACCTACCTACTCATCTCCTGTGGGCAGCCTCCAAAGGGGTTAACCTGTTATGGCTGCCTGGCTTACACCCCAACCCACAATAATGTCTGGTGATAGAACAAGAATGGCATTAAAAGAATAACAAATGCAATGTGCATGACAAAAGAAATTGTAATCATATGTGGAGGAAAGGCCCTCCTAACTGTTCTGTAACTGGCAACAGATGACATTCTAACGTTTTTTGGTAGTCCACAGCATTCATCCTTCCATCCAGATATGCAACATTAGTCTTTCCACGTTCTCTGAACCCAGCCCACACTATAACAGAACCACAACCTTGCTGTCATTTGGAGAAGATGACATCTTTCTTCCTAATATCATGCCAGTAATAGCTCCAACCACCTGGACCATCTAAATTAAATTTCTTTTCATCACTCCATATAATGTTGCCCCATTGTGCCGTCCAATGCATGTGATGCTTTATCCATTCTAACCTTTTCATTTTGTGTTGTGGTCTTAAAGGAGTCATAGCATTCTTTTTCTTATACTGTACTTCAGCCATCCAGCTAATTTGGCCACTCTGCTGACTGTTGACTGAGATGTATTGATATTTGTTTGAGCTGCAACTAGTCTCATACTTGCAGACAAGTTGCTCAGCAATTTTAAAGCAATTCGTTTTTGTCAATTTGTAAGAGCAGATGGATGGCGAGGGGATTTTTTGTTGCCAAGGTTGTCTTTTGGGGTGATGAAATGCATTATAACTGTGTGGAAACGTTGTATTTGCTTCGCAATAACTTGAGAGGAGTGTCCAGCTTCATGCAATGCAGTTATTTGGCCCTTTTCAAATTCTGTCAATGGTTTACCACAACCCATTTTGTAAAACTGTGTGGTCAACAGACATTTCATAACTGTTTGCTTGCAAATGTAGCCCACCCACCTTTATACATTCATATGGAACCAAAGTGCATCTTACTATGACCCTTGCATTATTATGTGCATTCCATGGGTCATGGTGATAACATTTTGACTCAGTATGAATCTAACAAATGTCCATTCTTTCAAGGTTGTAAGCAACTTGCGCCACGTACGATTATAATTTCTTTTGTCATGCAAATTTTATTTGTTGTTCATTTAGTGTCAAGAGCAATTAGGAATGTGAATATTAGAGGTGGTCTGGTGTGGTGGACATCGTAGAAAAAATGAGGGAGAATAGGCTGAGGTGGTATAGACACGTCATGAGAAGTGGGTAGGAGGAGCTCGTTAGGTACTTTCCAGGAATGGAGGTGGTCGGTAGCACCCGGGGCAGGGGGAGACCGAAGCAGATGAGGGAACAGGTTGTCCGTAAGGACATGACAGTGCGTGGGGTGGACGGGGACCTGGTGGGAGACAGCTTGGAGTGGAGGGCTACAACCTGCAGACCCGACCCTGCCATAGGCGGTATGAGGGTATTATGATGTTCTTTTAATGCCATTCTTGTTCTATCACCGGACATTACATGCCGTTCATTTGGTGACATGGTGCTCTTATTTTAACTCGGAACTTATGTACACAAATGTTGGCAACCGCTGATGTAGGCTATCCTCCTTAACAGGGCCGGTCCGTCCATAGGTTCAAAGTGTGCAAAGAACGCGGGAGGCTGCCCTGATGAGGCGGCCGGCCGCCTTCTCCAACTTACAAGTAACACGAAACTTTTAATGCTTTGATGCTTCAGGAAAGAATTCCGCCTCCGTGGCGCAGTGTGGAACGGGCTCAGTAACAACGTCAGGGGTTCTAGGATCGATACTAAACCGTGTTGGTTTGGCCTCTTTCGGGTGAACGAGATCCCCAAGTACGTCTTCCTTTGGCTGAAAAGGATGAGAAGTAAAACCGAGGTCCCGTGTGGTGTAGTAATAGCTTTGACACACGTAAAAGAACCCTCTCTTCTATGCAAAGGGCAGATGAGGCAAAATATCCAGGTGTAGGATGCCCCAACAAATAGTAGACAGACGATAAATAAGCACAGGGGTTGCAGGTTTGGTCGGCAATCGGCTGTGGAAAACTATTGTCCAATATACCCCCCTTGAATCCGTTCAGAGGGACAAGATGGGTACCCGACACTGCCATAGGCGAGGAAAGGGTGGAGTTGCTGTTGCTTGGCAAACAAGAAAATGAAAATAAAACAACGATTTCTTTACTCAAACAAATCAACGTTAACTTGTAGACATTAAGGAAAGTAAGTGAGAATATTATGAGGGGGGCGGCCTCGACATAACTGCACACGGGCGGCCGAACCTATAGGACCGGCTCTGCTCCTTAATGCAGCCCTTGTCCTGGAACAGTGCTCTTTAAACTGTCTTGCAGAAAATATTCACTTATTTTTTAGGTCAAAGTCAAAATCAGAAGGAATTTGGGAAAAAAGCACCAAAAAGTTGAAGATTCAAACTTGTTAATTGATACCGTCTATTAATTAATTATCATTACGCTATAGAACTCCATTAATGAGCAGAGGTGGACGGGGATGGACCCTGCCACAGGAGGGATAAGAGAATGGTGATGATGAACGTGGATCAGACATGGAAAGAAACTACGCATTTAGCTGCAACATCGAGGAAGCGGCAGCTCCTTAAATGAAATTGCAAAGTTATGTATCTCCACCTAAATCTCCTAATTTTTTTTATCCAAAACAGAATAAAATCATTTTTAATGAATATGAACCCCGCTTACCATCGAACCATGGGGCGAGAGAGGCCTCGAGTGTGCCTTCCGTCAGGTGAGAAACAAAATTGAGGTTCCGAATGGTGCATGATGTCATTTGCTCCTAAAGGAACCCTCTCTACTATGCAACGGGTAGATGTGGAAAAATTCCCAGGCCAGAGGAGCTCGCTCAATGTCTACCGTTCTGTACATCAGCGGTTCTCAGTCCGTTTGGAGTCGCGGAGCCTTTACCTGGCAGCCAGTTCGTTCGCGGAGCCCCTATTTGATTCAAGCAATATGGAAAAAAATTAAACATTCACAGAAATAACAGTAAACAAATACGTATATACACTAATCTTGAATGTTTTAGGAACAAGTTCTTGGTTCCAGAGATCCTTCCGGTTTTGAACCTCTTGCCTATCGCTTGACAACGATCAACGCACTGCTACCACAGAAGAGAAACCTCAAGCAGAAAACGTTAGAAGGGTCCAGTGTAGCGAGAGAACACAACTACGTAAATGCAAGGACGCATAAGTTCAAAATGAAATTTGTGGTGCCACGGAGTCCTTGGGCTTCGTGCTGCGGAGCCCTGAAAATCTTGCTACGGAGTCCCAGGACTCCGCGGAGCACCAGCTGAGAACCATTGCTGTACATCCAGAATGCTGTGAATCCAGATTCGAACTTGGAAACACTGGCGCCATAGTCATCTAGAGTCCCTTCGTAGATGTAGGCCAGGCCGTTCTTCACTTGTTGGCGTGGTCATCCTCAGAACATTTTCGATTGTACACGGCTTTCCCTTCCCTCGGCGCGTCCACGCCTATACATGGAGTAACCGCAACCTGGGGATATTCAGAGGGGGAGCAATGCAGGGAGCGGCGAGTTGCGTTGGACACACCAGTTCTCGTCTGATCACTGATTGTTGTTGTTTGTTGGAGTTTAAGGTCCCGTCAACTACAAGGTCATTAGAGACCCCTGATCACTGAAGTTAAGCAACGCAAGCCCAGTTAGTACTGACATGGGTGGTCGCTCGGGAAAGCTGGGTACTGCTAATACCCAATAATCGTCGCATTAGTGTAGTGTCTGTGCAGTATCTCTAATGACCTTGTAGTTGACGGGACCTTAAACACCAACAAACAACAAAACAACAACAGGAGCAATGCAGCAATTGCTTCCCCCTCAGTGCCTCAATGGAGCGCAGCTGATGAGGAAATCTTATTGGATGATTGAAATGGTCGCCAACTAAGTACTTGAGATCGTCGTTTCAGTGCAGTGGGGAATATGTTCAGATGTGACCCATAGGTTCAATGTAGGATGGATGAAGTGGAGACAGGTGATTGGAGTCACGCGCGATTCCAGGGTGGGGTTTTTTGGGGGTTGCAACCCCTCCCATGCACATAAACGTATTCGCATAATACTGTATATGCGAGTTTTAGCTCAATCCCCTCTGACGAAAATCCTGGATCCGCCACTGATTGGAGTAGCAATATTAGGATTAGGGGGTCGCAATACAGCTGAAGGGGAAGTTTTACAGGTCAGTGGTTAGGCCTTCTATATTATATGGATCGCCGTGTACAGCAATGTAAAAGAGCCAGCGATATGGAATGGGAATTTGGATGTAAAAATCAGCGATCGCATTGCGTTATACACACAGGTATTCGTCTGATCACTGAAGTAGGATGGGTGACCGCTTGGAAACACTGGGTACTAGTGATACCCATCCGACGTAATAGTGTAGAGCCCGTTTAGACGCCACCACAATATCAATTCTGGACCCTAATGGGCAACGTAGTCGTGGGCCCTAAACCAAAAAAATTCCAAACAATCAAAATGGGTGTAGAACGCACTGGGTGCGATACGTTTGTAGGGTGTTAGGAGTGGATTGAAATAGAAAAGAGTAGTTTGGGGGTGGGGATAGAAAGATGACAGAGATAATGGATTGAGATGGTATGGGCATGTTATGAAAAAAGGGGAAAGAGGAGATACTTAAGTCCATTACAGGGATGCAGATTATTGGAAACATCCACCGCAGAGGAAGACCAAAGACCATTAGCTTTACCTGTCATTGTACTCCTAAAGCAAGGATAGCTTTCCATTGCAATTGGTTACTCTTCCTGAATTCAAGCCACATTCTACTTCCGGTATAATTTCCCTCTCCTTCTCTTTCCTTCCCACTCTCTCGCTTTCTGTAGGGAGCGGCTTATTGCGTTAGGACTCACCACTTTTCGTCTGATCACTAAAATTAAGCAACGCAATCCAAGTTAGTACTGCTTGGGAAAACTGGGCACTGCTAATGCCCAAAAATCGTCGCATAAGTGAATGTCTGTGCGGTCTCTGCATTGGAACTATGCAGTGGACGGGGCTCTAATGTTCTTGTATTTGAAGGGCCGTAAAACACCAACAAACCAATCGCTTTCTGTACTGAATAACCCGATTTTTGATAACATTCTTAGCTAATGGCATTATGATGATGTCCATCAAACCATTATCTTTATGAGTGATGAGGCAGGGAAGATGTGAGCAGTTATTTGTCGGGATTGGAACCACGTTGGAAAGGGCACTTGGGCAATAGCTTTACAATTAACCAGATGAATATCATTATTTACGATGTGGGAGTCTGACATAAAAAGAAATGTGAAGGTCATCATCAACCATAATTTTCTAAATTTATAACTTGGGGATAATGAAAGGTGATGTTAACAGCTCCCATATGACAAGAATCAGTGTTGAAATGACAATTTACATACCAATTAACACCAATGGCTACCACATGAGAAAAAAGTCAAGTCATTACACCAACATTTTCGTGGTCGATATTTTGAAGAAAATGTGCCGATCTTATTAACAATTATGCTAATTAAGTGTTAAAAAAATTGTTATCAGTAATATCATTTAAGAAACAATATAATTGCTATCGGAGCTAGTAGACTGATAACAAAATAAAACGCCAATTTAATTATTAATGGGAATGTACGAAGAATAACGTGAGAGAAATTACGGTAAATAGTTTAGGTGATAATTGCAATATATTATGCACAGAATGTCGATTAAGGCCCATACATTTAATTACATAAAGTATCGCAGTAAAGCATGCAACTCTTAACGCTTTCCCCGCCTATATCAGAGTCGGGTATCCATCTTGTCCCTCTGACTAGACGCATCTGTCAAAATCATCGGGACAGTGTAGATGGCCCTAAATACGCATGTGTTTTCTTCCAACCATTAAGAAGTATTGTTTCTTCTGGATACTATTGTTATGACATCCTACTATTGTTATGACCTCAGAATCGGCCAGAAATTATCAAAGAGCATGTTTTCAGTTGTGTAAAGGACAGTCCAGAGCGAATCTATAGTCAGTCACTTTACAGTCTAATACTTAGTTTCATCCATTCTAATGACGGTCTCAGACCAACCTCCTTTTACCAATTATTCTGAGGTGTCTGCTGTGTTTGCATGTGAGTACTCATCAATAAAACTGAGCTGTCCATCTCAAATGTGCCTCGTTATTTCTGTGAGCTTTAAAGATCACCATCCTTGCCCGGGAATGCAATAGACAGAAGAGTGATAAATTGGGCGGTATTTTCTCCACAGCCTATGGCCGACCAAAGCTGCAATCCCTTTGATTATGTATATATTTCTAATACTGACACCAAGAGAGGGGCGGTTAATTTTGTTGGACACACCAGTTCTCGTCTGATCACTAAAGTTGGGCAACGCAACCTTAGCTAGTACTGACTTGGGTGGCCACTTCGGAAAACGGGTACCGCTAATACCGAAATGTCGTCACATTCGTGTAGTGTCTGTGAAATCTCTGCATTAGAACTATGCAGTGAATGGGGCTCCAATGACCTTGTAGTTGGAATTGGAATCACGTCCATTGGGTTGTGTATTAGGCCAACTAGCCCTAACAGGCGATCCCTAAGGGGGCTAATCGTGGGCTAAAGCAGGAAAGAAAATATGGGACTGTGGTGTGTGCATAACGCCTTGGATGATAACATTAATTCATCCAAGGTCCAATTGAGATCATTAAACTTTGAGCTAGGTTGCGTGAGCAACGAATGCGTGTGCCATCCGGGAATATGAAAGTGGAGTTTGGACAACAAGTATAAAAAGTCAATATTCCCGTGGATCAGACGATGGAGAAGCTTCAACTGGGAGAAAACTATCAAAGCATCCATTGGCAAGTAGTCCTTAAATCGCTGACAAGTAAAAAAACTTCAAGGTTTGAACAATAGTGTAAGATATAAAGCAGTCATGCAATTTTCGGATCTTAGATAATAAGGAAGGCCCACTGGTCCCCCAGTAGTTAATTCAATAGATCAGTTTAAGTCTGACCAAGACGGCAAACAATATGTTGCCCAAACCTCTTATCACTGCAAAACGACCCTTAATGGCCAAATACCGTATAAATGATGTAAATGTGTATTAAAAGTGAGCTTGGAATCCAACAGGATACCCAAGTCCTTTATAACTTGTTTGCTGGAGAAGAATTCCATCTATCGAATAATATTGGTTGAGTATAGGATTCCGTGCCCAAGTAAATGTAATAGCATATGTCTTATTAAAATTAATACGCAAATTATTAGCTACTATCCAATGCTCATCCCGAGGCTGAGTAATAGGCCTGAAGACTTTAAAATTATCAGCAAATGCAAGAGGGTTCAAAATTAATGGAATGACGAAAAATAAATCATTAATGAAAATGGAAAACAATAAGGGGCTTAGAGTCGACCCCTGAGGTACCCCCAGTGATTGCTGAAAAGTTTACCAATATAGGCGCCGAGCTTTACAACATTTGTGCAGTCAGTGAGATAATTTCCCAGAAAATTACGCAAGGAGGGGGATGTGCCATAACATGACAGCTTCCAAAGTAAAAGTGGAATCAGAACACTGTTGAAAGCTCTAGAAAGATCCAGGTTTATCAAATCATATTGATGGTGTTTCAAAAATGCAGAGCGAATAGCCAAGAGGTGTGTCAGCAGATTAGCCTCAGTGGAATGACGGGGGAAAAGTCATGTTGCTGCTCAGCCAAAAAGGTTTTGCTCCAACTCCACAATTTTGAGTGCTGAATAATCTCCAACACCTTGGCAGTTGGAGCAATCACAAGTTATGGGTCGAGAATTAGACGGATTAGTTTTAGAGCCTGCTTTAAATATAGGCTGGGTATATGCAGTCTTCCATACGACTGGTATTGCTCCAGAGGACAGACACTATGTAAATAATCTGGCAAGAACAGGTGCAAGAATGCCTCGAAAACCCTTCAAAACAACTGAAGGAAGGACATCAGGACCCATTGAGAAGGTGGGCTTTACCCTACCTAATGCCCGAAGAACATCAGCCGTCGAAACAGAAGAAATAACAAGGGGTCCTGATGAAAACGGTAATGAATATGAATAGGACCCGGCCGCGCCGGTTGCAACAGACTGATTGCATTGAGACAAAGACTATAAGGTTTGGCTAAATATTTGGCAAACCTCCTCTGAAAGGGCCCTAAAACAGTAACAAGCAAACGAAAATGACGCCAAGCAGTGAGCTCCTACACCTGGAAATAGTCCCCATGAGCATAATTCTGGGTGACAGGGTCCAAATCCCTGATCTTAATAGATAATGCTGCATGGCTGGGTCAGTTAGCACTGTACAAAGCTACTGAACATGACAACTAGGAAAACAAGTATGTCTACATATCCTATTCCGTGAGACCACTCTGAGCTTGAGTTCACTATATACAGTGTTATGAAGTACAGTACCCTGTGTGTGCCCAGGGTAAAATAGGCACACTGCATACCTGCATGTCGTAAGAGGCGACTAAAAGGGGTGACTTTTTCTTG
>JAAFCE010001963.1:17613669-17634549 GCA_013389805.1 Trigoniulus corallinus | reverse complement strand
GCGACTTGTGGAACAATGGGTGTCACACAATGGCCTCATTGTTCTCAACACAGGTGCCCCCACGCATGTGATGACTGCCACCGGTGGTCTTTCGTGTATAGACCTTTCCATCTGCTCTCCTGGGTTGGCACCAGGTTTGCAGTGGGAGGTTCTGTCAGACCCTTGTGGAAGTGACCACTTCCCTATCAAGATTAGCAGTGGAGATGGGGCATTGCCCCAACACCCACCACAGTGGTGTCTGCGTCGGGCGGACTGGGAGGAGTTCGCCCACCATATACATTTCCGCCCACTGTGTGATTTTGATGGGGTCAACCATCTAGTGAGTCACTTCACAGAGGTGGTGGTCGGGGCGGCATTGGCATCCATCCCCCAGAGCTCGTGTAACCCACAACGAGCACGGGTGCCGAGGTGGACGGAGGATTGTCGGAGTGCGATTCGGGCTCGCCGACGAGCCCTTCGCAGCTTTCAATCTCGTCCCACCGAGGCCAATCGTATTGACTATCTCCGAGCCCAGGCAAATGCACGACGGGTGATCAAGGAGGCCAAACGCTCCTCATGGAGTCAGTACGTCTCCTCACTTACCCGTCACATGCCCTCCAAGAAAGTCTGGGAAAAGCTGAGGAAGATCCAAGGCAGATATTTACCATCATGTGGCTCAGGTCTCCTTGTACAAGGAAGACATTGCCTTCTGGCATGTGAGGTGGCTGAGGAACTGGGAAGGACGTTTGCAGCCGTCTCCAGTTCCCAGCACTACACGGCAGCATTTATGCAGTCTAAAGAAGCTGCAGAACGCCACCCACTTAATTTTGCTGGGGGTGTCGCCGAGGGGTATAACAATCCATTTACCCCTTGGGAGCTCCAGGTAGCTCTAGCAAGAGCCAGGGATACTGCCCCTGGACCAGATAGCATCCACTATCAAATGCTAAGACACCTACCAGAGAATGGCGTTAGATACCTCCTTGAGGTATTCAATTACATCTGGCAGCATCATGAAATCCCTGCAGGTTGGCGAGAGGCTACTATAATCCCACTGCAAAAACCTGGGAAGGATAGTAGCCTTCCAACAAATTATAGACCCATCTCATTGACGAGCTGTCTTTGCAAAACCATGGAACGAATGATTAATTGGCGCCTGGTGTGGTATCTGGAACGGCACCACCTTCTTGCCGATGCCCAATGTGGTTTTCGTGCTGGCAGGTCTTCGGTGGACCATCTGATCTCACTGGAGACTGCAGTACGTGAGGCCTTTCTCCACAGACAGCACTTAGTGGCTGTCTTCTTTGATGTGGAGAAGGCATATGATACCACATGGCGCCATGGTATACTGGAGACCTTGCACCAGTGGGGGCTCAGGGGTAATCTGCCCCTCTTCCTCTATAGCTTTTTGTCCGAATGGACCTTCAGAGTGCGTGTGGGTAACACCTACTCCTCGGCCTTCCTGCAGGAGAATGGTGTCCCACAGGGGAGCGTCTTGAGTGTGACGCTCTTTGCTGTTGCAGTGAACGGCCTACCATCCTCCGTTCACCCCCTGGTAAAGTCGTCCCTCTTTGTGGACGACTTTTCTATCAGGTACCGGGCTGCCACGATGCACAGCATTGAGCGTCAGCTGCAACTGGCACTCAACAGTGCCAACGAGTTTGCCACTTCACGTGGCTATAAGTTCTCTCCTGACAAAACAATGGTCATGCACTTCTGTCGTAAGCGAGGGCTCCACCCTGAGCCTCAGCTTACCTTGAATGGCTGCCTCCTCCCAGTTGTAGAGGCGGCCCGGTTTCTTGGTCTCCATTTTGACAGCCGTTTGACATGGGTCCCGCACTTGAGGGAGCTGAAGGCTAAGTGCCTCCGGTCCCTGAATATTCTGCGGTGCCAGCAGGGAACTGGTTTTGGGGCAGATCGAACGGTGATGCTACGACTCTACTGGTCACTCGTTCGATCCCGTCTCGATTATGGCTGCAGCGTATATGGCCTGGCTGCTCCATCTACTCTCCGGATGCTGGACAGTGTTCATCACGCTGGCATCCGGGTGTCCATTGGGGCGTTCCGCACCAGTCCAGTCCTCAGCCTATATGCTGAGGCTGGTGAACCACCACTGACTGTGCGGCGGCAGTACCTTGCAGCTGCATATATTTTGCACTGGGGGTCCTCGTGCCGCCAGTCGCGGAGGGAGGAGGTTGTGCTTGCTCGGCTTCGGATCGGTCACACGTTCCTCACCCACTCCTACATTTTACGGGATGAGGAACAACCATGGTGTGACTTCTGTTGGGAGCCTCTCACAGTGGCACATATCTTTAGTCACTGTGAGAGATTCCATGAAATGAGATACCGTCTGGGAGTCAGTCGTGAGCTCTCCACCTCACTTGGGGATAACCCTCAAGGGGTGGAGAACTCGCTTGTATTTGTGAAAGAGGCTGGCCTCTTTCACAAAATTTGATTTATACATGGTTTTTAGACAGTTTTGGCATTTATTCTTGTCCTATTTTGGCTTTTGCCTTTTATTTCCGTGTCTGATTTGGCTTTTGCCGTATTTATTATAATGTCTGTTATTGGCTTTTGCCACAATTATTGTCTGTCCGTTTTGGCTTTTGCCGCTTTTATTGTTGTGTATGTTTTGGCTTTTGCCACTTTTATTCTGTATGTTTTGGCTTTTGCTGCATTTATTGTTATGTATGGTTTGGCTTTTGCCGCTTTTATTGTTATGTCTTTTTTGGCTTTTGCCGTTGTTATTTTTACTGTCTGTTTTGGCTTTTGCCGTTGTTCTTTTTAATGTCTGTTTTGGCTTTTGCCTGTATTTATATTCCACAGTTGTTTGGCTCTTGCCTTGTATTTTCTATTAGTTTTAGTGGGCTTTTGCCGTTATTTATTGCCATCATGGTGGGAAGGCGATTTACACCCCTACCATGATGATTGTCTCTCTGGGCCCTAATGACCATAGTAGTCGATGGGCCCTAAAATACAAACAAACAAAATGCATGTCCTGCGATGTCTCTGAGCCACCTCCCACTTGTGGTCTGGCTTACAGACATCGGGGATTAGGGCTGTGGCCCACAGCCCCAACACATCACTTTGGCCACAGCTTCCAGGGAAAATGGGAGGCCAAGGCGGATACCTGGTCTTGGTCAATTGGCCAGGGGCGCATAAGTGGTTATGCCCCCTAGGGTTACTGTGAGTGGACCGGCAGTCAACCCCGATGCCTTTGGTCTGGTACTCGGGGATTATGCCACCCTTATGGTATCCTGTCCGAGCACCCTTGGCGACCCGAATGGGCGTCCCCTTGTTGGGCTCCGTGGTGGCTGAGGCCTGCGGGCAGTGAACTTCGTAATTTAATCAAATTATGGCAACTTTAAAACAGGGGCTGGGGGCCTTATCAAATAACCCCACCCCTTTGTCTTCTTCTTCTTTTCTTTCTGCGACTTGTTCTTGTGTTGAGCCTGAAGACAATGGCCTCTGTTCCACCCAACTTAGTGGGCCGGCTGCCACTAAGTCTGTGGAGACGAGTAGTGCTCCGAACAAGAGGCCAGTTCCCCCAGTAAGCCGTCTGGACCCAGGAACGATTCTGTGCCTCCTACTGCATCGGCACCTGCCCTTAACAAGAGGCAACGACCTCTCAGTCTTAAGGTGCAGGGCTCCTCCGCCGATGTGAAGCATGTCCCTGCATCTAAGGAGGCCTTAGGTGCAGTTAAATCCCCTTCCACCCCTTCTTCCTATCCTATCCGGTTTCTTTCCATATCTGGGGAGAATGGTGCAGCTTTGGGGAAGGAGTTGCCCTTCCTTATTGCCAAAGCCATTAAGGGCGTTGCTGGTGACGTGACTTTGGTCAAGAAGCTTCGCAATGGCACCTTGTTGGTGGAGGCATCTGCCCCTCACCGGATTGAGGCATTGCTTAAAATGCAGAAACTTGGTGATTTCCCCATTGTGGTCGAACCCCATCGCACTATTAACACCAGTAGAGGTGTGGTGTGGTGCCCTGACCTACGTGGGGAGTCAGAGGAGAACATAGTGGAGGAGCTCAAGGGCCAGGGTGTGGTGGCTGTCCGCCACACATTGGTTCGAAGGGATTGAGAATCCCACCCATCTGACACCTTGGTGCTGACGTTTGGTAGGCCCAAGTTGCCAGAATACATCAGGGCCGGCTACCTCTGCTTGCCAGTATGAACTTTCATTCCGAGCCCCCTTCACTGCTTCAAGTGCCAAAGGTATGGTCATGGCCAGAATTCCTGTTCTGCCAGGGCCAAGTGTGGCACTTGTGGGCAGGGAGACCATTCTCCTGACCCTTGTAAGACTGCACCTTATTGCACCAACTGTAAGGGAAACCACCCCACTTCTTCTTGAGATTGCCCCACCTGGTTGCAGGAATGTGCCATCCAGGAATTGCGCAAAGGAAGGCAGGAAGGGTATCAGTTTTCAAGATGCACAGCAGCTGCTAGCCTTGCCAGGGACGCCAAGTCGTGGCTTGTCCTATGCAGGTGCTGCAAAGGTGGCTGCTGTGTCATCTGTCTGCACCCAGACGGACAGACTTCCACAACTCCCCCCACTCATCCGTTTATTGCCCACTCAGGCCCGCAGTGTCCATGGGATACCGGTCTGTGCTAGCATTGGCTGCCGGACAGATCCTGATCCCATGCCAGAGGTTTCTTCTGGTTCCATCACTGCCTCTGGCCCAGCCTCTTCGGAGGCACAGATGCCTCTCATCAAACAGAGGCATCTGCTTGGAGCAGCCCCCTTCCTGGCTCAGCCCAGCTGGCCCCCTCTATAGCGGTGGTGATGGGTGAGAGAGGAGGGAAGAAACCAGGGACACCCCCTGCCCCCGCAGTGTGGTATGTGTCTTTGGTTCGTCCACCAAAGCTCTTTGCCAACAGCAGAAAGCACTGAGTGGCTTCATGTCCCAACTGGGGCATGATGGGGATTCCTCCTTTGAGGTGGAGGAGGAAGACCCAGTTGTGGGCTCACTTTCTTTTTCTGCTTTAGGACGGAAAAAAGGGAGTAATAGAAATAAACCTCCAAAGCCCACCTAATGGTGAATCTCCTTCAATGGAACTGTCGAGGTTTTTCCCACAAGAGGGACGAGATCACATTGCTGATCTCACGGCACAACCCTGTCTGCATCTCCCTCCAGGAGATCCTCTGCCAAAATGATACCCCACTTTCGATATGGGGCTACAACATGTATGCAGACACCCGGCAGCAGGGTAGCCACCTTGTGGGAGGGGTGGCTATCCTTATCCGGAGTGGATGCATGCACATCCCAGTGACTTTGCCGACGCCTCTCCAAGCTGTGGCAGTTTCACTGCAACTGAATGTGCCCACCACTCTATGTTCCCTCTACCTGCCCCCTGGGATTGATATCCCATGGGCAGACCTTGACTCCCTCACAGCCCAGCTTCCCAGACCCTTTCTGATTATGGGGGATTTTAATGCCCATAACCCCCAATGGGGCTCAGACAGTCGCAATCCCCCCCCTGAGCGCTCCTTGTGGAACAATGGGTGTCACACAATGGCCTCATTGTCCTCAACACAGGTGCCCCCACACATGTGATGACTGCCACTGGTGGTCTATCCTGTATTGACCTCTCCATCTGCTCTCCTGGGTTGGCGCCAGGTCTGCAATTGGAGGTTCTGTCTGACCCTTGTGGAAGTGACCACTTCCCCATCAGGATTAGCAGTGGAAGTGGGGCATTGCCCCAACAACCTCCATGGAGGAGTTTGCTCGTCGAATCCACTTTTGCCCACTGCGTGGCTTTGATGGGGTCAATGATCTAGTGAGCCACTTCACAGAGGTGGTGATCAGGGCAGCATTGGCATCTGTTCCCCACAGCTTGTGTAACCCTTCACGAGCACGGGTGTCATGGTGGACGGAAGACTGTCAGAGTGGAATTCGGGCCCACAGAGGCTCACTTTGCCTCTTCCAGTCTCATCCAACTGATGCCAATCGTGTCAACTACCTCAGGGTAATCAGAGAGGGTAATCAAGGAGGCCAAACGCTCCTCATGGAGTGAGTATGCCTCCTTGCTTACCCACCACACGCCATCCAAAAATGTCTGGGAAAAGCTCAGAAAAATCCAGGGAAGGTACTTACAATCCTGTGGCTCTGGTCTCCTTGTGCAAGGGAGGCATTTACTTCTGCCTTGTGAGGTGGCTGAGGAGCTGGCAAGGACATTTGCAGCCAGCCATCTCCAGTTCCCAGCACTACACTGCAGCTTTCATCAAACAGAAAGAAGCTGCAGAACGCCTTCCAATTAACTTCTCTGGTGGTGTTGCTGAGGGGTATAACGACCCATTTACCCCTTGGGAGCTGCAGGCAGCTCTAGCACGGGCCCGGGATACTGCCCCCGGTACTGATAACATCCATTACCAATTGCTATGGCATCTACCTGAGAATGGTCTTTCCTACCTCCTTGAGGTTTTTAATTATATTTGGCAGCAGCATGACATCCCTGTAGGCTGGTGGAAGGCTATCATCATTCCCCTCCCAAAACCTAGAAAGGATAGTACCCTACCCACGAATTACACACCCATATCTTTGATGAGTTGTCTGTGTAAAACCATGGAACGCATGGTTAACCGGCGCCTGGTGTGGTATCTGTAACGGCACAACTTTCTTGCCAATGCCCAATGTGGCTTCCATGCAGGCAGGTCTCCGGTGGATCATTTGATCTCACTGGAGACAGCAGTATGTGAGGCCCTTCTCCACCGACAGCACTTGGTGGCTATCTTCTTTGATGTGGAGAAGGCATATGATACCACATGGCGCCAAGGCATATTTGAGACAGTGCACCAGTGGGGGCTCAGCGGTAATTTGCCCCTCTTCCTCCATAGCTTTTGTCCAACCGGACCTTCTCAGTGCGTGTGGGTAACACCTACTCATCCGCCTTTTTGAAGGAGAATGGTGTCCCACAGGGGAGCATCCTCAGTGTGACGCTCTTTTCTGTTGCGGTGAACGGTTTTCCCTCCTCCATTCACCCCCCCCCCCCATACAACCGTCCCTATTTGTGGGCGACTTTTCCATCTGGTACCAGGGTGCCACAATGCATGGCATTGAGCGTCAGCTGCACCTGGCACTCAATAGTGCCAATGAGTTCGCCACCTCACGCGGCTATAAATTCTCCCCTGAGAAAACAACAGTCATGCACTTCTGTTGTAAGCGAGGGCTTCATCCTGAGCCTCAGCTTACCCTAAATGGGCACCTCCTCCCAGTTGTAGAGGCAGCCCGGTTTCTTGGTCTCCATTTTGACAGCCGTCTGACATGGGTCCCACACTTGAAGGAGCTTAGGGCTAAGTGCCTTCGCTCCCTTAATATTCTGTGGGGCCTGCAGGGAACTGGTTTTGGGGCAGATCAAACGGTGATGCTTCGATTATACCGATGACTTGTTCGATCCTGACTCAACTATGGCTGTAGTGTTTATGGCCTGGCCGCTCCATCTACTCTCCAGATGCTGGACAGTGTTCATCATGCTGGCACCGGTTGTCCATTGGGGCTTTCAACACAAGTCCCGTGCTCAGGCTTTATGCTGAATCTGGTGAGCCGCCACTGACTGTAAGGTGGCAGTGCTTAGCAGCTGCATATATTTTGTTGCTGAAAGGTCAGCCACAGCACCCTGCACACCCAGTCGTTTTTAGTCGCACTCTGCGATGACCATTTGATTGCCAGCCAGGGGTTCCCCCTCCATTTGGCATGCGGTGGATGGATGGTCTCACTGGCCTGGGTGTGACCCTGCCTAGGGTGCAGCCAGTACTACTGGCCTCTGTGCCGCCATGGACAGTACCTGAGCCGATTTTTAATTTGACACTCACTGTCTTCCCCAAAGCCAGTACCGATAGGTCAGTGTATCAGCAAGAGTTTGGACGCCTCTCTCTGACCTATTGGGGCCATGTTTTTGTTTACATGGATGGGTCGAAGGATGGCACCTCTGTGGGTTGGTCAGTCTTTACAACTGGTCATTTCATAGGGGGCTGCCTTCCAGGCATCGCCAGTGTCTTAACTGCAGAGCTTACTGCTCTGCACAGGGCACTGGAACTCATCCAATTTTTGAACCACTGACACTTTGTGGTTGCCACTAACTCCCTATCCTCCCTACAGCTATTGCACACCCTGTATAGCAGGAATGACATCGTCCAGGGTGTGCACAGTTTGCTGCTCATGATTCGTCAGCAGGGCAAGACAGTTTTGTTTATGTGGGTCCTGAGGCATGTTGGCATCATGGGGAATGAGAGGGCTGATGCCCATGCCCATCAGGTGGCCCACCTACCAGATGTTCCTGACACTACTGTCCCCTCCTCTGATGCTCTCCCGATGGTGTGGCAGGCTGTCCATGGGCAATGGCAGTCCCAGTGGTTTGCAGAGACCACACACCCTGAAGGACACCCTAGTGCACTGGGCGTCCTCATGCTGCCTATCACAGAGGGAGGAGGTTGTGGTTGCTCATCTGTGAATCGGTCACACGTTCCTCACCCACTCCTACTTATTATGGGGTGAGGATGAACCATGGTGTGAATGCTGTTGGGAGCCTCTCACAGTGGCACACATCTTCAGTTACTGTGAGAGATACCGTGAACTTAAATACTGACTGGGAGTCAGTCCAGAGCTCTCTTACTCCCTTGGGGATAACCCCCAGGGAGTTGAGAGCTCTCCTGTATTTGTGAAACAGGCTGGCCTCTTTCACAAAATCTAATACTAATGCTTTTGCCTTTTCCTTTTGTGTGTTTTGGCTTTTGCCTCTTTATGTTTGTATGCGTTTTGGCTTTTGCTTTTTATCTCTGTGTTTGTTAGGCTTTTGCCTGTTTTATCTTTGTCCTTCTTTGGCATTTGCCTTTTGTGTATTTTTGACTGCTTAGGCTTTTGCCTATTTTTTGTGTTTGTTGTTGGCCTTTGCCCTTACTTGTTGTCTGTTATTTGTTTGGCTCTTGTCTTTTTGCTTTGTTAATTTTATATGGCTTTTGCCCTTATTTATTTTCATCACGGTGGGATGGCCACTTACACCCCCACCATGGTGATTGTCTTTCTGGGCCCTAATGACCATTGAAGTTGATGGGCCCTAAAACACGAACAAACGAACAAAAATGAAGTACAGTTTTCCTTCCCTTTCCCCTTCAAGCATAGTCGGCAAGGGGAATGCATCGGTACCAGCTTATTGCGTTGGACACACCAGTTTCGTCTGATCACTGAAGTTAAGCTAGCAACCCCAGCTATGGAAAACTGGGTTCCACTAATACCCACAAGATCGTCGCATTGGTATAGTCTCTGTATTAGAACTACGCAGTGGACGGAGCTCTAACGACCTTGTAGTTGAAGGGCCCTAAAACGCCAATGAAATGAAACAAGAAGAATGCATGCGTGCAACGCATTATTATGAGAACGGGGTTTAACATTTTTGTTGACACAGCTCATAGGATCGGGTTGTCACTGCAAATCAAATGATTGGTAGTTTCCTCAGTAAAGTAGGCCGTCAAAATTCGCGCCCCCTTTTTCACTAAATAATAACTCATCAATTTCAAAAATCGTAAAACATGACTTTTTTTTAACCCTTTCTTTAAATGGGAAAACCGGAAGTGATTCTCGTCTAAAAAATGCACGTCTCGCATTAAAAGAGAAACGGTCTTTTCTATTGGGGAAAAATTCAATAGTTCAGATGGATTGAAATGGAGTAAAAGTTAGAAGGCAGTTGGTCCTGTCGTTGACATTATTGAATCTACTGTGTGATTAACAAAGACAACAGAAAAGTTCCTTTGAGCAAGTATATGTCCTGGGGCGTTTTCAAAGGTTCCCGGAGTTCTAGTACCTAGGCTCTGTGTTCCAGATTGGCAAGCAAGTGGAGTTCTTTGTGATCAGACGGTCACAATGAAGTTAAAGGAGAAAATCTACATGGTAGTGGTTAGGCCAACTATGCTGTATACAGCATATATGCAGTGTTGGCACGAGCTTTTGTGGGGCCTTTTGTAAGAAAAACCACTTTGGATTTTCATAAGGCCCTTCACGGGTCGGGTTCCAGCGAACGTGCTGGACCCGCCTTGCGCCGGCCCTGACTATATGGATCATAGTTTTTTGAAGTATGAAAAAGCCATGGCAATAGAATGAGAGTACAGTAATTGATATGTGATTGCCAAGGAGACAGAATTAGGAATGAGTATGTTAAGTGTAACTTGGGGGCAGGGGACATCGCGGAAGAGGTAGTATGGGCATGTGATATGAGGGGAGGAGGAGCTGGTTAGGTCCATCACAGGGATGCAGGTTATTGGAAGCACCCCTGATAGATGAAGACCGATACAGACGTGGAAGGCTGCTATATGCAATGATATGACATTGTGTAATGTGGATGGGAACCTGATGGGCGATTGGTGAAAGTGGAGGACCAGGGCCTACAGACCCGACCTCACTACAGGCGGAAGAAAGGTATGATGATGATTAGTTGAGGATTTGAACATAACCCTCATTTTACAGTGGATAATAGACTTGGCATTCCCGAATTGAACTTTCATGACCAAAATTTGGAATATAACCCTCACGAATGTTGAGGATCTACTGGATATGTATAGGCCAGCAGAGTTCCCAGGTGTAGGAGTTCCCCCTTGGCGTTGGTCAATAGGATGACCCAGTGAAGAATATAAAAGGTACGTTCAAAAAGTAACAAGCCGGAGGCTGGAAATGCACAAACCAGTGACAGGATGGTAATATCATGGCGTTTGTAACGAGGTGTGGTTCTGGCCAGAGCGTGGAAGGTCACAGCCCGTCACTAGAGGGCACGCATGCATGTCGCGTGATGACAGAAAGTGAGCAGCAGCATGCATCCATTGTCCAATGCTGCCAGTCGCATTGCAAACAGTGACATGGAGGCGTCAAATGAAGAGCACACTTCTGATACACTTCATGCTGCACAGGAAGACAGCATTGACCACCCTTGACCACCCTTCGCCAAGCAATCAAAACAAAAACTCCAGGCAATCTCAGCCATGGGGGTCATTCTGCTCCACAACAATGCAAGACCTCATATGACAAACACAGTCTTGGCACTCTTGCAAAAATTCAAATGGGAGGTTCTCGCCCTCCCTCCATACAGTCCAGATCTCTCTCCCTTGGATTACGCCATGTTTGGTCCCCTGAAAAGGGCTCTGAGGCCACCGATTCACCTCGGACGCCGACGTCAAGCTGTACGTGTGGAACTGGTTCACATCGCAGCCCAGGTAATTTTATGAGACAGCCGTTCACCGCCTCGTGTGACAGTGGAACAAGTGCCTTAACAGCCAGGGCCAATACTTCTAACATACAGGTACTGGTTTCCGTCGTTATGCCTCTGGCTCGTTACTTTTTGAACGCACCTTATAGATGGAAGTTTATTAAGCAATAGATCTGTGATTGACCCGTTCCAGTGGAAGAAATTTTTGCTTGAATCCAAGAACACGGGAAAGGACGATGCTTTCCATAAATGGACCACTGGTGTTTTCATCCAATGACTAAGTATACTTACTCGTCATCACCGTCAGGCTCCCATATAACTTATGTCATTGTGGCTTGTAATGCAACGTTTCAGCAATTCACTTAATATGTTCCGGTTCCAAATGGGTAACAGATCTTGTTATGGGCTGGAGATGGGCAGAGTGTTCAGAGGGACGAGCTGGGTACCCGACCCTGCCGTAGGCAGGAAAAGGGTTAGGAGTTGTTGAAAATGACAGTATTGCTCACCTTTAATGAGCAAAAACAGGTTTCTTTTTCTTCTTTCATTCATTCGTTGGTGTTTTAGGGCCCTTCAACTACAAGGTCATTAGAGCCCCGTCCCCTGCGTAGTTCTGATGTGGGGACTGCTCAGACACTGCACTAATGCGACGATTTTGGGGTTTTAGTGGCACCCAGTTTTCCCAAGCGCCCATCTATGTCGGTAGTCGCTGAGGCTGCGTTGCTTAACTTTAGTGATCAGACGAAGAACTGGTGTGTCCAAAGCAATTTGCCGCCCCCAACAGGTTTCTTAAATGAATATTTTTATTGCCCAAATTTGTAGTGGATCAAAATGTAATGATGAACAACTGTCGTGCATTTTAAAATGAAAATCATAAAGAGATCTAAATTTCTAAATAATCAATGCAAAAAAAAGGCTTGACTTCCAAACCTTCATTTTGAAAATCTAGCCTGTTCAAGCACTAGTTTCAAGTGCTAACCAAATGTACTTATTGAGACCCCTCCTGGACGAGCATTTGAAATTTTTTTCTCGTTCCTCTCCTTTTGGTTTTATTAATACATGTAGCCTTTCCAAGAAGTAAAGAAGATAGTCGTGTCACGGTGATAAGCTAACTGTGGACCTCCATCTTTCTTATTTTTTCTACCTTAAATATTATCTATGTATTTAATCTAAGATAACCTTCTCTTCTGTAATATGACAACATGTCTACAAGAACATGCATCTTGGAGGCTGGACGTCAATAAGAGAGATGACGTTGAAGACTTCTGTTAAGAGACCAAGGTGGTAGATTTCGACAGGTGAGACCAACCCCTGAACACTCTTCATAGTTGCTTTTCAACCTCTTCTTTAGATTGAAGGAATAAAAAAAGCAAGAAAGATGAGTCGTCTTCTTCCTTATGGCAATTACAAGGTATGAGCATGCATTATTATTATTATTAAGCAAATTTAATGACAGTATAGGTTGCTACGAATTTCAACAAATGACAACAACATATTAAAAGGAACCACAAGTTCACGTCAACCTGATCTCATAAAATTTAATATCTCATGTAGATCAAAGATATGAATTCGTTCGTGTGCCATATTTGTTCTACAAATGCACTAAATATTCTTAAACTCTTGTATTTTTCAGCAGGACATAAATGCTTATGAATGCAGAATGGCTGACCCCCAGTACAAAGAAAGACCTACAGTACGTGCACATTCCGTCAGCTGGGATGTGTAGCTGTGTAGCTTGTGTAGCTTGTGTGAAGCTTGTGTAGCGTGGGTAATGTAACCTACAGGTACTGACCTCTTTCAAAACCTATACTCTGGGTTGTAAGTAGCTACTCGCAACAACTCACTTTCTACCCATCCTCTTATGGTTACAGTAGACCCGCGTTTATCCATGCTAATTGGTTCCAGACTGGGAGCGGATTCTAATTCTACAGTAATTGAAAACACCGCACGCAGCCCTGATGGGCCAAATTGGCAGTGGAGAGGATGGCTCTCATTGCTAATTTCTAACCCAATGAAAACCCCAATGAACCTGAAGCATTGCGTCTATTCTCCCACATACTGTATTTGCCTACCTGTTAAAATGGCACCTTCTTGCAGAAAGTTCCTCATATTATCCTCAACGAGAGCATTCCATTGCTGAATGACCTTTGGAAAAAATGACCAGTAATATGAGTCTGTTCGTGCCCTGATCTCCTTCAATTTGAATGGATGATCATTTCTCGCCCTATGCCTACAAGGGATAAGATGCCAACTGGAAGACGCTCGTATCCTATTTTTAACAGTCTGTTAAAATGCTTAATGCTGTCAGATTCCCGCCTCTGACGTAGTCAGTCCCATCCTAATTCTGTGATCATGTCTGAGACAGTGTATGGGAGAAGCGATGTAGTACAATACTTGGTGCCCTCCTTTGGATAATTTCAATTTCCCAACATAAACGCCTGCCTAAATGGAAACCAAATTGGGTTACAGTACTTCACAATTGGCCAAAGCAGTGAAAATAGGCTATTTCTTTTACTTCCTTTGTACTGTCCCCAGCACTCTTCTAACCAAACGGAGGGCATACCCAGCATTCTCTATCAATTTGTCAGTGTGCTCCTTCCAGGTGCCCTGAGCGTTCAGAATAATTCCAAAGGGCTTATGGGTCTCAACCTTATTAACCCTCACACCACCTATGCAATAAGTAAAATCAACCTGCTTTCTAGATCTGCTTATCCTAAGTAAGCTACATTTGTGCAGGTTTAATGACAACCCCCACTTTCTTCTCCAATCAAATATCTTGTAAAGGTCCTGTAGCAATTCTGTGCATGAAAATAACCCTTCATTCACCACCCTTGCAATGCATGTGTCATCTGCAAATAATGCAACATAAGATTTAATGTGCAGCCCTAGATCATAAACATAAATTATATACTGCAGATTAAAGGTCGCAATATGCTTCCCTGGGAGACTCCTGATGTCGCAGGTAACCATTCTGATGCCAATCCATAAAAAAGGACTCTCTGCTGCCTGCCATTCAGATAGCCCATTGCCCTAGGAGTAACCTTACTATTAATCCCTAACTTGGGTTCATATTAGGAAGCGTTTAAATATAAATAAAATTAGTTTTTGTCACTTAGTATTAGCCACTTAGCTTGCTCTTCTGGCACCCCCTTTCACCTAGCTTTTGCCCTTTCTTCAAACTGTATGTTGTGGGACTTTTGACTCAACCTTTTTAACATTATACAGGGTGTAGTTTTTAAAGTAACCAATGCACTTATAGAAGCAACCGAGTAAAGCCCAGCACAAAATGAGATGCAGTCTCCACAGGTGATGCAGGGCGACTCAATACAAATTTCTGTGACTCACATGACTGTTTGTAGTTGTGCATGTTATGACACAGCGTGACATGTCACAGTGCCTGCACCACGTGACCCTGCTGACTGCAGTGCTCATGCAACAGTTTCCTGCATTAAGTTAGCGTGGCAAAGGAAAAAAATGGAGGAAAAACTAATTGAAGGGGTGTGAAGCAGAGAAATTCTCTTCGATATGCAATCAAAATTAAAGTCGGAGAAGTGGGAAGAAGTAGCCAAGGAAATTGAAATAATACTGTATTTCATTTATTATTCCTTTTATACTGCTAATTACACTGAACAACAAAAAAAATTTTTGGAAGATATCTGAGTATCTGAAGACTTTATGGTCAATTGCAACCTGCTAATTTAAAAAAATGCAAACCGTTTTTCTCTGTCACCTCCCATTCTTGAGATATATCACTTTTTAATTTTTGAGGTTATGTAATAGTCTCCATTTGTGATTATTATTTTTATTACTTAAAAAAGTCTTAAAACATAAAGCTAAAATGGGATATTCAGAGAAACACGAACTCACAGAATAACATACTGTATAGTAAATAAATATATAAATGTTCATTCTAGCAGTTTAAATCTCTTGGCCATTGACTGTCGTCTATGTTTAGCTTCTGGGACATCCCGGTGAAGTGTCCAGCAGTAGTCAGCCAGCATTGCTGCACTCCATCGCCCCTGGTAACATGATTCCATAACTGCAATGTCTTGGTGAAACCGTTCACCATGCTCATCACTGATTGCACCCATGTTCTCAGAAAAGAATTCAAGGTGTGAGTCAAGAAGATGAATTTGGAGAGACATGTTGCAGCCCATGATTTTGAAAGCATCAATGCACTGCTCCACAATTTGCACATAGTCTGCTGATTTCTTATTGCCAAGGAAGTTGGCTACCAAAGACTTAAATCCTACCCATGAACCTCTTTCCCTGTCACTGGGCATATTCTCAAAGTGTGTATCAGCCATGATCATTCTTATCTGAGGACCAATGAATATACCTTCTTTAATTTTAGCTTCAATAATCTTTGGAAACTTACTACACAAGAAACGAAAAGCAACACTGTTGCTATCAAGTTTTTTAACAAAATTTTTCATTAATCCCAATTTTATGTGAAGAGGTGGCATAAGGATTTTGTTGCATTGCACCAGTGGTATATGGATGACGTTTTTAATTCCTGGCTGAATTTCATCTCTGACATGGCAATTCTTCTTCTCATAGTGATGTTTCCTGACTCGGCTATCCCACTCGCATATGAAACAACTGTGTTTGGTGTATCCAACCTGCAGTCCCATCAGAATTGCAATCACTTTTAAATCGCCACATATGCACCAGTTAAACTCATCATAACATATTTTGTGTAGAAGAAGTGACATGTTTTGGTACGTTTCTTTCATATGAGCAGAATAACCAACTGGTATTGATGGATGGTTGTTTCCATTGTGCAGCAACACTGCCTTAAGACTCATTTTGGATGAATCTATGAAGAGATGCCATTCATAAATTTTGTGATCAACCCCAAGCCAGGACATGAGACCTTTGATATTTTTACAGTAGGAAATACCATCACTCATGTCAAAGTACTGAATAAGATCTTTATGCTGATGGCAAAAGGTAGATGTTGCTGTACCTGGTGCAAGCAAGTGAAATTCTTGAAGGCATGAACCTAGTAGTTCAGACTGACCTTTTTTAAGAGCAAGAGCCCACACTAGATCACAAACTTCAGCATGGTTTATTAAATGAATCCCCTTTTCAGGCTGGTAGTCATAATCTGAGTGATCGGTAGATGAACTACTAGAGTGTTGTTGGCCCTCAGATTTTTCATTGATTTTGTATTTTGCTGGCACTGGTGGAACTGGACACATGACTGGATTATGAGAGATGGGTTTTGACACTGATGAAACACTGAGAACGTGTTATGTAAGAGAATCCAGTAACATTACACAAGCAGAAATAACAATCAGTGAAATGCCATGTGATTATTCTTTTTAGCATTTCTGATCCATCCACACAGGTTGACTGTACAATTCAAACAAATAAGCCTTGGTGCCCATGATTTTCCAATGTCCACTTTAAAATCAAAATACAGTTCATATGCTTTCTACAGTAATGGTGAAAATGTCTTCCTATGTGATATGTCCATAAAACAACCACAAACACAGCAAAACAAATCTGTTGATGTCACACAACCTCTTGATGCCATATCACACAAATGACTAAATGAACAAAGGAGGACAAGGGTTAATGATGGAGTCAATGATCTAGTGAGCCACTTCACAGAGGTGGTGATCATGGTGGCAATGGCATCTGTTCCCCAGAGCTCATGTAACCCTACACAAGCATGGGTGCCATGGTGGATGAAGGACTGTCAGAGTGTGATTTGGGCCTGCAGGGGCTCCCTTCGCCTCTTCCAGTCTCATCCAACTGATGCCAATCGTGTCAACTACCTCAGAGCCCAGGCATACGCACGATGGGTAAACAAGGAGGCCAAATGCTCGTCATGGAGTGAGTATGTCTCCTCGCTTACCCACCACATGCCATCCAAGAATGTCTGGGAAAAGCTCAGAAAAATCCAGGGAAGGTACATACAATCCTGTGGCTGTGGTCTCCTTGTACAAGGGAGACATTTACTTCTGCCTTGTGAGGTGGCTGAGGAGCTGGCAAGGACATTTGCAGCCATCTCCAGTTCCCAACACTACACTGCAGCTTTCATCAAACAGAAAGAAGCTGCAGAACGCCTTCCAATTAACTTCTCTGGTGGTGTTCCTGAGGGGTATAACGGCCCATTTACCCCTTCGGAGCTGTGGGCAGCTCTAGCACGGGCCTGGGATACTGCCCCTGGTCCTGATAACATCCATTACCAATTGCTATGGCATCTACCTGAGAATGGTCTTTCCTACCTCCTTGAGGTTTTTAATTATATTTGGCAGCTGCACGAAATCCCTGTAGGCTGGCAGGAGGCTATCAACATTCCCCTCCCAAAGCCTGGAAAGGATAGTAGCCTACCCATGAATTACAGGCCCATATCTTTGACGAGCTGTCTGTGTAAAACCATGGAACGCATGGTTAACTGGCGTCTGGTGTGGTATCTAAAACGGCACCACCTTCTTACCAATGCCCAATGTGGCTTCCGTGCTGGCAGGTCTCTGGTGGATCATTTGATCGCATTGGAGTCTGCAGTACGTGAGGCCTTTCTCCACCAACAGCACTTGGTAGCTGTTTTCTTTGATGTGGAGAAGGCATGTGATACCACATGGCGCCATGGTATATTTGAGACCTTGCACCAGTGGGGGCTCAGGAGTAATTTGCCTCTTTTCCTCCATAGATTTTTATCCAACTGGACCCTCAGAGTGCATGTGGGTGACACCTACTCCTCTGCCTTTCTGCAGGAGAATGGTGTGCCACAGGGGAGCATCCTCAGTGTGATGCTCTTTGCTGTTGCAGTGAAAGGTTTTCCCTCCACCATTCACCCCCCCCCCCGGTACAGCCATGTGGTTGATTCATAAATGGAATCAACCACAACATTCATAACAGAGAAGGAATGCATGCACACAAAGTCTAACAATTAAATTTCTATATTTTCAAATATCTTTGCAACCTTAGGTGATAGACCAAATCTGTTTGCAGTTTTGAATTCAGCATGAAAATCTGCTATAGAAGCACTGAAAGACATGTCAGATATCTACAGCTTGTTTTACAGTGTTATCAAAAAATAAAAAAAAATCGTTGGTTGTGTGAAGCATTTTGGCAATGTAAGCAATGTTAGCTTTTCAGAATTTCCCACGTAAAATGCTTTCCCTTTGCCAAGGCACCTTCCTGCAGTTTAGAAATACAGTATGTAGTAAAGTGCTGTCAAACTGGTGTTACGTTGAAAGCCATTTTAGTTGATGCACATTTCAAACCAGTATGTTGAAAAACTGCGAATCAATGTGCGTTGATTGCCTGCTGCAGAATTTCGCAGAGCTGCATCACCTGCGTCACCTGCGTCACCCTGCAGCCTCATTTTGCACCTTGCCTAACTGAGGTGCGATTGCTGTGATACATGAGTGGAATGTCAAGAGCTGATAGAATTATGAATGAGTAGGGGAGACTGGGGCAAGTTGACGATACTAAGAGTTTTCATATTAATTTTTTATTTTTCTTTTGAGATAGAATATTTTACTGTGCTGAGAATGTACCCTTATTTATAATTTAGTGGTTTAAAGGGAAACATTTTTGATATCTTGAGGTGATTTTATAATTTTTAATGAACGATGTAAAATTCGTCATCTTGCCCCAGACCTGGGGCAAGATGACGGCCATTGAAAAGTAAATGAAATTAGTAAATTCTCCAAATTCTATTATTGCACCCTTGTTTCTTTTATAGCAAAATAGGATTAGGCATTATTTATTACATTGTTAAGGTAAATGAAATAATATTTTTAATTTTTTTTTTGTGAATAATACAAAAGGCATTAACACTAAAAGTTAAAATCGAAGTAAATAGTAAATCGAATTCATTGTCAACTTGAAAGTTAATGTTTTTAGTTAAAAAAATAATCACAGGTAAGCTGTCCCCCGCAAAGAAGATGCCAGTTAACATTGAGGGTCAAGATGTGGGTTCGCCAACTTGCCCCAGCAACAATTTTAAAATTTAAGTATTATAGCAATAAGATTAAAAAATTATTTTAATAATGAATACTGCATATGAATAGCCAGTTGTCTAAGGTAGATGAAAATGCTATTAGATATTTCTATAGCTTACCTCTATATTAATTATATTTTATTTCCAAAATTTGGTTTCATATAGCACACAGCAGGAAAACAACAAAACTCATGTAAATAATATAGTAATGGCAACAGTGCCTTGACAAAATGATTTTTAATGTCTAGTCATGAGGAGTACTAGTAGTATTCATATGATGCTGCTAACTATGAGGAAAATCGCTAATTAAGTCATTAGTTTTCTTGCCCCGGTCTCCCCTATATTGAGCTGGTATGGGCTCGTAATGCGAAGAGAGGAGGTGGTGCTCGTTAGGCCCATTACAAGAATGCGAGTGGTTGGAAGGACCCGGGACAGGGGGAAACCAAAGCAGACTATGGAGCAAGTTGTCTATAAGGATATGGTGGTGTGTGGGGTGGATGCAGTGGCGGTTTTAGGCACGTGCAAACTGTGCAAATGCACGGGGCCTCGCTTTTGCAAGTTGAAAGGGCCTCGCACTTTCAATTTACACAGGTTTGCACAGGGCCTCGCGTATGCTAGAACCGCTACTGGGTGGACGGCGATCTATTAGAAGATAGACGAGGGTGGAGGGCTAGAATCCGCATACCCGACCCTGCCACAGGCGGAATAAGGGTATGGTGATGATGGTGACACCTTGGTTTAGGCTCCCAGTTGGAGCGGCTAAAAGCGACAAATACCTATAGCAACAGGCCATTAACACATAGGCCTACTGTACTCAGTAATGTAGTATTGCGTTGCCTTCTTCAACTTTGCACTGGTGAATTCAGGGTATCCCTCTTCCTAATTCCACTTTTCAATTTTGTGACCGATCGCGTTACAGGGGGGAAGATGGCAGTTTCCCCGATACCCATACCTTGTAATGTTTGATGGCAGTGCCGAACGTTAAGTAGACGGGAGCTGAGAAACGTCATACCACCTCCTATTTACACTGGTGGTTTAGGGCCCTTCAACTACAATGGTCATTAGATTCCCGTTCACTGCATCGTTATAATGTAGAGTCTGCAAAGGCACTATACTGTTACGACGAAGCTGCAAAGGCACTATGCAGTTATTCTCATGAGTGTCCAAGCGGTCACTCATGCGAATACTAGCTGCGTTTTCGTTGCTTAACTTCAGTGATCAGACGAGTACTGGCGTGTCGAACGCAATACAGCCGCTCCCTCGTCGCTTGGTCGTCATTTACGCCTAGAGCCAAAAGACTCTTAATCTGGCACTGTTTAATATGAACTTTGTTCAACCTAACCATACTGCCTTTTAACAATTAAAGACCATTATGCAATTGGCATTTCTGTCTCTATTCCTTCCTAAATTCTAGAAATTCTTTGTAACTGTTGCAGTTCGGGAAACGGAAGTTGACCCGCAAGTACTTCGACAACAACTGGGCATTATTTACAGTACTTCGTTACCATTTCGGCTGGTTACTTAGTATACAGTGTTTTTACAGTGAGGCGATGTGTTCCTGTTCCGAACTACTGTAGGTAAGCAAGATGTCATTTAATTTTAACATGAGTATTCAACCTTGGATTCGAGCTTGAAACGTAGGAACCTACATTAGAATTCCTAACCGTTTTTCCCGCCTATGGCAGGGTCGGGTACCCATCTTCAGGGGCGGATCCAGGATTTTCGTCGAGGGGGGTTGCAGGGGGGGGGGGGGGG
>JAAFCE010001963.1:17597899-17613569 GCA_013389805.1 Trigoniulus corallinus | reverse complement strand
GGGGGGGGGGGGGGGGGGGGGGGGGGGGGGGGGGGGGGGGGGGGGGTTGAGCCATAGGCAGCGATTGGAAACGCAATTTTCATTTGTCAGTGTCAATGTCGACCCAAAATTTAGGGGGGTTGCAACCCCAAAACCCCCCCTTGGATCCGCGCCTGCTTGTATTCATTAAGAAGGACAAGATGGGTACCCGACCATGCCATAGGCGGGAAAAGGGTTTGGAGTTGTTGTGCCCTTGCGCTAGTTTTAATGATATGCAGACCGTTGATCCTTTTGTAAATCGTAATACACTTTTGGCGAACTGAAAATGTCTCTCAGTATTAGGTAAGGGTTCCTAGTATACAGCTGCTAGTATATATCAATATTATCATCATAATAGCCGTATCCCACCTGTGGCAGAGTCGAGCCTGCGTGTTCTGGCCCTCCACACCCGCCAATCTGCCACCAGATCCCCGTCCACCTCTCACACGCTAAACGTACAGACCGTTTCAAAATCTGCTATGGTCTTCCTCTGCCCCTGGTGCTTCCAATCCCTGTGATGAAACCAAACTAGCTCCTCCTGCCCTCTTCTCATCACAAAAAATACCACCCTAAAATAATCATTCGCATCTCAGTTAATTGCATTATGCCTTCATGGCTCTTTCGTACTGCTCAACACTACGATCCATATATCATAACCGGCCTACCCACTGACCTGTAGAACTTACCATTAAACTTTATTGGGACCCCATCGATCGCCTGGAACTCCACTTGACTCTATTGATCCTATGGGACACAACTGATTATTTCCCCATTGATATATAAATATACATATATATATATATATATATATATATATATATATATATATATATCACTTAGAAAATTTTATTTTAAAATTAAATCCAAGATGTCCTGGTAAATTAAGAAAAATTACATAACATATTAACACACAGGGGCGGAGCCAGGGTTTTTTTTGGGGGGGGGGGGGGGGGTTTGAGCCATAGGCAGCGATTGGAAACGCAATTTTCATTTGTCAGTGTCAATGTCAACCAAAAATTTAGGGGGGAATTGCAACCCAAAAAACCCCCTTCCTTAGATCCGCGCCTGCATCTTGTCTCTCTGTATGGACAAACGGGTGATACTGTATATTGGACGGTATGTTTCTATAGCCTACTGCCGACAAAACCTGCAACCCCTATCCTTATTTATCGTCGGTCTACTGTTTGTACGGGCACTCCACTGACGACCAGAAGGTGAGCTCCTACACCTGGGAATTCTGTTTCATCCACTGGCTTCATAGTAGAGAGGGTTCTTTCGCGCGTAAATGCTATCATGCACCACATCGGACCTTAGGTTTACTTTTCAGTTGAAGGAAGGCACATTCGGGGTCTGTCGAACGAAAGGATCCAACCCCCTTACCGTAGGTTTGGTATGGAACCGTTTGCTACTGACGGACTAATCAAGCGAACTCTATCCTCCACCACCAAGGCGAAATTTCGGCTAGATTTGTGCACACATGCATATTATATGGGCCAATATTTCATAGATTGCGCCTTATCTTCGGCAGCGGAGCCCGCTCTAGCACTTAAGCCGCCCCGGACAAAAGGACAAATTGCCGCCCCTTGAAGCAGCCCTCGGTTCGCGTGCTCTGTTGTCACACTTACAGCCAAAATGGCGCCCCGGACAAATGCCCGGGTTGCCCCCCCCCCCTTAGAGCGGGCCCTGTCGGCAAGAGTCCGAAACCTACGGACCGCGTTGCTTTTAGTAGTAAAGACGTACGTAAGTTGCCACACCCTATTCTTATTTTTCGTCGGCATATTGCTCTTTTGGGCACTCACCAACACCAGGGGACGAACTGCTACACCTGGAAATTTTGCCAACGCATTCATTGTATGTTAGAGAGGGTTATTTTACGCGGAAATGCAGCGAACCCGGAATCACCTACGCAGAAGGCGAGCCTCATTTTCTTATGAATACAAGTTTTACTTTTGGTTCGCCGAGAGTCGACCCGCCTCGGTGGCGCACTACCCACTGCGCCATAGGAGCAAGGTGGGTTGGTTGATTTCCTTCAGGCGTGAGAAAGGCCCCGAGTGCGCCTTCTTTCAGATGAGAAGTAAAACCCAGGCCCAACGTGGTGTACAATGGCATCAGCACGTAAACGAACCCTCTCTACTATGCAACGGGTAGATGACACAAAATTTCGGGGTAAAGGAGGTCGCCCCCTGTCGTCGGTCGAATTCGCCAACGAACAGTAGACCGACGATAAATAAGCAGAAGTGTTGCAGCTTTGGTAGGCAATAGGACTGCAGAAAAGCACTTCAATATATCGCCCATGTGTCCTTTTAGAGGGACAAGATGGGTACCCGACCCTGCCAAAGGCAGGAAAAGGGTTAGAAGTTGCTTTTGCTTTGTTCACCGAGAGTCAAGAGTAATATAGGGGCCTATGGATCCCGAGGGACCACTGATTTAGGGAAACTCCTGGAAATAATTTTAGACAGCACTCCTTTGTGCTTGGTCCATACCAAACCCGTCGCTAGGCGGGTAATAAATGTTACCTGTAGGAGCATAACGACCCAAGGAAGAAACACTCTTTGGCCGGAAGAGTTAGATTGGCCCGTATGAATTTACAACAATGCACTGCGTTATTTCTACAAAGCCAATCCATAATAGTTTGTTGCTTGTCGCGTAGTTTAATGGGTAATGGTTTTGGGACATTTTGGCAATTCTTCTCTACAGTAGGTGTAAATTGGACCTGCCTGGGTGGCGCAGTACGCAGTGTGCTCGGTGTTCGATATTAGAGCGAAAGAAAGAGACGCCTATTGCGCCTTCCTTCGAATGAAATGCAACATTGAAGTCCCTCTACTATACAACAGGTAGAAGAGGCAAAATTGCCAGGTGTAGCACATCGCCCCCTTGAGTGGGTGGAGTGCCTCAACGAACAGCAGAACGAAGGTGAATAAACATAGGAGTTGGAGTTTTGTTCGGCAGTTAGTTGCATAAGAACTACCGTCCAATAGATTGCCGATGTGTCCATTCAGAGGGACGAAGTTCCGACTGTGTCACAGCCGGGAAAACGGTTAGTGGGAAAGTGCGGGAAAGGAAAGGGGGACAGAAAGGGAGGGGGAAAGGCGAGAAAGGGCTTTTTTTATTGTATGTATTGAAACATTTTTGCAGTGTTCGCAACGCTGCGCCGTTTCAACAGTTCCATAGAAATGCCTATCTAGTAGCATGCAATTACGTAGTTCAAGTTTTAGTAGAACCAAATGTTTGTTAAGAGCTTTTACTTGGTGTCCATGTCCCCTTTTAAGGGTGGAAAGAATGGTTTTTTTGGAACTCTGAATTGAAATGTTTTATAACACGACCTCTTATAATAGCATGACGAATTGTGTGTTGCTTCTTAAAATCAGATATTTATTTGCAGTTTGCTTTCATAAAAAACTTTATTTGTGTGAAGTTATTTGGCACAAAACAGGATGCCAGATGTTTGATGAAGAACTCTTTTTTTGGTAAAATTCTATTTAACTGAGCTTTTGTGTAAAATTCTTGAATGTTATCTAAGATATCCTTGATTTTTGAGTTAACCTAATTTAATTCTGTCAAGCTATTGTTACGAAAAATGGCGGTGTGAATTTAGGCCACAAATGAAAATTACCCCAGTGTTTTTCAGAATAAATAGAAACGTGAATTAATAACAAATTTATTTTAATGACTACCTTGATAGTCGACATTTTTATCTTGACTTCTATTCTGCATGTGAAATTACAGTTTTGAATGAAAACCAATAAATACCGCGGAAGGGAAGTCAGCTTGTGATTCACCTCCTTCCCCCCAAATAGAAATGTAGTTCAAAATATAATATGGTTCTAATGTAGTTTTAGAAATAATCTTGAATAATAAAATTCAAAGATAAGTCGCTATACAATTCAGTAGTGGATAAGGGAGGGAGAGGGTCTTAACCAAAAACACAAAAAGCTCATTTCAAATTTAGGACGCATTAGGTAATAAACAATGGACTCGTGGAGTTTTAAATGAACTCAGTAATGTACCTTTTCCCATAATTTCAATTCAAAAAAAATCTCAACTGTTTGCTTCAGGACTCGGAACCCCTCTTCAATATGTGTGAAATTACATGTATCCTACCTGGCAAAAAATGTTTCATTAGTTTAAGAAAAAACATTTTAAAAATAACATTTACAACAAAACATGTATCCTACTGTGCAAATTCCCCATTTCCGGCTTGTTTGTAATTTAATCAATATAGCTGCTGTATGCAGCAAACACATTTGCACACAGGTGCACAAAAGAAAGGGTTGTTTTGGGGGTGCATAGAATAATGTCTCGTTTGAAAGTCATCTGTGGTATCAGTAACTATTGTTGTTCATTGGGTTTATAGGGCCTTTCAACTACAGTCTTGGCCAAAATTATTGAACACCCTATAAAACTTAATATTTTAATTGTGTTTAAGGGGAATTGAAATATAAAGATTAACAGTAAATGAGGAAAAAATTAAAAATAATCAATATTTGGTGTGTTCGCCCTTTGCTTTAATTACAGCAGCAAATCTTTTAGGCATGGTTCTTACTAATTTATGACACTATTCAGGTCTAATGTTATTCCATTCCTGCTGAATTACTTGTTTAATGTAATGGGGGGTTAGATCTGGGGATTGTGTTGGCCATTCCAAAAGGTATAAGTGATTTTCTTGAAACCATTACATTGTCCACGAAGATTTGTATCGAGGAGCATTGCCCTGCTGGAATTCCACTTTGTGCATGTTTGTATCTCCAAACATCATTGAAAGGGAAGGTCCCAGGACTGTTTCCAAAACGTTAATGTACTTATTTGATTCCATGTGACCCTCACATACAAACATTTCTCCAACTCCATCCATTGCCATGTAACCCCCAAATCATGATACTTCCTCCTCCATGTTTTACTGAAGGCACCACACTCTGGATGTTATTCTTCACCCACTCATCGCCTTACATGTGACACATGATGGGTTCCATATACCTTAAAATTCAAGTGAATTCCCACTTTAAAAGGTGAAGATGTTAACAGTTTAAGCTAATATCTACCACAACGTTTGACTCATCAGAATGTTAGACCAGTCCTCCTTAGTTAGGTGTTGAAGCCTAATAGCTCATTCATATCTAGCTTTCCTGTCTTTTTCTGAGAACAATGGTTTTTTCCTGGCTTTGCAGCCTCTCAAACCCGCTTCATTAAGCCATCTTCTGATAATTCTGGCAGAAATTAATGTACCAATGTCTGCTGATATTTCGGCAGCAAGCACAGGTGACATTTTGCACTGATTTCTTAGGACTTCATAATTAGTTTTTGATCCTCATGCTTATTAGTTTTTTCTTTCCACCCTGTTTTTGACCTATTTTCATGGAATTGTGTCCTTAAATAATATTATGCCATATTGCACAGCTCCACGTGAACACAGCTGATATTTTTAAATTCCGCTTCAGATTTCCCTTGCTGTGATAAAAGTTGAATTTTAGCATATTGCTCAACACTCAGTGCCAGTTTTGGGCAGTTTTGCAAAGAAGAAAGTAAACTTCATAATTGTAAGTCAATTACAGCAGGTAGAAAAGACGCATATTCACTAGAACCAATAAACTATACTACGACCTAATTTTTGAAAAGTGGCATAATTGTATCCTTGCACCCTTGTTCCGTTTCACTGGAAAATGGCAACAAAGTTTTAAATAATAGAAAAGTTTCACATTAATATATTTTTGTAATCAGTAGAAAACCATGGATGCTCAATACCTTTAGCCAAGACTGTACAAGGTCATTAGAGTCCCATCCACTGCATAGTTCTAATGCAGACTGCACAAACACTACACTAATGCAGTGATATTTTGGGTATTAGCAGTAGCCAGTTTTCCCAATCAGCCACCCGTGCCTGTACTAGCTGGGGTTGCGTTGCTTGATTTCAGTGATCAGATGAGAACTGGCATGTTCACTGCAATAAGCTGCTCTGTATCAGTAGTCAAAAGCAGTCATTCAGTGTCGGTTTAAGGCTGATATGGATCTTTGGTCAAATTAAAATTAATACAACACTTACAGTAAATAACACAGGAACCATTTGGAGCCCTAGAACAGATCAGGGGAGGGGCAGGGTAAGTATAAATAAATAGAAACTCAGTCGACCTCAACTATTGCAATGGAAATACAGTAAATGTCACTTTGGGATGAAGTCTTCAACTAGTGGGGATATTTCAGGATATCTAATTAGGGTAACTCTTAAACTATCGAATTTTTCATAAATTCCTATTAATAGAAAGGCCATCCACAGGAATTCTGCTGTTTTTCACTGTGCATATTAGACCACCATCGTTTGTATGCAAAATAACCCCCTCTCCAGATTAGAAGCTCGCTCGCTGGCGTTGGGGAGTATCCCAACAAGCAGTAGGCCGATGAGAAACCTGAGGATTGTGGCATTGGTGGGCAGCCACCTGCATGAAAACAACGTCCAACAGACAGACAACTCATGCATCCATCCAGAGGGACAAAGATCTACGCCCCACGATACATGAAACGGGTTAGGCTGAAGCCATGGTGGAGCAGAGAAGAAAGGATAGCTGTGAGGACCCCTACTAAAACAAAAGGTCACATTACAATGGAAGTGGTCATTATGGATAGGGGAGGAAAGAACAGGAAAGCGTTGCACATGAGTAGAGGAGTAGAAAGAAAAAAGGTTTTTCACGGTATGGACCTGCCTCGGTGGCGCGATAATTAGCGTGCCGATTCAAGTGGGTTGGATTCTTTTGGGTGAGATAAAGTCCCGAGTGTGCCTTCCTTCAGATGAGAAGTACCTTCCTTCCTTCCTTCCTGCATTATCTTTGAAATGACCATAAGGGCCATCATACACTGCTTGTTTTATCATCAGACTAACTACAGTTTTATCGTACGTGTATAACGAAGTATCATCGACTGTATAGTTAGAAATTTTGAGCTGTGGATCGTTTGGAGTAGCGAAAAATTCAATACCTGGTCCACACCGGCAGTACCACACTGCGCGAAACGAGAATTTGCCATGCGGTGCTACAAGGAGTGAAAACCACGCAGCGTTTTGCAAAGGAATGCTTTTGTTCATGCGCTCCTATTTAGACGGTCTTTAGCCATTTTGAATTTTGCATTGGCGCGCATTCTGTGTTGCGTCTCTGGGCCCATCAACCCCAGCTTTGCATTTGTCTGCTATTTGTCAAGTGACCAGCTCCCTACACACTGATGGCCCAGCTAGAGCATAAGTTAATTTGGTAAAATTGTCTGTTTTAGATTTAATGCAGGAGATCAGGAATGGGTGTTATCAGTGGGGCCCATTCTATCTCTTTGCAGTCCTGACCAAAAGCACACTGAACATCTGATTAGCCTAGGGCCTGCTAGGGACCGCTACCATAGCTGAGATTCTGACCGGGTTGAGCATGTGGCTCTTAACAGATGATAACTTTAGAAAATCATTTAACCCAGCCAATATTGATGAGGCAATCAGACTCTTGAAGGACAAAGTCAACTATTAGCACTTCTGGTACAGCTACAGGAGTATGAAGCTCAATAAGGAGAAGACAGAGTTGTGCCCCTTTTCATGGCTAAAGGGACAGGGCCTTTGGACCTCTACGACCTTAGTTGCTCACTTAAATTCCCTCTTATATCTGTTTGTGCTATGACTGTGCTATACCTTACACCTCTTAAAAATTACCTTTAACTGCCTGCTTTGGGTTGTCTTTCACCTTTACTCCAGGTAGTAGCATCATGTCCGCCTTTACAAAATTTGGAATATTAAACTATAAATTTCCAAATACCTATTATCCCCTTGCTGAACTTTGCTCAGTTATTCGTTCTAATACTCGCCCGTTTCATGATGTAACGTTAGGGCTGCACACCGGTTTAAGTTTAAATGTACTAGTTCAGAATTGAGTTTAGCTAACTACTCCCTTGATCTATGTGGGGGAAAAACCTTACAGTGTTCTTGCTACAAATGCATAAGGAGATGTGCAACCAAGTTGTGTTGGACACACCAGTTCTAGTGAGATCACTGAAGTTCAATGTAAACTCACGTTAATACCAACATGGGTGGTTGGTAATGAACATTGCGTGTTGGAAATTTCCACTCTCCTACATCTATATCCCATTTTCCTACCTCCTCCTAACCCGCTAGCAGCCTCCAAAGGGTTTGGCCTGTTATAGCTGCTTGGCCTACTCCCCAACCCGTTACCTAACATAGAGAGAGATGCCAGCACTTCATGAAAACGCTTTATCACACTGTAATGGAGGCTGAAAGAAACGACACTGTCCCCTGGGATACCTTCAGAGCTAACTAGCTGACCTGAATGCAATTTGGGTACTGGGGTACTGGTAGCAGGAATTGCTGCACTCTAAAGCCTGGTACACATTAGTCAAGTAGAAAGAGCAAGTGACGTATGATATGTGATGTGTCACTTGCCACAAAGAGGCAAGTAGAAAAACAATTTACTGGCAAGTTCATTGTTGAGAAGCTGTCAAGATGAGCACATTACAACCCTATAGACATCAAATAGCATTGGTGATAAATATGGGAATTCAAATTATTTTGAAAGAATTGGAGGAAGAAATTAAGAAGGGTGAAAAAAAGAGAATATCGATAAGAAAATGGATAGATAGGCAAGATTCACTTGGAGCTACAAATGTGTTACTCAAAGAACTTGAAATGGAAAATCCTAAAGAATATTTCAGGACTTTATGAATGACTGAAAGTTGTTTTAATTTTCTGTTGGATAACATTCAGTCAGATATTCAATGAAGTGACACCATTTTCAGAAGTGCAGTATCTGAAAGAACAAAATTACAGGCTGTGCTATACTATCTTGCAACTGGGTCTAGTTTAAGGACCATCACACATATTTTTTGACTTGGCAAATCCACAATATCACAGTTCCTTCCAGAAGTCTGTTAAGCTATTTATAAAGCATTGAAGGACTAGATCAAGGTAATAAATGAGACATTATACATAATTCAAAGTACAAAACTATTTATTAGCAAAATTAGTATCAACAACACTGAGTGCTGTGCCAATGATATCATGGTATTGAGCACTCGGATTGCCATTTGCCAACTCATGTTGTGATATGACACATCACTTTCAGAAGATATTGATATTCTAGAAGGAGGACGGTATGATAAGTCCTGGAGGTTTCGAGGAAATTGTTGGGTGGCAATAGCTACACTTGCATAAGGTGTATATTGTTGGCGAGCAGTGAAAAGACACTGTTGAATTTGCAGTTGAGTCTGCAAAGCCAATGGTAATGGCATGGCCTTAAGCTGCATGCTGACATGTTTCCCAAATACATCAAACTCATTTTCATTTGAGACCACATTAATGACTTCAGACAGATTCTTTAACTGCTCCACCATTGCCATAAGCTGGGATGTTTTTTTTCTTTGCTTTGTTTTGATTTTTTGGAGGAACTCCTTGTTCAATTTGAGACTGAGGTGAACATCTATCCTCATCTCCACTATAATGAATAGCCTGTTACAAATAAACATAAAAATTATTATTCCATTCCTTAGGTTCCAGATACAACAGATTGGAATGTTATTGAAAATGGCTTCAGATATCAGTGGAATTTCCCAGGGTGTTGTGGAGCAATTGATGGCAAGCATGCCATCATTAAAGCACCTCCATCATCAGGAAGTCTCCACTATAATTACAAAAATTCAAATAGTATTGTCTTAATGACTATTGCAGATCATCAATACTGTTTTTCCTACATTGATGTAGGATGTACAGGAAGAGTTTCTGATGGTGGTGTATTTCATAATTGCGATTTATATCAATCATTGGATACTGGTATACTTTCACAAGGCCATATTCTCATTGGGGACAATGCTTTTCCCTTGAAGGAATACCTTCTTAAACCTTTCCCAGGAAGCAAACTTGCATTTAAACAGAAAATTTTTAATTACAGGCTGTCACGTGCACGAAGGATTGTTGAAAATAGTTTTGGCATAATGGCTGTCAAGCTATTATTTAGAATTACTTTCTAAAATCAATTGTGAGGGCCACAACTCTGGGCTTAAAGGGCCACCAGCTTGGCATCCCTGTATTAACATAGTCTCACATTGTCTTAATATAACAGTATTCAATAATTATAGCAACCAAAGTAAACTAACCATATTACTTTCACTGTCAGTGACTTCTGAGTGTAACTTTTCAAGTGATTCATTCAATAAGTTGAACCACTTGACAGATGGCATGTAAATTGCATCAGTCCCAGCCCCAGATTTTTTTGACTCCTTCACTTTTTTTAATTCCTGTGAATAAGTCGTCCTACAATTACAATAAAATGGTCATTTAAAATTTCAAATCTGATATTTTTGTGTTTGTAAATTAGAAATTTATGTCAATGTGCCATTGTTTTAAGCATGCTTGTTTTCCACCACATTTCAAAATGTCACCAAATGTCAAGTGTCAACAATGTTCCTTTGTCTTTTTGTTTCTCTGGTTTGGTAGTTTTTTTGGGATTTATATTGTACGTTTGATACAATAGAAAAATTTTAAATTTTGCATAATTTTAATGACTATGTAATAAATACATTGATAAATAGACCATTAATAAATACAACTAATTACCGACCTTATACTTTTTATTTTCATTTTAATTTCTTTTTCTGTAAAGCCAGGAATGTTCATGACATTTTCTAAGTTGCAATATGCCAATTGCCGAATTTGTTTATTTTTGTATAGTGCAGATTTAACATTCCATAGGCACTCATGTTTCAAATATTCGGAAACGAATTTCACCGTGGTTTCTTCCGTCCAACGTGACATTTTAAAATTCGATATTTTGCGGAATTATTAAGCAGCTGGCTGCCAACCTAAAGCTCTGCATGTCCTGCTAACTTTTTCATATAAATATTCGTTCCAGCAGCAACCAATCGCAAGCAGTATTTAGCAGTGAGGGATTGTGGGAAGGCGTTACTTGCCAGAAAAATTGAAAGAGATTCTAATTTTTTTAATTGCCTTTTTACTTGCTTACTTGACTATCTCAGCTAGGTTCACATGTGGCAACTTGCCACTTGATGACCTACTTGCTCTTTCTACTTGAATAATGTGTACCAGGCTTAAGTGCGACCAAGTTGCGTTGGACACACCAGTTCCCATTAAATCACTGAAGTTAAGCAGTGCACACCCACGTCAATACCAACTTGGGTGGTTGGTAAAGAACGTTGGGTGTTGCAAAATTAACCCTCTTCCTCGTCCTTTCACCTACCTCCTCATCTCCCGCGGGCAGCCTCCTAAGGGGTTGACCTGTTATGGCTGCCTGGCTTACACCCCAACCCACAAACTAATCCAATCCTAAAATTCTGTACTATATAGTAGTATTTGATGTATTATTATTTTGTGCCCCATTGGGCGATTGAAATAAAGAAATAGAGAGAGAATACAAAATTGTGGAAACCCAAAAGACAATAATTACCACATAAAGAATTATGCTTGGCATCAAATTGCAAGTTTTTGATGAAATAAGGACACTTGCATGCACCACACCAGGAACAGACTTCTCAACCTCAAACCCCTTGTTCTGTTCTGTTTAGTGTTGTTTTGCAAAGTTATGCTCCGTTTTGAACAGAACACTGTTGCAGAGTGACATGGCTCAGATTGGCATGACCAGTGTGAACCTGGCATAACTGTGTAGTCGAACTTTGCTTTCACGTGTGTGTCGTTATTTAGAGACCAAAGCTCTGTTCACCATTGGTTAACACAATTCATTGCACAATTAAGGCTGCTTCACACTCTACAAAGTAGCATGTCAAGTAACACGTAACGTATCTGCCACCAGGCGGGCAAGTAGCAAAAAAGTGATAACACGCAAGTTGTTAAGTGCGCAGGCGCCAAGAAATTAGACAACAGTGAAGTACTGTATACGGTATACCGTATAAGTATTGCCGACCAAATATGCAAGTACCGCTGTCCTTGCTCCGCCGTGATGCGTTCACAGCAGCTGGTGTGGCGTAGCCAACGGGGGGGGGGGGGGGGTGGGGGGGGTTAAACCCCCTTAGGCCTTGAATATAACGAAGCGCTATACACCCTACCGAGTCATATCCCACCCCTCAGAAAATCCTGGTTCACCCTATCGACAGTCATATCTCCACCTTCAGAAAATCCTGGCTACGCCACTGAGAAGCTGTAATTCAGCAGGGAGGGACTGTGGGAAGGCGTTACTTGCCCAAAAAATTGGAAGAGAATCTATCCATTTTACGTGACGGTTTTTCTTCATCACTTGCCAGTTTTGGCCTGATCACACGTGGCAGGTTGCAACTTGCTACTTAGCCCAGTGTGAGCAGCGTTTACAACTGAAGATGAAACTGAGTGTGATGAAGCAAACAATACACCAATGAAAGAGGGAGTTGATAATGGCAATTTTACATGTGAGGGGGTTTGAATCAAAGATGAACAAACTCCAATTTGAATATTTGCCAGGAAAAGCAAAAATCTGTTTCTCAGTAACCATCAGCCTATGAGAGATGAAACTTTTTCGGTTATAATTTCACTTCTGTTTAGATTTGAAAGCAAATGACGTGACCATTGCATTCAGCACGAAAACTTCTGTATGAAACAACTTTAATCTCATTTGTGAAAAAAAAAAAAATGAAGTTGCCCGACTTTGATACCAAGCTCCTCCGGGTCTCTAATGACCTTGTAGTTGACGAGACCTTAAACACCAACAAACAAACAAAAACCAAGCTCCTCAAGTCTTGGCCAGGTTACTGGTAAGCTACTTCAACATTCCAGCTTGGCTGCAAGTCCCACTAGTGCGGGGAGCGGCGAATTGCGTTGGACACACCAGTTCTCGTCTGATCACTGAAGTTAAGCAGCGCATCCCCAGCTAGTACTAACATGGGTGGCCGGTTGGAAAAACTGGGTACTGATAATACCCCAAAATCGTCGCATAAGTGTAGTGTCTGTGCAGTCTCTGCATAAGAACTTTGCTGTGGATGGGGCTCTAATGACCTTGTAGTTGAAGGGCCCTAAAACACCAACAAACAAACAAACAAACCCACTAATGCGACCTTGTGACAAATACAATTTGAAATGCAAAAGCTCACATATATGGAGTAGGCAGGCATCGCCCACAAACAACCGTCCGATATTCGTGCAAGTTCCAGGCGTCTGCCTGGGGTACCCAAAGTTAGAGCTAGCCCACCTTTCAAGGGAGCAAACTTTGGATTAGGTACATAGAATGTGGGGGACCCTAATGAGGAAAACAGGATTTAGTTCACAACGACGACTTGTGATAGCTAGTGGGGTGAATGAGGGCAGTTGCGGATCTAGGATTATCGCCGGGGGGGGGGGGGGGGTATTTGTCCCAAGGGGGGGGGTTGCAACCTCAAAATCCCCATCCTGGATCCGCGCGTGAATGAGGGCCTACTGGGAGATAGGCGGGAGGAAAGGATCGGACCTTACCCAGTCCACCGGCAGAATAAGGGTACGATGGCGATGAACAGCTACAATGAACATATATTCTACCTTTCTTTCTGCTTTGAAAATTCGAGCTCCCTAACTTCTCATGTCTGGTTTCCTCGCAGTCCCTCGGAATTCATGGATATCAGACTGTGTGCCGTTAGTGGGGAAGGCGGAGTTACTCCTCAGGTTCAGTTTCAGTTAATGTATTTAATGACCTTTAATCTCATCGTACCGTCAAACTCAAAATATTATGAGTTCTTGCAATTGGCTCATTTTTAGCCTCGTAGAATAAAGCACCAAGACACCCAGAATTGGTGGGAGTTCTTCATAGGTTGTCTAACAAAGAAAAATTTTGACAGATGATTTGTGCTGGTAAAATATGGGTGGGGATAATATGCCTTTATAATGCCAAAAGTGACCTTTTCTAGTTTTACACAGAGTCAACATAAGGGTAAATGGGAGGTAGAGTGGAAAGGTGTTAAAAAGAAAACAGAAATGTTCAAACTATCCAGACATCATTGTAATGGCCTGACCACCCACAAGAGTCATTTACACGCCCTGACCATTAGTGAAAAGTCTAAAAATTCTAAGTGGACATACGTAGTTGTTAAAAATTTTACCGGTAGTTTAAAAGTCTAGCTTCTGGTCCTTTTTTTCAAAACATGTTATTGATGAACAACTGAACTTGAAACCATTCTTGAAGTTTGTGTGTAGAGGAGTAGCTGTAGACCAAAAGTTTATACAAGGGAGGAGGAGAAGTAAAAACAATGGTCAGGCTTAGGTACACAGAGATGTTTACTTTCTTAAGAAAAATAAAGAAAAAGGTGTCAAGCATGTGAATACTAAATCCTGTATATTTCGTCTCTTTCAAATTCACCAGATTCTTAAGAAAGAGGAGGGGAGAAACTGTAGGGGTACTCTCTATTGGAAGGTTATTAAGCAATTTTAGGTAAGAGGTGAAGGAAGGGGGAGAAGGAAGAAAGCATAGACAGGAAGCTATTGGTGGTGCAATAATGGTGTCGTGCTATGCACTAAGACTATTTTCAATACAAAAGATTAATACCAGGCACACTGTACAGACGGTGAATTCAGAAGAGTCATCAGAGGAAGTTGTTCTGGGTTGAGGTGCAATTGTTTTTTTGTGAAAGAATTTCCAAGATGCTAGACTCGCTCATTTGTCGAAGTAATGCCAACTTCAAATGCAAACTAACTCCATTTGTCTAACACCAGTTACCCTTATCATTCATGCTTACATCCACCTACTCCTAAGACGTTTTTTTCCCTCTTCTTCACTCGTTTCTTCCTCCTCTTGCCCACTTCATCTTGTCTTGATGGTCTCCCTCTTCTCACAGTTCTACTTAGATGCGTGAATATTACTTAGAGGAACCATTTTCACGCCAAAGTGGTACTGTCAAAAAATGTGGCATCATTGTTTACAGAAATGACTATGCAGAATGCTGTATGGTGTGAAGGTAACATAGCAGATCATCCATTTGCATTGATGCTGTTTTTCTTTACTTCACTAACGTACCATTATACCTTTAGAATAATTTCTTATGACGATCTTTGAAATTTATAGTAAGATGGGCTGTTCATAAATGGCTGAATGATTGACTAATTTTCGATTAGAAATCTCATCCCGTGGTTCAGCCTTGATGGCCCAATGGTTGATAGTGGATTACCCAAACAGGTACCGATTGTTCTCGTTCATGTTAATGATTCCAGGTTTTCATTGGAGTCTACGGGTGCCGGTTCCGGCTGGAGGCCATGAGAACAGGAGCTTGCTGCAATCTGTGGTGCTGGCTCTAGCTTTATCTAGTCCCATGGCAGCAGGCTCTAGCTTTTTCTAGTCCCCTGGCAGCAGGCTCTAGTTTTATCTAGTCCCATAGCAGCAGGCTCTAGCTTTTTCTAGTCCCATGGCAGCAGGCTCTAGCTTTTTCTAGTCCCCTGGCAGCAGGCTCTAGCTTTTTCTAGTCCCATGGCAGCAGGCTCTAGCTTTTTCTAGTCCCATGGCAGCAGGCTCTAGCTTTTTCTAGTCCCATGGCAGCAGGCTCTAGCTTTTTCTAGTCCCATGGCAGAGGCTCTAGCTTTATCGAGTCCCGCGGTTGCAGGCTCTTGCTTTATCCAGTCCCGCGGTTGCAGGCTCCAGCTTTATCGAGTCCCGCGGTTGCAGGCTCTAGCTTTATCAAGTCCCGCGGTTGCAGGCTCTAGCTTTATCGAGTCCCGCGGTTGCAG
>JAAFCE010001963.1:17453453-17597889 GCA_013389805.1 Trigoniulus corallinus | reverse complement strand
TCCCGCGGTTGCAGGCTCTAGCTTTATCGAGTCCCGCGGTTGCAGGCACTCTCTGGAGTGGGGTGAGCGAGTGGGCCCCAGACCGTCGCCATCACGCGTCCGCAATGTCTTGGAGGTGCAGACCACGGTTCCCATGGCAGATAATAGAGAGTTTGTGGCGAACGTCGACGAAGACGATACAGAGGCAGCAATGCGATACGAGGTCAAATGAGGCAAATGCGCAAGCTCAATTGCTGGTCTGCTTTTCGTGAGCATGCACAGCTGCCTCATTTGGTCTCGTATCGTATTTTTGCCTCTGTATCGTCTTCGTCGACGTTCACCACTAACTCTCTATTGCATCGAGAATCTCCTGTGGTAGGGCCGGGTGCTCATCTTGTACCTCGGAATGGGCACGAGGGCAGTGTATTAGACAGTGTTTTCCTCAGCCAGTTGCTCACCAAAGCTGCTACCCCTATGCTTATTTATCGTTGTCTACTATTTGTTGGGGCTATCCACCGACGCAAGGGGGCGAGCTCCTACACCTGGAAATTTTGCCTCGCCTTCCCGTTGCAGGGTTCTTTTTACGTGCAAATGTCATCGTACACCACACAGACCTCGGTTTTACTTCTCAACCGAAGGAAGGCGCACTCAGGGCCTCTGTTTCGCCCGAAAGATGCTAACCTCCCTCGGTCCAGTATCGAACCTAGAACTATTGACGCAGATGGCGAAGGTGCTACCGAGTCGGGTTACCGCTTTGGAACACTGGTTACTGCTAATGCCGAAATCGTCGTAACAGCGTATTGCCTGTGCAGACTCTGCATTAGAACTACGCAGTGGACGGGGCGCTAATGGTCATTGTAGTTGAAGGGCCCTGAAACACAACAAAACAAATTCAAAGCAAAAGCGGCCGTCCAACGTTAACGCCGAATGATGTAGATTTTTAATGAAAAAGTATCCTAATTCGCGATTTCCTTCGTCTTGCTCTCTTTGATGGCTGTAGGCTTGTGATTTTCCTTCGGGCCTTATTTTCTGTGCCTCTCAGCCCTTGATGCCGGGCGGTGGAGGAGAGGAATCTACATGAAATCTTCCGCGACCAGAATCCCAAGCAAGCTACTACGTTGCGCGAAACACCCTCTAGTTACAGGCTAACTGTCCATATCTGAATATCCAAATGTAGAGTTGGCAAAGATTATTTTCCACAAGTAGTTTAGAGTTCCAGGAAAGGACGGAAGGACTTGTAGGTGGGCCATTCTTGAGGATCATATCTGAGATAAGAAAGCAAAAAATGAAAGGGTGGTGAATAGTGACCATTTGATCCCGGTAATATGTTTAACTATAGTTGTATGTTGGACTAAAATGGGCGCGACGATTTGCTACAAAACTAGGGCCGGTTTGTTCACTGTCAGAGGAGATCGATGAAGAGAAAGGACGAAGGGGATGGGGGTGTATGTAGACGCGACTCCAGAGATAGTAGGTAGCTATGACTGGTGTAGACAGAACAACGATGGTGACCACGAGGATCGTAATTCATAAAGCGATATTTCGCTATTTTTAATATTTTCTTGTTTGACATTAATATCATGTTGAAATTTAATAATCACTCCCCAACAACTCCAAGATTGACTGACGATCAAATTTAGTCATCACTCTTCGAGCGTCAAAATTGACAGGTATTTTTTCTTCTTCTTTGGCAAGCCAATCTGATAAGGGTCACGCTGCAATTTCTTTGTCACGGAGTTAATCCATTGCAAGTACGTGGGCAAGTGAAACTTACTTGTCACTCACATTTGGATTTCAAAAAGTATAAAGCAATTCAAACAGGTCTTCTCACCTACACATATTATCATCAGCATCTCAATGTCTGAAATAAAATATCTGTTAGCTGGTTTCCAACCAGGTACCTTACACCTAATACCCACTAAAAATTCTATACCATAGTTATTAAAGGATCCCCTAAGAGTTATAGTGAGGTTCCGGTTCTAAACATGTGTCCAGAGTTCTTCATTTCGCTGAGGTCAAAAGAATTTTACACCGTCCTTGGTTATTGAATTGTGTACAAAAGGACTGTGAAGAACCCTTCACATATAACAGTCATTAGAGAGCCGTCCACTGCGTAGTTCTAATACAGAGTCTAACCAGACACTAAGGCTATTACGACGATTCTTACGACGATTGATTGGGTATTGCCAGTACCCAATGTTCCCAAGCAGCCACCAAGGAGTGCCAACTTACTATACGATAGGGCATAATGAGATAGATCATTAGAACCATTCAGAATAGTGAGAAAAATGAAACCCCAGCAATTCGTGGACCATGATCATACGTCACGAGTGGCGAAACTTGTAGCGGAAATTGGGTCAAATTGATTGCCCCGGGAGCCGGACAAAGCGCCACCTTGGGGGGCGCCTTGTCCGCCTTCTGACAATCAGCCGCCGCTGCACAATGTCTGTACGACGACTTTACGGAAAATAAAAAGTGCCAATATATACTGTACGTGTACCATGTCTGCTCACGACAAGCAAAATGCAAGGGGGGGGGGCACGCTTCGGGTGGCTCTTGCCCCAGGCGCCACAACTGAAGTTATGCCACTGTTAAATATGTTATGTTACACTAACGTGTTGGGGAGAAAGCCAAGCAGCCATAAAAGGTCAAACCCTTAAGAGGCTGCTTGCGGGAGATGAGGAAGTAGGTGTAGACTAGAGCAGTGTTTTTCATCCTTTTTATTGGAACGGAACCCTTTGGAGCATTTAGACCTTTCGCGGAACCCCATACATTGACAGAAAAAAGACATTAATTGAAACGGGTGTTTGTGTTGGCATAAGCAGTTGAACTTGTGGCCTAATGTTTGAGAGAGACACTCGAAGTTCATCTTCTACAGGCAAAAGTCGTTCTCGTTTCTTGTGTTTTCATATTTTACCTTGCCATTGGCGGAACCCTTGGGCGGACCTCACGGAACCAGGGTTGAAAAACACTGCTGTAGAGGATGTAGGAGAGGACCAACGGTCATTACCAACCACCCATGTTGGTAGTAACGGCGGCTTACGTTGCTTAACTTAAGTGATTTTACAAAAACTCGTGTGTCCAACGCAACTTTGATGCACGGTGGGTCAGAATGTTAATTAGTGTCTTAGTAGGTCTTAAGCCAGCTTTTACTTTAAAACTTTCTCTTCAGTTCAAGATGCCTTCCTTTAAAAGTTTCAGACTTTTTTTTTAAACCGATAAGGCAGTGTGTGATACTGAACACACATTTCCCACGCATTATTTGTGTTTTTTGTTTTTGTTTTAGAGTCCTTCATCTATAAGATTATTAGAGCTCCGTCCACTGCATAGTTCTAATGCAGCGATTGCACAGACACTACCCTAATGCAACGATTTGTGGGTATTATCGGTACCCAGTTTTCCCAAGTGGCCACCAATGTTAGTACTAGCTGTTGTTGCGTTGCTTAACTTCAGTGATCAGACGTGAAACTGGTTTGTCCAACGCAATATAGTAGCTCCTGTCTGGTAACAAGAAAGAAAGACTGGTGTCCAGGCTCTCCTCCTTCTTGAAATTTCATCTAATCGCTGAGCGGCTTATTGTGATGGGCACACCAGTTCTCGTCTGATCACCAAAATGAAAAAACGCCACTCCAGCTAGAACTAACATGGGTGGCCGCTTGGAAAAACTGGGTACTGTTATTCCCCAATAATCGTCGCATTAGCGAGGTGTCTGCACATTATCTGCAGTAAAACTATGAGGTGGACGGGTCACTAATAACCTTGTAGTTGCAGGGCCCTAAAACACCAAAAAACCAAAAAAGGGCCTAAGGATATGGTAGTGTGTCGGGTAGATGGGGACGTGGAGGGCTAGAACCCTGCCACAGACGGGATAATATCTTGATGATGATAATGAAAAGATATTTGCAACCGTAATGCGTTATTGTTGAAGGTGTCACTTGGCATAACAAATATTGGATTGCTATATTGATACTGTATTGTTGTTATTAATTTGCACCCAAGAATGTTCAAACAAATGAAACGCAACAATAAAGTAATCTCGCTCAGACACTAAACTGTTCTAAGTTGGCAAAAGGTGTCAAAATAAAACATTCTTCAAAGTATAACATTACTGCATAATTTGTATTCTGTACAATCATACACCGTCCTCCATATGGCAAGTGGCTAGGAGTTCCAATCAGTATAGCACTTAATAGGAAAAAAGAGCACCAGTTCTCGTCTAATCACTGAAGTTAAGCAACGCAACCCCAGTTAGTACTTACATGGGTGGCAGCTTGGGAAAGCTGGGTAAGGTATTCTCGAATAGGAATCTTCTGGCGGAACGCACTTCAGGTTAGGCTGAGAAATCCGACACAATAAATTGGCAAGGGTAGCAATTATTCCGGAGGGCTGTAGCTAGAACCAAAAATTTGGAAAAGGTTATGAACAATGCAGAAGGCACCAGCTTAGCTCACTTTTACCAGGGAGATACACGGGCCCATACTGGTATGCGAAAAATGACACAGGACTCTTTGTCTACTTCGTGGCTGGAAGCTATTCCTCCAAGGGCTACGTGAACACCTACAGTCTCTTATTGGGCGAAAAAGAGGGGAAAAAAATCGAAATTGGCATTTTACAAATAAAACTGGTTAATCAAATAAGTATATATATTACGTTGGCACACAAAGGAGCTTTACTTAGGAGCTGAACTGAAACCCTGTTGGTACTAACATGGGTGGCGGCTTGGAAACACTGGGTACTGCTAATACCGAAAAATCGTCGCATCAGCATAGTGTATGTGCAGTCTCTGCATTAGAACTACCCATTGAAGAGCCCTAAAACACCAACAAATCAAATTCAAATAGGAACTGAAACCATTACTTGCAGTTATGTCGTCGTTTGATGTCACATATCCCTACCGAGAACCTTTCCTACATGGAAAGACACCTGTTAAAAATGTTCTGCAGTAGATAAAATGAAAGAAATTGAAGATTTTAAGAGTTGAGAACCTTTAGTAATGGAATAACTGGTCTATATCCAAAATTGACATGCAATTAAATTACGATACGTGTTAATCTTCTTATCAATCGTAAACAAACCACAGAGATTTAAAAAGTGAGTTGCCAACACAATCCTCCCCCTTTTTCTGATTTGTATTTACGCCAAACTAATCACAAACAAAATAATCCTTATTCAATCCATCATGTAATCAGCATTTACAATTGTTGAAATCAAACTCTTCTGAAACTTTTTCCTCAGGTTTTATTTATTGCTTCCCCTTTCACCATCTCAAATTGATTATTATTGGCTTTGAACATCTATTAACAAATTGACTCTGCACGCAAATGTCAGTTTGGTCAACTATTTTCTCGCTCCCGTATGTACTGAGTGAGTGACCACCCTATCCCCTGTTAAAAATAGGACTCCCATCAATGTTTTTTTATGCTTCACTATTGATGATAACCAGTTTGCGAAAATTATCACTAGATGGTTGCCCCACCCATAACACACGCACACACACACACACACACACAGACGTAGACAAAAAAACCCATGTCAATTATCGTCATACTGATGTTGTCCTTTAGGAGCTTCCAACAACACCTGACCATCAGCAAAATACTTAAGTCAACTTTTATGTAAGAAATGAATGAAGCAGGGCAACCAAGATGTTGTGTACTTCTTAATCTGATCGCTTTTCTCCAAGAATGATTCACCTTAACACGATAAGATACACCCTAGGAAATGGTACTGCATATCTGAAGGGGCTTATTGTACCCCTCCCTCCTCCCCTTCTTCCCCTCACTAAGCAAGCTCTAGAAATCTAGGTGTGGACTATAGATATTGCGACAACACATTTTTTTCTGAATGCAGAAAAGACATTTCAATACCGTCCTTTATTTAGTTATTATCAATAAAGGCGAATGCACTTAACTGTAGTTTTGAATTACAGTCAAATACAAAGTTGAACAATAGATGTAGTAATTAGGGGAGTCACCCTCTCTACCGGGAAGAATTGATATCTAACAATTCGTTGCCCTTTATGGCCTCTCTGATAAGAATAGAAACGACTGGGACAATTCCTATTATGGTACCTGGAAGGTTAGTTTGTGAGTTTTGTCCTTATGATCATGGTTGCTGCAGCATTTTCGAGAGTCTAGTTGAGGTCAACGATTTTGCTTTGGAATATTAAATTGGGAATACCGGTAAGTTAGTTCCTGTCAGCCTCCTGTCGAACTCAACACCAAGGCTACTGTAGATAAGGTAGGCCACTCAGAGCGATATAACCAATGAAATTTAGGCATGGCTGTGACCTCACCGTGGAGGCATTCACTACTAATACTGTATACAGTAAAGAGACCACACTAATAATTAAGATTCACACATTTAATTAAGACAAAGAAGAAAAGTATTTTATCAACAATAAACCCACAGTAGGACACAAATAAACATAATAAACTCCACATCACAATTACTGCAGTTCAGTTATTTCTGGGTGCCCAGATTTGAAGAAATGTCGAAGTTTGTAATACCTGTAAATTACCCATCAGTCAATGAATCTTCCCTTGCAATAGTATTCAATCCAACTCCACTTACTTTCAAAAACATCTTGAAGGTGCCTGTAGAAGGATTTAAATAGAAAGATGGATTTGCTGTGGGTTTCAATGGTTTCTTCGGCAATAGCCAAGAAATTAACATTTTATTATTGCTTAGTTATTGTATAGTTATTACATACTGCAACAGAATAACCTGGCATCCTTCTGCATAAAAAAGTAAATTTATTTGCTGACGATATTGGAAAACTTTTACTAAACAATATTAGAGGTGTGATAGAAAAGGGAGGGCTAAGGATAAACATTAAGAAGATAGAGTATTTAGCTTTCAATTGAGAAGGACAGGAAAATAATGGTGAAGTATTTTCTAGGGGCAAACTGGTGGAAAAGGTGCAAGAGGTGAAGTACTTAGTATCAACGTTCTAAAGCAATGGAGATATAGACTCTGATAGGATCAATAGAATCAATGGGGGATGGTTGAAGTGGAGACAGGCAAGTGGAGTCCTGTGTGATAGGAGGGTCGCAATCAAGTTGTAAGGGGAGTCTTACAGGGCACTATGCTATATGGTCAACTATTCTGTACAGTAGAACTCCACTTTTCCGAACTCCGACTATCCGAATCACTTTCAGAATTTCAGAAAAAAAAATTAAGAGGGACTGTACTGCGATTTGCAAAATAATGTGCGACTTGGCTGCCTGAAAACGGATACTGACAGTCAAACAGCTTACTTTGACCGAGATGTTCAGCAAGCAATGACTTTCATTTGCAGTATGGTACACGTACTAATGTACAGCCCTTTTAAGTAGGCTTAATATGTAAAAGTATTGTCTTTTCATTGAATTAATTAAAAGCTCTCTTTATTTAAAAATAGTTTTTTTCTCCCATTTCAGCATACAAACAGTAATAAATTAGACCCCTTTTTCGGAAAAAAATCCAATTATCCGAATTTTCGATTATTATTCGATTATTCGAATTTTCGATTATTCGATAAGAATTCTGTGGTACATGAGTTGTGTGTTATGAGCTGATAGAATGAAGAACGAGTATATTAGAGGTAGCCTGGGTGTGGTGGACATCATGGAAAATAATGGAGAATACGTTGAGGTGGTATGGACACATGATGAGAAGAGGGGAGGCGGAGCTCATTAGGTCCATTGTAGGAATGCTGGTGGTCAGAAGGACCTGGTGCAGGGGAGACTAAAGCAGACATGGGAGCAGGTTCTCCATAATGATATGGATGGGTGTGTGGTGGACAGGGACCAGGGGGCCTAGACGGAAGTGGAGGGCTAGAACCCATAGACCTCACCCTTTCACATGTAGGTTAAGGGTATGATGATGATGATGACGACTATTCATTTATTAACTAGTAAAATGTTTTTGATATATACATATTTTTGAATCTCCTTATGATTATTTTTTGATTCTGTTTCCTTATTTAAAATAATTATAAAAACGATCGCCTTCAACAAAATTCATTGTACTGTATATCTAAAGCAGTGGTTCTCAAAACGTGTTCCCTGAAACAACTTAGTGTTCTGTGAAAAAAATTAAATGCACAAATAAAGGTCTTGGAAAAAATCGATACAATTTAAAATAATTTTCGGATAGGATTGTAATCAGCAAACGCAAATGACATAGTTGTTCGTTTTATAGTTATATAAAGTGGTAGTAAGTGCTAAGTGTAGAAAGGGAACAACGTGCTTTAAAGTTTATGTTGAATTGTATGTGTCCCATGAAGTAAAATGTCACAGTTTAGTGTTCCCTGGCTAAGAAAAGATTGAGAACCACTGATCTAAAGTATGTCCATCAAGAAAATTGTATTAATGTGTTTGCTAGTAAAATACAGTAAAATCCGTTTAACACGAAAACGTTTAACATGAAATAACGGTTAACACGAAACAACACTGTGGTCCGGACAAAATACTCTGTAATTCCATATATTTTGTTTTTCTTTTAACACGAAACAAAAATCCCTTAACACGAAATTATTTTCCTTCGCAGCTAACAAAATACTGGATATACAGAATATACCGGAGTTTTCGTTAAACTAAACAAATAAACAATGGTCGCCACCGTTGCTAAATTACATCCTGGGTTCGGGATGGTAGAGCAGTTGGTAGAGGCATGCCATTGACAAACCTTTCAAACTACGGGTAGGGGGACCTTTTTATTGACAATTTATGATCAAAAAGACACTGAAAAACAAAGCACATTTTATCCCAAAAACAATCATTCTTTTAGGTTTTTTTAAATTATGCATTTGTAGCCTACATCAAACTTTAAATTGAAAATATTGAATCTAATATGATGCCCACAAATGTAACTTTTAGTAAACATCATCACACCCTCATCCCACCTGCAGCATGGTCGGATCTGTGGGCCCACTGAACATGCCCTGGACTGGGGGCATCTGGAACTCACAGGAATATTGGCCAGGTTGTCTGTGGGGGGTGATGGCCTACCCCATTTGTTCCAACATTGCATTATATAACCAAAATAGAAACTTTGGCAGGTAAATTAATGCTTTGTTGGTTATATTACTAAAAATTACAAGTGTAACTTTTAGCAATACAGTGGAACCCACTTATCTTGACCTCCATTAACTAGACAACCCTTTTAAGTCGACGTTTTTGAAGTGAAACCACCAAATTCCCCCTTTGCCCTATTAGTTTCTGATCGCTTATGTCGATCCTTTTATGTTGATGACCCCTCATATGTCAAGCACACAAAGGGTCAAATTTGCCACTCAATTTTGGTTATGTCGATCCCGGAATCCCCTTGACTGCTGGCTTTTGAATACAGTATTAACCTTCCGTCCACAAGTTGTGGGTCTCGGCAGACCCCAGACCTACAAAGTTGTGTCTACACAGGGACCACTTTCTCCAATCTTAAACAACGTTTGAGTACCTTGTCCTCAATGTTTTCTTTACCTGTCTAGGGAAGTTGGCAGGTCTCCTAAGTAATTAGCATATTTTATTTTGGTTGGCTGGTCAGAAACACTGGTTACTAAGGCAGAAATGGGAGCAGGATATCCATAAGGATATGGTAGTGTCTGGTGTGGGAGGGGACCTGGTGGGAGATAGTTAGGAGGAGAGGACTAGACCCTGCAGATCCGACCCTGTCATAGGTGGGATAAGGGTATGGTGATGATGATGTTTTGTCTTCTTGGGGTAATATAGAATTTTTACAGCATGTTTCCAAATTATTTTCATTTCTAAAGCTTCATATGGATGGTATTTAATTCAATATCCATAATTTAATCTGAACATTTAAGCCTTGAAAATCAAAGTCTTTTTGGGGTCATCACAGACCCCACCTTGTAGTGTGTGCCAGAAATCGTCACCTTGTGGACAGAAGATTAACCATTAACATCATTGCACCTACAATAGGGGGTGCGTGCGAGCAGGTGGTGGAAAGGGACGTGGTGGCATGCAGGGTGGAGGGCGACTTGGTGGGAGATAGGCGGGAGTGAAGAACTAGAACCCACAGGCCCGACCCTGCCGCAGGCAGGAGAAGGGTGAGATGATGATGATGATGATGATGATGGCCTACAATAGGGGGTGTAGTAGTTCACTGCAGATGTGTTGTATGTATAAACTCATGTGCATTGCACATTCTCCTTTATTTACCCACACCATTGCCGTCATATTGGCGTTTGGTTATCTCGATCATTGGTTATCTCGATGCTTTTTAGCAAACCCCTATGCCATCGACATAACAGGGTTCCACTGTAAATCCAATTAATAAAATATGACATCATACAAAAGAACAATTATGGGTTTTCTGCATGAATCGCTTAACACGAAATTCTTTTAACACGAAAAAATATTTTTGTCCCGTCAGTTTCGTGTTAAACGAGTTTCACTGTATATCAAATTTAAATTTTAATGTATTTTTTAATCTACCCATTATTATTTTCTTATTTGTTCCCTTATTTAGCACAAAATTAGAGAAATAATGTTATGCAAAACCTGCACAGAATATGTAAAGTAAGCTCTTAAGCTACTACTTGCTTTCCCTGTGACGTAGGGGGAGGAACTAACAGTGAAGAGCAAAATATGTTTTGGCAAAAGTGTTTTGGCAGGTATTTTGGCACTGTGTTTTGGCAGGTATCTTAGTAATACCAAGGCAGACTTAGTTGAATTCAGAATGGTGTAGATCAGGAGTGGCCAATCTTTTCAGCAGGTTGGCCAAATTTAAGAAAGAACATTTCCTGCTGGGCCACAAACCTAACTATTTTTGTTGAATTAAAGTAAACAAGCAAGCGGGCAGCAGCTTCCAAGTCTGTTGCTTTCATATGTCACTTCTGTGCATCACTTCCAAACATATGAGATTGTGGTCAAATGCTTGTCTGGTTTATACCAATTCAAGATGTGATGTTGCATTGGTGATATGTGCAATAATGGTATGTTCATTTGACCTAGCTCTGTGGGCTGCAACATGACTACTGGTGGGTTGCATGCATCCCTGTGTGTCCTATGGGCCTCGTTTTAGCCACCCCTGGTGTAGATGCAACAGTCAACTCCCACTGCAGTTCCCTTCTTCATTGCTGCCTTCAGGCGCCATACTTTCTTGTGCCTAGTGTAAAATATTGTTACTAGTACATATAATAGGGATGTTGAAATTAGTCGTAAGGAGTGTTACAAAGCCTGAATATGAGTAATGAATTCGTTATTATAGTTTTGCATTTGTTATTCATGAAGGGGTATTGAAATTAAATGTCCAAATGACTATCGCCACCTAGGGATGGTTTTAAGAAATTGAGGGTAAAAAACACCCAGACTTCATATGCTACCTTGGTGTATGGTTTTACTAGCATGGTGTGCAAATTTGTGTGCACCTTTTTTGAATCCAATTATGTGATTTTAGTAGTCTTCTCATTTGTTTATAAAGGGTATACTTTTAAATTTAATTTACATTTACTTTGTTCATTTCTTATTTTGATGTTTCAAATGTATTTTGCATGTGTAATATCATAGAGGTGCTACCTCATTATTACATCTCAGCAATTGTGAGGGTGTGGTCTGCTCTGTGCAGTATGATCGGCCCCAACCAGTCTGAATCGTAACTAGCAAAAGCTATGATTATGGAGGCTTCTAACTATTGCCAGAGTCGGGTGGGGGGTAAGTGGGAGGCTTGTACACTTGACACACTCATATTTGTAGTGGGAACGCCCCCTAATAATGCTGAAAATTTACAATATGATAATATGGTAAGTAATGAATGATATTGCAATGACCTTTGGAATGGTCCTACTTCTTCCACTACTAAGTCTGCTTCATTTTGCCCTGCGAATCATACAAATTTAATGCTTCTGATCACCAAGAGTGAAAACACAGCAGCAATATACCATGCCCAGTACTCGGGCACAAAAACGTAGCAGCTGATATCAGAAAGGTAGTTAGCCGAATAGGGAAGACGAAAGCACAGATTGAAAGTTTGGGCCCCATGACAAATGTTTAGACTCAATATTTATTTATTTATTTATTAATTGAACGCCCAAATGGGCACTGAACAATGCAAATGAATTTACAAATCAACTGAGTTTAAATAAACTGACACATGAGCTCTCTGTGCAAAAGGGTGAATTCAGGAGAAACTGAGAATTAAGTTGGGCTACTGTGAATCTAGTATCGCTGAATACGAAAGTTTGTTAAAATGAGAACATGATTTGAGGCACTTCCTGTTAGTGCATATAAATAGTTTTTTGCGTACTGATAATGGGAGAGAGTTCCAGACAGCGAGGGTATTGAAAGGAAAGCGCTATCAAGAAGCGATGGGAAAGGCACGTGTAGTTTTAAATTTAAAACGGCGAGTAGACCTAAGTCCGACAGTGCTTTCAAACAGGCCAAGAATATCATGGAATGGGTGAGCAGAGTATCTCATTGCAGAGGAGAGTTCAACTAAGTGGTAGTATATTATGACATTGTTGAAAGCAAGTAGACTGTAAGAGGGACATATTGGTGTAATGCTGGTAAAGGGGTGTAATCTGAAAACTGCACGGAAGACTCTTAGTGGGTTGAAAGCCTTGTTTGTTGTGGAGGAGTAAATAGCGCAGGCATACGCAATAACAGACAAGACTTTGGTTTTAAATAAGAGCACAAGTTCTTTCTGGGACAGGGTCGACTTGAGGTGGAGGAAAAGGTACAATAATGAATTTACTTGGGAAGCTAGCAAGAGAATAGAGTTAGAGAAAGTTAATTGGCTATCAAGTTGCACACATATGTTACTGAATGTTCACAAGAGACTGCACATATTACACAAGGCAGTGGCATAGCCAGGATTTTCTGAGGGGGGTATATGACTTGATAGGGTGTATACCTCTTCGTTATATTCAAGGCCCAAGGGGGGTGGTTTGACCCCCAACCCCCCATTGGCTATGCCACTGCCAAAAGGTACTGCGCATATACATATCTAGATTTGGAGAGACGCGTCCACTCCAACATTACATTTTGCCAGTGAAACTGACTTTTCTGGACTGATCCATAATTGATCCCAAAGATTTTTGGGTCCTCTGAAATATTTCATACTTTAATGAGCTAGTGGAGGGACTATGCAATTTGTTTATCATAAAGTTATGAATGATTATAACATGAATTCTTATTTTGTTGAAAAAATACTTTTAAGGGGGTGCCCAGGTCGGTTATCCAACAATTATGGCACACCTACAATACACTAATAAAGTAATTGTACTATCACAGTGACTGCTATTGAGCGTTTGTCCAAAATCAGAATACTACCCCCACCTGACTTATTATACCCTATTATTATTCACCAGCCCTTGACTCTATTTTCCGCTTTCCCATTGTTACACCCAAGCTCGCTTCGCTTCTGCATTCCACCTTGCGTTTCTTTTCTGTTCCTTCTGGATCCCACGTTGTGCTTTCGTGCTGGTCGTTTCTTTGTCTTCCTTGTGTTTTTGTATCCCACTATGTAGAAATATTTATGCTCCCTGCGTTTCTATATTCTGCTGTTTTCAATCCTCACATACCATATTTATTCTAATTAACAGCGCCCTCAAATAAACGGCACGCTTTATTGAAGGTACTGAATTCATCATCATCATCTAAATACCCGTATCCCGCCTGTGGCAGGGTCGGGTCTGTGGATACACTGAACATGTTCTGGCTGGGAGCACCCCAGCCTGGCGTCTGGAACCCACAAGAATATTGGCTCTTTGTCTGTGGGGAGTGCCTTATTAAAGGTGAAATATAAACAGCACTCTCCAATAAATGGCACAAGGAAAAAGCTTTGGAAAGAATTAATGGCGCGCTGTTTATTAGAATAAGTATGGTAATTGCGTTCTACCCTGTCTTTCTTATTTGTCCATTTCTGTGAACCACTTGTATTTCTGTGTCCCAGCTTGTCATTCTGTTCTGTTATTAATTTCTGGCTTTCAAATTAGTGTCTCCTGTTCGTTTTGTATTCCACCCTGGCTATTTGGGCTGTTCGTTTCAATGCTTCTGTTTTTGGCAGCTGCCTTCTCCACCTTCTGTTTCTAACCTATTGATTTCCAGGGCCCGTGTTCACAAAAGAGTCTATAGACTGGTCTAAATTGTACGTCCTATAGCTAAATTCTATAGCCAGGTTTTGGTCTATAGACCATAGTATCTATCTATTGTGAATACGGGCCCAGGTCTCGTTTTGCATTTTTCCTCCTTCGTTGTATGCATATCCCTTTTCTGTCTGTCCTATCCGCTTGTTCTAAAGGTTACTACTCTGTACAACAAAAGAAGTGGGCAGGATAACACCAAAAAAAAAAATCTTTAGAAGAAAATGTGGACAGGATAAAAAGAAAAACTATCCTTTAAAAGGGTAGTTTGTCTCTTTATCCTGTCCGCTTTTGTGTCATACATAATATTTCTATTGTCCTTCTAGGGAGAGAAACACCAATTCTCGTCTTATCACTGAAGTTAAGCAACGCAATCCCAGCTATCAGGCCCTACTAATATGGGTGGCCTCTTGGGAAAAACTGTGCGCCGCTAATACCCTAAAATCGTCACATTAGCATTGTGTTTGGATAGTTCCTGCATTATGATGACAACTTCTTTGGGGCTTCTGCTCCTACTGGCGGTTGACTCAGTTATACACTCTATTCCCGAGTTTTTGGCTCGGCTCGCAAACTAGTATGCTGGGTTAGGCTTAATGGTGCATGCAGACAAAACCAGGGTGCTGGTTGTGAGCATGCCACCTGGTGGCTCCCTGTCCAGGGAGTTCTGCACTCCACTCAGTGTTTTGGGTGTGTTTTTTGACCCTTTACTTTCCTTTCTGACTCAGATGAATGTGCTAATCATGAAGATTAGAGCACTGGGTTTTCTGTTTCGTTGCTTGCGGGAGTGTATTCCTGTATACAAGCTAATTATCATTTTTTGAGCAAAAGTGTTGTTCCTCGTTTTATATTCTGCACCATTTTTGAGTGGCCCATCACACTCTTGTCTTGTGCCACTGTGCATGGCGTTTAATGCAGCTCTTAGGTCTATCTCCCATTGCTCTGCACTAGCCCGCCTCACTCCTTTCTGTGTTAGTTCTGGCATTCTCCCTTTACCCAAATGTGTTGTGTATTGCAATCTGGTGATTCTCAGCTCTGCACTCTGGAATCCTTGCCACCCTTGTCACTTCTTTCAAAGGGGCTTTCAGTCCTCTTGCACCCTCAGGACTACGTGCCGTTTTCTTTGTATTATTTCCCTCCTGCCAGGTGACGTGAGACACTGTTTTTTTTTCTGATTCGGTGGTATGGCACTTGGAACGCACACACGTTCACAAGTTTTTGTATGCTTCTCACATGTTTTGTATGCTCTTCAAGCGCACTCTTTTTGGTCATCTCCTTGATTTTTGTGTTTGTGTTTTTTTTATGGCGTACTCTGGTACATGCGAATAAATAATAATAACTACGCAGTGGATGGGGCTCTAATGACTGTGTGGTTGAAGGCCGCTTATACACCATAAAGCCCAATCTCCTTTTTCTTGTCCTATTGGTTTGTGTGACTTGCCTTGCATTTGTTTTGTTGGTGTTTAGTTAGGCCTTTCAACTACAAGGTCATTAGAGTCCCGTCCACTAGCACAGAGACTGCACAGACATTATACACTGATATGATGGTTATTGGGTAGTAGCATTACCTAGTTCATCCAGGCAGCCACCCATGTTTTTCTAATTCACTACACTGCAAGCAACCTTATTTGGCCAATATGGCAGTGGAGAGAGCAATTCTCATTCCTACATATGATACCATTAAACTCCTAAAACCCTAAGCTATAATTCCTGTGCCACCCACAATACTAGCAATAGTGGGCTCTCCATTGAGGAAGCCCTCCACTTTATCCTCTCCAAAGCTATACCATTGCTGAATGGTCCTTGGTAAGAAAGAGCAGTGGTAGTAGTCTGTCTGTGTCCTAATCTCCCTCAATTTATATAAATGATCCTTCTCCACTTGTACTCTGCCAGGGACATACTTCCAACCAGAGGTAAATTGCACCCCAGCAGCATCAGTCTGATAAAAAAACACCAATTCTGTGAGATATATGCCACTGGCTTAGTGTGTCCCACCCTAATTCCCTAATCATGTCTGTAACACTCTCCCTATGAGAAAACCTGTGGAGTACAATTCTTGCTGCCCTCTTTTGGATCGTTTCAATCTCTCAAATAAATCCTGCCTGAAGGAAAACCAAATTTGACAACCATATTCTAAAATTGGTCACACCATTTAAATATATGGTGTTTCTTTTACCTCCTTTATGCTGTCCCCAGGACCCTACGAATCACATGGAGGAATTGGCCAGTCCTCCCAACCTATTTACTAATATGATTCTTCCAAGTACCTTGACTATTTCAAATAATTCCAAGGTTTTTATGGGTCACAACCCTCTTCACCCTCACTCCACCTATGTAGTAATAAAAATCAAGTAGTTTCCTAGATGTAGATAATGTGAACATCCTTCACTTTGGCAGGTTTAAGGCAATCCTCCTCTTGCACATCAATTATACATCTTATCTAGGTCCTGTTGTAATTGTGCACACAATGATAACCCATCATCTAATACCCGAGCAGTACATGTGCCATCTGCAAATAGTGCAAGGAAGGAATTAATATTGAATCCTATGTCATACACATAGGGAATGTACAGCAAAGGACCCAATACACTTCCCTGAGGGACCCCTGACGTGGCAGGTTTCCATCCAGATGCACTACCCTTGAACAGGACCCTCTGTTTTCTATCAAGCAGATAGGACCTTACCCATTGATTAACCTGACTACCAGTATGTATCCCTAAGCTGGACATTTTTGAAAACAGCTTATCATGGGGTACCATGACAAAGGCCTGTTCAAAGTACAAAAATACAACATCAACCTGCTTTCTGTTGTCTAAAGCCTTTTGAATATAATAAATCAAGGAAGCCATTTGGGTGTCACATGACCTCCCTTTCCTAAACCCAAGCTTGTTATTACTAAGGATGCCTTTCTTTTCCAGATAGCCCATTGTGGATTAGAATAAGATATGTTCAAAAATCTTGGATTCAGCATTCATTAACAAAATTGGTCTATAGAACTTAGGGTCTGCTGTGTTCCCCAACTTGAAAATTGGTACCACATTAGCTAGTTTCCATGATGGTGGAACAATGCCTGTATCTAACGACTTTCTAAATATTTCCACCAGGTAATAGCTAAGTATCACAGAAAGCAACTGCATAATATATGGAGAAATGCAATCAGGACCTGCAGCCTTATGAACCACTAATTTACTCAGTAGTTGCTTGATCCCCACCCTTGTGATAGTAACCTCGTCCATTCCCCCTGGGGAATCCTTATCAAGTACCGGCTGCAAGTTACTTCTACTGCTTGCATTGACAATCATAAGACCATCCTTAATCACTGTATCCCTATAACCCTCTTTCCTACACCTCTTTAGATACCCCCAGAATGCCTTTGGATTTTTCTTAAGCCTATCTCCCAAAATGTTCTCATGAAAATTCCTGTAAGCTTTCTTCATAAATGCTTTAAACATTTTATGGGCGCCCTTATAAACCACCTCACTAATGACATCCTCCTTCTCCTAAGTGCATTCCTAATCCTTCAGTGGTTCCACAAAGCTACCTTCACCTCCTTAGTATAACATTCTGGAACAGTATTATTCCTTATAGTTTTAGTGGGGGCAGCTAGTTGTGTGCCCTTTTCTAAGAGGGCTAAGATCTTTCAGAAGATTCCTCAACACCATAGGAGTGGGATGAGTTGTTTAATTTCAGTGATCAGACGACAACTGGTGTGTCCAATGCAATAAGCCACTCGTGCTATGTGTTTCGCTCTTGAATGCATCTAGCGATTACCCAGCATTGGACGACACATCTAGCGATTACCCAGCATTGGACGACATCTCATGTCGGCCAAATGAGAGAGACATGGCGTTTTTGACATAGTAAATGGTAATAGGAAGGTTAAAAGGCAGGAGGAGGAGGAGATCTAGGAGGCGCCATTTAAGAGAAGTAGGTACATCCACTTGGCATGTAATGTCACGGAGTTTTAGATGACTGACTTTGCGTTGGTGGTTGACAATGGATTGTGGAGGCGTTTGGTGAATGGTGCAGTGGCTCACTTCACAATACACCCGAATACAAACACACACGAACTAAAGGCATAAATTAGTCTATGAAAATGAAATCTTCTGCACCCATCTGAGGGGGTACACTTGTATTATTTTTTTCTGTTTTACTAAACGATGTTAAATTTCTGAGGTTTTGTTTAACAACAACTCGTGCAACAGATGAATTTATTTTACTGTCATTCACATTTGATTTAAGAAAGAGGCAACCTTACTAAATTAGAATTAAAAATTCTTAGCTATCAAAATGCTCTTGATATTTTTGGGAGATATTTTTTGTTGTTGTTGTAGAGAAGACCAGTCTGAAGAAGGAATGTTGCAGATTGGTCGCTAGGTATTTCATATGGTAAATTTCAATGTAATCATAAATCAAAGATTCTGTGTTAGAATTCCAGACTTACCACTTTTTAAAAATCCAAACCCGTAACTGAAATATGATGATTCCATCAGAGAAAGCTGCGTGAAGCCGCCATTGGTAACTTAACATCATTTTGTAATGATCAGAACTAGCCCCCTTGGACACTTTGTTTATTGTAGAGGGTTGGTGAAAGGGCATTGTGAAAGAAACCTCACCGTCTTTATATTTTAGGCTCATGAAATGAATATTAAGGAAAGTATCCCAAATGTTTTTCCTCCAGATAACAAAGACTGTGTTGGGTAGGATGAACGTGATGAGAAAGTGTGATGGAAAGAGCACAATCTCATAATAGTGGAAGTTTCCTTGTTGCCATACACTGATAGTAAACTCTCAGTTGGGACACTCACGAATTTTATTTTCTTGCCCAAAAGATAGCGCGAAATGCCACCAAAACACAATCTATATCCCTGAATATCTGTCAGATTGCCATCATTATGATAAAAACTGCAACACAAAGACACATTTGATTTAATATGTCTTTTAAATTTTATGTGCACGTCTTTTCTGATATCTTTTAAGATAATAGAATGTCTTCAGTTTCGGCAATTACGATAATAACAGTACGTTTTCACATTAGGCACAACAGACTGACGTACTGCAGCGTGCCAATGAGGAGTGGGAGAAGGAAAACAGTGGTGACAGCAGTACTGGGAATTGAACTGACTTCCTGCACAACTGGTGGATACTGCGTAGGGAGCGGCTTATTGCGCTGGACACACCAATTCTCGTCTGATCACTGAAGTTAAGCAACGCAACCCCACTTAGTACTGACATGGGTGGCTGCTTGGGAAATCTGGGTGCTGCTAATACCCAAAAATCGTCGCATTCGTGTAGTGCATTAGAACAACGAAGTGGACGGGGCTCTTATGACCTTGTAGTTGAAGGGCCCTAAAACACCAACAAATGAAAATGGATACAGTGTTCATTCCTTCACCGAACTCGTTAGTCCCTTCGTAGAACGAACTGTTGAATGATTTTTGCCAGAATGATGAGCGCTTAATCACGTTAACCCCCCCCCCCCCCCGAAGTTGGCAATCCTACCTAGTACTAGCATTGGTGACTGCGTATTGCTACAGACTGGTTGCCCCTACAGACCGTTGTAGTTGAAGGGCCCTAAAACTCCAACGAAACGAAAAAATCACATGATTTAGGAGGACTGTAGTGGAATGTTAGATGTTCGCTTGACTTGCCCTACGTGTGGGACTATTGCGTTAGTGGGTCCAGACAGGGTCCAGGTTTGAGCCTGAATAGGTAGTTTGGCTTATTTCGGGCTGGAGAGCACCCCAGTATGCTGTCTGTCAACTGGTGTGTACGATATCATCATTATGAACGTAAAACTTACTACATGGAGTTAAATATACCTGTAGTTCGGCAAATTTTCGACTTGTAGGAACTCTCCTCGGAGTCGATGGAGGAAAACGTGCCCCGTTTAAAAACAATAGGCCGAAGACAACTGACCGTAGGAGTTGCAACATTAAGGTGGCAGCCGAATGCTTGAAATGACGCCGAAGAGATTGTTCATGTTTCCCAATACGGAGAAATGGTTACCGGACTCTGCAATGGATAAGAAAACGGTTATTGAGGATGACGATGATTTTTGTACGACCCGCCTCGGTGGGGCAATAGGTAGTGCGCTCGATTGCTGCCCCAGTGGTTCTAGGTTCTTCTTTCTGGCAAGAGAGAGGTCCGGAGTGCGCCTCCTTTCGGATGAGATGTAAAACCGAGATCCTGTGTGGTGTGCAACGGCATTTGTACCTAACAGAACCCGCTCTACTATGCAACGGGTAGATGAGGCAAAATTTCCACGTGTAGGAGCTCGTCCCCCCGGGGCGTCTGGGAATTCCCCCAACGAACAGTAGACCGACGATAAATAACCATAGAGGTTTCAGCTTTAGTCGGCAGCCGGCTGCGGAAAAACACTGTACAATAGATCACCCTTGTGTCCATTCAGAGGGACAAAATGGGTACCCGACCCTGCCATACGTGGGAAAATGGCTAGGAGTTGCAGTTTTTTTGCCTTGTTTTTGTAAGCAGGTCATTTGCCATTTTCAGGAGTTCGACCATTGTGCCTACAGTTTGTGCGCCTTTCGTAACAGCCTATTTTTTAAATACAGTGAAACCTCTCTATCGGGCCACTTCCCACGAAGGTCCACTTTTGAAAGAAGGAAAATTGTTTGCTAGGCCTACATGTGCTGTAGTTTGGTTAACCCTCTAATCGATCCACCCCCTCTGATGGGTCCCTTTTGTATATCCCCAAGAGTGGACCGATAGAGAAGTTTCACTATATACAGTACAGATAGATCGACAAAATTTCTGGTGTAGGATGTCGCCCTGTCTTGTTGAGCCTCTTTGCCCTTCTTCCTTGTCCCTACATCCGATATTGTATTTGGGCCTGTAACTCGCACCATGCTTGTTTAGAAAAGGGGATTTACTTTCGTACTTTGTGAATATGGTTTCTGGCACTGCTGGGTAGTACAAGCTTCTGAAGCAGTTGCTTGTAAGCTACAGCTGTGACGTTGTCTAGACTTTCTAGATTTTGATTTATATGACGATGTTTTTCTTACAACTGGAAAGATGTTATCCATCAAATAGGAACGCTTGGTCATCAGAGTAGGTCGAAGGCTTTTCAACATTTTTCCTTACCTTGTGATACGTGTTAAGTGACAATTTCATGAAATTGCCAAAATAGCAGATATTTATGACTATTTCCTCCCTTCTTTCTTAGATTATCTTGATAGTTGTCATGTAATAATCCACCCTCTCTACTATTGTTTTGCCCTGATACGCCCCTTGAAGAAAAATTGTTGTGTGTTGGTTTTGTAATTTCTCACCGGAAAATATCACAATTCACTCCTAAAGAAAAGAACTCGCCTCAACGGATCACATGATTAATGAGTCAGTAATCGTTTTCAAACCGCAAAATGACCTTTGATTTGACTTGCATTAATCTGCTTACATCGTGAAGATGTTCGTTCGAATCCCGATTTCGGACATTCAGAGATATTGCAATCCTAAGAGGTTGGCTTCACTGTGTTTCTTTGTTTGGTTTCAGATCTTAGTGATTGGAGGTTCAATCCGGGCCGACACAGAAGCCTACTTGAGAAATCGAGAATCACGGGAAGAGAGTGTGATGGGGCGATGGAGAGGGAGACGGGAAAAGTGGGATAGGGCGATGGAGAGGGAGACGGGACGAGAGTGAGAGACACAAGGGTTGACGCGTGACTGAGAAACGTAGGGAGAGGGAGAAGTATGGAGATAGGGAAATAAGGAGAGAGGGGACGGAAAGAGAGAAGGTTGACGGGAGACTGAGAAACGTAGGGAGAGAAGAATGGAGAGGGTGAGGGAGAGACAGAGAGGGTTGACGGCAAACTGAGAAATGTAATGAGAGGAGGGTGCAGGGAGAGAAGCATGGGGAGGGGGAGAGAGACAGCTAGGGTTAACAAGAGACTAATAAATGTAGGGAGGGGAGGGAGACATAGAACGGGAGAAATAGGGGGAGAGAGAGAGAGAGAGGTAAAGAGTGAGGGGGAGAGAAAAGCAGAACGATGTAATAGGGTGCGTCAGGGAGAGTTGTTTGTTGGTGTTTTAGGGCCCTTCAACTACAAGGTCATTAGAGTCCCATCCACTGTGCAGTTCTGATGCAGGGACTACACAGACACTACACTAATGCAACAATTTTTGGATACTAGCGGTACCCAGTTTTTCCAAGCGGCCACCCATGTCAGTACTAAAGAGCGGTGTACACTTGGCATAAATTTACACGCGTATTCTTACGCTGGAGGACCTCTGACGTCAGAAATTTGCAGCCAGCGTACTACCACAGTATAAAGAATATACAGTATGCGCACTGAATAGCAAAATTACTAAAGTTGAAAAACGGCGCCACCTGGCGGCAAGGAAGTAAAAGCTGCACTACATGCAATATTTACGTGCGTTCACTGATAATTAAAATTCGAGATGCGAGTTCATAAGGAGCGTTATTTTTCAGCAATTAATTGCAGCAACAATTCTGGGAGTAAACATACTGTATTTTAAAAATTATGAGCACAATCCATCTGCTAGTGGCAACTTAAAAGAATTCAATAAATTGCATGTTGTTCACAGGGCTGGCCTTCTCTATAAAGGGGCCCGGGTGCAAAAATCCATTTGGGGCCCCAAAATATTTTTCCACAAGTAAAAATAAAAGGATTCAGAGTAAATGGACTCCTCTTAGATGCCCTCCTTTCCCATTCTGAGATCCTTCCTAATTTTGGAAGGTATTACATTTTTGGATGTTGCCATGTGCGCTAATATGTCGCCATTGCATTTATGAGATGGTTTGAAAGCTTATGTGGAAGTCCACACCTTGGAACATTTTCAGTTCGACCTGTGTCATCATATGTTCTTTTGTTACACTTCTGATTATTAAAAGTATTTTGATTTTAACAACCTCAAAATAATAACATTATTAAATTATTTACTCTTAACCTCTAATTGACCCGCCATGGTGGCGTAGTGGTTAGCTCACTCGGCAACTATGCCTGTAGTTCTAGGTTCGATACTGGACCATGGTGGGTTGGCTTCTTTCAGATGAGAAGTAAAACCGAGGTCCCGTGTGGGTGTATGATGGCACTTGCACGTAAAAGAACCCTCTCTACTATGCAACGAGTAGAAGAGGCAAAATTTCCAGGTGTAGGAGCTCGCCCCGTGGCGTCGGCAGCATTCCCCAACGAACACTAGACCGACGATAAATAAGCGTAGGGGTGCAGCTTTGACCGGCAACCGGCTGCAGAAAAAACTATGTCCAATATATCACCCTGTGTCCATTCAGAGGGACAAAGGGTACCCGACCCTGCCATAGGCGGGAAAAGGGTTAGGAGTTGCTTTGCTTTGTAGCCTCTAATTCTGGGTTGTCCAACCTGTGACCCATTGAGGCATGTAATGTGGCTGATGGCGCATCATTTCTAATTATGCATTATAGCCTACAGAGAGTGAGAAAGAGCGACATCAATAGAATGCAAGTAACTGAGGTGCAAATGCTGCAGGATATGAGTTGGATATCCAGAGTTGATAGAATAAGGAATGAGTACATTAGAGGTGGCCTGGGGGTGGTGGACATCGTGGTGGTATGGACACATAATGAGAAGAGGGAAGGAGAAGCTTATTAGGTCCATTTCAGGAATTCAGGTGGTTGGAAGCACCTGAGGTAGGGGGAGACTGAAGCAAACGTGGGAGCAGGGAAGCGTCTGTAGGGATATGGAAGTGTGTGGGGTGAATGGAAACCTGGTAGGAGATAGGCAAGGGTGGAGTACAAGAACCTGCAGAACCGACCCTGCCATAGGTGGGATAAGGGTATGATGATGATGATGCATGTTCCCTTAGATCATGGGTGTCAAACATGCAGCCCTAGAATCCTAGAGTTACAACCCTCACAATCAATGTCATGTAGGATACATATGCAGTCTGCTACTCAGGTGTAACGTGAGGGGGACAGTTGCCCCCTCATGACAACGCAATGTTACTGATGTGACTCTTGGGGTACCCCGAGTTTGGCATGCCCACCTCAGATACATGACTTTCAAGGGCTACCTCATTTACTGGACATTAAAATAAATACATTTAGGATATCATTAATGAATCATGTTCTTTACCTTTTTAAGAACTCAGATTTTTTATACCATCAAAGACATTAACAAAAGGCTTATGTATCCAAATAAATATAAGAGAAATACAAAATATTTGATTGTACAACACATGTGAAAGCGAAAAAAATTATCAAAAAGTTACAAGTTTAAAAGGATTGAGTATAACTTGAAGTGTTTCACATGTAAGTAAAAATCGTCAAGTTTAAGGAGTTTATAGAAAAATTTCATGTTGTCACTTTTTGTTATTACTTTTTATATATTTAATTAACTGCACAATGGCATTTAATGTTAGATTGAGTTTTTTTTAATTAAATTTTATGTAATAATAATGCAGGAGTTGGGAATACTCCATTGAAATATATATAATATGTTTAGTTTTTACTTCCTTGCCACTACGTGGCGCTAGTGTATAAAAACTTTTGTACGATTAACATGGGGTGCACATACTGTATATACTGTGGTACTATGCCATTGCACACATGAGCGTCCTGTACGCTACTTGGGAGCATAAGCAGCTTTCAAGTGTAAATATACGTGCGTTTCCAAAATCAAAACTTTTTGATTTTGAAGCGTTTATGCCTGAACGTTGCGCATGTGCGGCTCACATTCTGGCAACTTGGACAGTAAATCTACTGATCTATAACATAACATAATAAAATAAGAAAGCGATTTTTAAAGTAAAAAAAGGTTGTTTTATTTTCTTATACATAGTTGCAAATGAGGATGCAAATGATAATTAATTATTATAATAATTTACTATATTTATGCCCTTAGATGCCTTTAACTAATAATTTGTCATGTACGGTTTTTCAATGTAAGCGTAGTGGCGTTCATTTTCAACAGCATGGGGCAGAACAAGCGCTGCTTCCCTTACGTCATTTTGTCGTCACATGCATGACGACAGGTCTTACACTATGCGTGAAAAGGGCGTGATCACACGAGAACTGGTGTGTCCAACGCAATTTTCCGCCCCCGTCAGGGAGAGAAAGCCAGGGTAATGGATAAAGAGATTGTTTGTTTGTTTGTTGGTGTTTTAAGGTCCTTCAACTACAATGGTCATTAGAGCCCCATCCACAGCATAGTTCTTATGCAGAGACTGCACAGACACTACACTAATGTGACGATTTTTTGGGTATTAGCAGTACCCAGTTTTAGGCATGAGCCTCAGTCCTTTTGCATTATGGTTATTGTGCGATGGGCCAGACACCATGCAATATTGTAACCAACAAAGCATTAATTTACCTGCCAAAAATTTCTATTTTGGTTGTATACTGCAGTGTTGGAACAGTGGGGTAGGTCGGCATCCCCCCACAGTCACGTAGCCAATATTTCCTGTGGGTTCCAGGCGCCTGACTGGGGTGCCCCCAATCAGAGCATGTTTCATGGGCCCGCAGACCCGACCCTGCCATAGGCGGGATAAGGGTATGATGATGATGAGCAGTACCCTGTTTTCCCAAGCGGCCACCTATGTCAGTACTAGCTGGGGTTGTGCTGCTTAACTTCAGTGATCAGACGAGAACTGGTGTGTCCAACACAATTTGCAGCTCCCACGGATAACGAGAAGTAGACAATGAAAGACAAGAAGAGATTGGTAGAGAAAGAGAGAACTCTAAAGTATGCTGAATGGGAAATAAAGTCGTGGTCCCGTGTGAAGTGTGCATTGTCAACTGCACGAAAGAGAATCCTTTCTAAAAGGAGGGAAATATTAATGAAAATTGATGAAAGCAAAGGTTTGTATCATTAGGTCGGCAGTCAGCTGCATAGAAACATCGTCCATCAGTTCGCCCGCATGCTCCTAACACTTTTGGGAAAATAATCCTGCTCTGGCGGGAAAGGGGTTAAGAGTGATGATGACTGATCATTGGAACAAATAAATGCAGAAAGTAAAAGCTGTTTGTTGTAGATCACTATGTGATCCATATTTCGAGCCACGGAATTTATGTTATAGATCAGTGGTGGCGAACCTTCTTTTGAAGACTGGTAACAATAACACGAAAGAAAACCAAAACGTTGTCCATGGGTCATGCGCAAGCACTATTCAATTTTATAAATAAAAAAGATTGTTATTAATAATGAATAAATTAGTTTGTTAAAGTAGCAAATAGAGAGCATCAGCATAATAGGTCCTACCCTTATCCCACCAGTGGCAGGGTCGGGTCTGCGGAATCTAGCCCGCCAGGTTCCCGTCCACCCTACGCACACTATGAGACTACACAAAGTAGATATGATTCACGTTCGGGCCACTTAAAATTGCACGGTGGGTCACAGGTTCGCTACCACTGTTATAGACCAAACTAAATGGACATCTGGATTATGACTTTGCATTTCGAAAAATGACAGTTGAATTTTGCAGCCACATAGACACCATCAATCTCGCCCTATTGAACGTATCCAAAAGTTGCAGAAGGCTACTGTGTGGTGGGTGTCTTACCATCTCGTTTTAGCAATTTCTTCATACTGTCGCCAAATTTCCTAGTTGGGAGATTTGAGTCTCTTTTGTTATGACTAACGAACTGGAGTTATGGAGACCCAAGGTCCAATCTGCCTTCAGAAGAAAGTTCGATACCTCTTACGGACCAGTCTAAACCTGTGGAAGGCTGACCTCGCCACAGGAGGGAGATTTATTTGAATAACAATCAAGGTGTTATACTAAATATACCGAAAGGTGTTCATGTGCCCCACTCAGGAATTTAGATTCTTATCACTGATTTCCGGTCATAATAAATCCAGGGTGACATTCGAACCGTATCGAATAAAAACATTTAACAGAAAAATACATTGTACCTTACCACAATGTATCTCATCTAGTTGTGTATGACACAGACGACTGTGAATAACCAATTTCAGAAGTTGTGAGTGTCCAAAATGAGAGGAATGGATAGAATTAAAATGAGCGAAAGGTCAAATAAGATGACGCTCAAGACGAGATTAGCATATTCACGGTTGGTCACTTAACCGATGGTAAAATGACACTAAAATACTGCCATTCTGAGCTTATATCAAACTGTGTGAGTGGAATTAGAGATGAGCTACTTGACATGCAATTTCAGGAAACCAATTTTCAGTGGAAAACAAACTTGTTGGATGATATTTTGACAGTTACACGCATCATTCCCAGAACTTTGACCCCCATCATGGGCATTAAATACCAAAGAAAAAATTGTGGCATGCATTATGTTTCACTAAGTAGCGGTAGTAGTAGTAGTATATAGAGAGAGGGTCACGGTCCCGAATTCATGCTTTTGGAGTGGCACTTGTACATTACTAGACCTCCATTTTGAGCATTAGCCTTTTGTAGAGTCAACAACTAAATGTTCTAAGGTGAGGTTAGTCTGCAAAACGCAAGAAGAGACAACGACAAACTTCCACCTTTCCCTGAGATAAAACAAAAAGACGTAAAACGGACATCGTTCAGGAAAAATCTACGCCTTCTGATACACAATTTACCAGGTTCCAGGTCCAGGTTTTTTTGTTTCATTTGCGTTTTAGGACCCTTAAATTACAATGGTCATTAGAGCCCCGTCCATTCCGGAGTTCTAATGCAGAAACTGCACAGACTACGCTGTTAGGACGATTTTGAGTATTATCAGTACGCAGTGTTCCCAAGCGGTCACCCATGCTAGTACTAGATGGGGGTGCGTAATTGTGGGGGATTAAAGTGATTAATTGCTCAACCTTCTGGCACAAAATTTGTGAGGAAATTAGCAACACCCAGTGTTCTCAATCAACCACCCATGTTAGTACTAGCTGAGGTTGCATCGTTTACTTCAGTGATCAGATGAGAGCTGGTGTCTCCAACGTATTACAGCCACTCCTGGTGCATTATCCAAGCTTGGCCCCACTGGAATATTGCCTCCAAGCATTTTTCCGCCTTCCTGCAGTGCGGCTTCTAACAGCGCCCCCTAACGTTTATGCCGCCCTGGACAAAAGGACAAATTCCCGCCCCAAGAAGCAGCACTCTGTTCGTTTGCTAATGCTATTCTGTTCAGAGCAGTATTATATGGATGTTTAAACAAGTTCAATCAGCGTCCTTTACAAATTCTGCGTTAATTTTACAATAATAGTGCAAATATTTTTAGCTTTTGACATAATATAAATACGCTATGCACCGTAATATTTTAGTGAACAAAGAAATCGATATGTAAAAGTGAAATTCTCTATTAATTTGGAATTTAAGACATCAGTATTTTTTTTACACTTACAGCCAAAATGGCGCCCAGGACATATGTCCGGGTTGCCCCCCCCCCCCCAGAGCGGGCCCTGCCTCTCAGCTCGCACCTCTGGAAAATAATATTCCGCAGCGGTTCATGGCTCTTCCATGGTTCAGACTGGGAGACGTTTATTGCGTTGGACTCACCAGTTCTCGTCTGATCACTGAAGTTAAGCAAAGCAACCCCAGCTACTACAGTGATGAACTCCCTAATTGGTACATCTGTGGGACCTGGCCAAAGTGTGCCAATAAGAGGGGGTACATATATTGTTTTATATTTGGTTTCTTTTTAAACTGGCGTTATGTATCCATTACAGAGGGGATTTCCTAAAAATTTTGGCATGTATTAGGTGTACCAATAGAGGGGTGTAGCCATTACAGAGGTGATTTTCTGGAAATGGTGGCATGTATGAGGTGTACCCATAGAGAGGTTTTACTATACCAACATGGGTGGCCTCTTGGGAAAACTGGGTAACGCTAATGCCCAAAAATCGTCGCATTGGTATAGTGTCTGTGCTGTGTTTGCATTAGAACTACTCGGTGGACGGGGTTCTAATGACCTTATATGAGTGTTCATGTGAGTGTATGAGTGTACCTACATACGAGTAAGTCGAGATACGAGCGAAAACTTCGTCGAGTTGTTCCTACATACGAGCGGAAATTCGACATACGAGCTGGAGTAATTGTTTAATTAAAATGCTTGCAACACTTGCCAATTTTGGCAAGTTTTGTAATGTGCATTACATACAGCCTGTACTGTTTAATCATGCGCCCTAAAAAAATGTGTACCAAGGACAACATTGAAAAGCAGAAGCACATGATCAGATCCCTGGATCAGAAGCACGACATCATTAAAAAGCATGACAGGGGTGTTAGGGTAGTTGCCAGTGCCTGCGAGCATAGTCATAGTAAATGTACATTATTTAAAATTTTGAAACAGAAGGACCCCACCGTGAGCATGACACTGGCCAAAGGGCCAGTGAATCATCATCATCATAATACCCTTATCCCGCCTATGGCAGGGTCGGGTCTGTGAGTTCTAATCCTCCACTCCCACCTATCTCTCACCAGGCTCCTATCCACCCCACACACAACCATGTCTCTCTGTAAACCTGTTCCCACTTCCGCTTTGGTCTGCCCTACTTCTGATGCCTGCCCCCAACCACCAGCTGTTCCATAATGTACCAGATCAGTTCCTCCTCCCCCTTTACATCACATGCCTATATCACCTCAACCTATTTTCTCTCATCTTCTCCGAAATGTTGCCCATCCCCAAGCTACCTCTAACCTACTCGTTGCAGACTCTATCATCACGCGACATCCCATTCATGGAACATAGCATTTGTATCTCAGCCACTGGCATTCTCCTCTCGTGGTTCTTCCTTACAGCCCAACACTCTGAGCCATGTAGCATAACTGGCCTAACTACACCGGCCAAAGGCCAGCGAATTAAGATGTAAAATTGATAAAAACACGTGTTGTTTACACCTTATATTACAAATCTATTTACATACCGTATACAGTAGTTAGGTTTCTTTTACGTGCAGGTGATACCGCACACACCTCATTGGCCACAGCTTTACTTCCCGCTCGAAGGAAGGCGCTCTCGCCCCCGTCTCCTTCTCTCTCTCCGAAAGAAGCCAATCTACATCAATTGAATATCGAACCTGTTTGTTTTGTTGATGCTCTAGGGCCCTTCAACTACAATGTGCTCCGTCCACTGTGTAGTTCTAATGCAGAGTCTACACAGACACGAGGCTGTTACAATGATATCGGTATTAGCTGTACCCAGTGATCCCAAGCTGTTACTCATGGAAGTAGTATCAGGGGTTGCGTTCCTTAATTTCAGTTACAAAAATCGAACCTGGAGCCACTGACGCAGTAATCGATCACATTACCTCTGCGCCACCGAGTTGATGCCCACAGAAACCTAGGGCCATTGGGACACATAACATGTATTGATGGGTACTTGGTTTGCGACTGGAGGAGAGGCTGTACCACAGGCGAACCATGATAATTCGTGGAAATCCTCTTTTAAGTTTCACAGTACAGTATGTGGGTCGTGACAGGTGGTTCGTGTTACCAGGAACCACACTCACGCTCCTCCTCCAAGACGGTTCCTATTAAGAAGGGTAAGCATGGCTCGAGAGACATATGCCTGTCCAATATTTTATTCCATGTCTTCTTGTTACTTTTAGCAGTTTTGGATAAGCGTAACATAACTTATAATCTACATTGCACCCTAACATTGAAATTCATAAAGCTTTTACAGAGAATTGGCCCAGACCACAATGTTGCTTCATTTTTGTCTTCCCCCTCTTTAGAAATCCTTTCTTGAAACATCTCTACGATGATTTGTGGCTGTTGGTTAACAAATGAAATTTTATTTTTCGTCTCACGTCCTTTTTTCTAGTTCTATCACGTTGGTCAGTTCCGAAAAAATCGGGTATTTTGATTTCGGAACTTTTAATAGAAAGTGCTGAGTTTAAGTGATTCCCTCTACAGAGACCAGACAAAAAAACACAACTACAACTACTCAAATAAAAAAACAGCTAATTCTTTTTCTTCTTTTTCCGTAAAGACATTCATTTTAATGTGCCTCACAGTTCTCTTATCTTTTCTGTCGGAGACCAAAATGGTTCCGAATAATCTGAGCTGCCCAATAGGAGGTCCCGTTTGAGGCCAAACTGCCAGCCGCAGCTGTCTATCTACTGTAGGCCTACTTGTTGAGACAACTCATACCCTCAAAAACTATTTGTATTTTTCTAGTACCTCGTAGATGAAATAGATATCAAAAAACGATATAAATCTTTTACTAAAGGTGCTTAAATTAGGGCAAAACTAGTTGCCTGTCCTTGTTTGCCAAATTTTTTCCTGAACCCAGCAAAGAAAAAAAAACTCCTACCCCTTTTCCCGCCTATAGCAGGTTCGGGTACCCCTTTTGCCCCTCTGAATGGACACTCCGGTCATATGTTGAACGATATTTTTCCGCAGCTGTCTGCCAAACAATGTTGCAACCCCTGTGCTTATTTGTGGTCGATCTACTGTTCTGCCCCTGTGGCACAATACATAGTGTGCTCGATTTACTTCGCCAGTGGTTCCAGGATCGATACTGCATCGAGGTGGGGTAAGAGCAGTTATCATCAGATCACAGAAGTTAAGCAACGGAACTCCAGCCAGTAATGACATGGGTGGCCACTTGGGAAAACTGGGTACTGCTAATATCCAAAAATCTTCTCATTAGTGTAGTGTCTGTGCTGTCTCTGCATTAGAACAACGCAGTGGACGGGGCTCTTATGACCTTGTAGTTGAAGGACCCTAAAATAACAGCAAATTCGAAGTGGATTGACTTCTTTTGGCCAAGAGAGAAACCCCGAGTGACCCTTCCAGTGGCGTCACTACGGGGGTGCGGAGGGTGCGGGCCGCACCGGGTAACACCACTCGCATCATGAGAAATGGTGTGACACCAAAGCAGAAGCGGCTTTTTTCGGCAGAGGGGGGTGACACCATGGTGTAACCGCACCGGGTGACGCCAACCCTAGCGACGCCACTGATCCCTTCTTTTGGATGAGAAGTAAACTCGACGTCCCGTGTAGTGTACGATGGCATTTCCACGTCTACTATGCAATGACTAGATGATTCAAAATACCCAGGTGTAGGAACTCGGCGGAATACCCCAACGAACAGTAGACCGACATTAATAAGCAGCGGTATTGTAGCTTTGATAGGCAGCCGGTTGAGGAAAACACTGTCCAATATTTCGCCCTTGACTTCATTCAGAGGAACAAGATGGGTGGCACCCAACCTTACCATAGGCGGGAAAAGGGTTAGTAGTTGCCATTGCTGCCGTTCGTTGGGGCACATAAACGAAGCCAGGGGATGAGCTCCTACAACTTAAAATTTTGCCTCATCTACCCGTTGCACAGAAGAGGTTTCACGTGCCAATGCCATCGTACACCGGGACCGGCATATTGCGTCGGTTCTCACCTGATCTCTGAATTTAACAGACTCAATCCCTGCGAGGACATTGCTTGAACATTTGGGTAGGCCGGCATTTTCCCACAGACAACACAGTCAATATTCCTGTGGGTTCCAGACGCCTGGCAAGCCCCTGGGGTGGTGCCCTGCCACATGCGGGATAAGAGGATGATGATTGCGATGAACCCCAGCTAGTACGGGCATGGGTGGCCACTTGGGAAAACTGGGTACCGCTAATACCCAAATATCGTCACATTAACGTAGGGTCTTTGCAGTTACTGCTTTAGAACTATGCAATGGACGGGGTTCGAATGACCTTTTAGTTGAAGGGCCTTTAATCACCAAGGGTCGTTGCAGTTACTGCATTAGAACTATGCAGTGGACGGGGTTCGAATGACCTTTTAGTTGAAGGGCCTTTAATCACCAACAAAACAAAAATGCCCCGGGTGCTTCCAACCACCTACATTCCTGTAATGGACCTAACGAGCTGCTGCTCCCCTCTCAATAAAGTGGCATGTCAATCGTAACGAGCTCCTGCTCCCCTCTTCTCATGACATGTCAATACCACTTTATTGAAAATACGCATAATTCTACTGCAATAAATAACTGCGTGTCAAAGCTACATTTGCGAAATATTTGCATAACAAACCGCACATTTCTAGAAATTTCTTTTTGATATACTTTGTTGTCAATATAATAGTTGTCATATTACTAAATGTGATTTAGGAAGTTATTAGCGATACATTATGCATGTAATACTTGTTGTTCTGAGAAAGGATTGTTACCACGCTTTGACAAGATGCTGACTTTCGCCATTACGCACTACTAATACTAACCTGTGAGATTATTAGTCAAAATAGTATTTATAAAAAGAAAAAAATGATGGTGTGCAAACCACAACACGCTTGGATTTGTCAAATTTTTGCGATTAGAAAAAGATAAAATGGAAATGGCAATTGGAAGGGGGAATGACTACGACACTTTCAGAAGACAGTAGTGGTCTTGTAAGTTTTCAAAATAAATGAGGGAGAGAGGAAATGATTAGCTTGAATTGATAATTGATCAAATAATGTGTAGTGTAAATATAATACCTCTTGGTGTGTGTTTCACGAGAATAAATTTAGTTTTTTTTTTCGGATAGCCAAGCCATTTAAATGTTAAACATTAAATCGGAAATGGCAGTCTAGTTCTCCTACAGGAACGTCACAGCAGGCGGCAAACTTGTCATTTGTTCAAATTCATGCTTGATGGGGCTCATAGAGTGCTCTTACTGCTGCTCCTGCTCTAGAATATGTATGCTATGAAACAAATAATCAGTCAGAGATTGAATAACCAATGAGGACATGATCCCAAACTTCTGAAATGGGTGGTCTAATTTGTTAAGAGAAACTCAAAGCGCTGCTATGTAGTCACGCTGACCTTTAGGCCGCTCGTATGGAGTGGAAACGACAAAACAAAATACAACACCAAACGAAAGGATGCATTTTTTTGGTTTGAAAAATGAAACAATAAATTTACGTTCATCTCTGCCTCCCTTAGGATCGTGCACCAAAGGAGTCTGCCCGGGGTACCGCTCCTGCTGCACTTTAACAATCCACAAATATAAGAAGCTAATACTCAACTGTAACTCCTGTCGATTTTGAAGATTAAAAACTGCCAAAGCCTGACAGACGTTATTTAAAATAAATCAATCAGTTTTAGGATTTTACCGATTTTCCTACACTTGCAGAATTTCCGAGGTCCTTCCTGCAGGCCCTATTAATAAATTGCAATTAGACTGTGTGAAAGTAACTTACTACGACGAATTTGACCTCACGAGGAGTTTCTGAGTTTTCTCAATAAGAATTTCGTGAACTCGTTTTAGCAACCAGCCAAGGTCAGGCGAGGGACTTTAGTAAACAGGTTGGCAAGACTGACAGGTGGAGCACTGGGACGGTGAACCCAGGCGAACATGCAGCTTTACAAGAAGCTCACTGAACAACAACCTGCAGTAGTTAGTTCAAAATTATGAGGTCACATTGATTGCTTCTCAAATATGGTCCTGTACACTGTACAGGAACTGCTAAATCCTACTAAGCAAGTGCCTCATTACCAATGGCGGATCCAGCAGAGATCTTGGGGGGGGGGATTTCAGATTTTGGATAGGTAAGTTGGGTGTACTTTTTGTGCGGGTGCGCCTCATTTTTATGCTCTTTTGAGCCTTTTGGGGAGGGGGATCCGCCACTGCTCATTACTACATACCCTTTCAACGCCTATGGAAAGGTCGGGCGCCCATTTCTGTCCCATTAGGACATATGTGATCTGAAACTCAACCGGTTTGTAGCCTAGTGCAGTTGACATATTTTCTTCAAGTATTCTTCTTCCACTGACTCAAGCGGGGGCGAACTCCTACACCTGGGAACCTACCAAACTTCACGTGCATTTTACTCAATGTAGTAATGGTTCATTGCTCTTGTGTGATAGGCAGGTCCCAATAAATTTGAAAGGGAAGTATTAAAGGGCAGTGGTTAGATCAGTTATGCTACGGATCAGAGTGTTGGGCAGTGAGGGAGGGCCAGGGATATAAAATGCTGCGAATACTGCGGTACATGGCTGGGTTGTTGAGTTACTAGAATTAGGAAGAGTATAATAGGGGTTACTTGGGAGTGGGGGCATCGCGTAGTAATTGAGAGAGAGTAGATTGAGATGATATGCTCATGTAATGAGAAGAGGGGAGGAGGAGCTCGTTAGGTCAGTTATGGGAACGCAGGTGGTTGGAAGCACGCGGGGCAGGGAAAGGCCAAAGCAGGACGGGGACCTGGTGGAAGATAAGCGGGAGTGCAGGGTAGAACCCTCAAACCGACACTGCTACAGGCAGAATAAGTGTATAATGATGATGATGTAATAGTGGTTCATTACGAGCAGGTGATATCGTGAACACCACTTAGAAATCACGGCTTATTTTTCATCTGATGAAAAGGGCACTGTGGGGCGTCGATTTCGCCCGAAAAAGGCCAAACCATCTTGGTACAGGATGGAATCGGAAACAATGACGCAGTAGCCCAGCACTTTACCTCTGCGCCAACAAGGCTGGTCGTCCTCCTAAGTAAGAGCACTTGGGCTTTACACAAATCCCTTCCCAGGTTTATTCCACCTAGGTCTTTTTGTGCCTCCGTATTGCCCTATTTGGGAATCCTCCCCGTGTTGGATTTTTTGCATTATTGTGTAGGAAGGATTCTTTTGCATCTCTCCGTGTAGGAAGGATTCTTTTGCATCTCTCCGTGTAGGAAGGGTTCTATTGAATCTCTCCCTGTTCACTTCCGAGTCTCTTTTGTCGGATAGAATCCACTAGCGTCGACCCTACGGTCCTAACGGACCCTACGAACTCACGAAATCAAACGCTCGTTAATAAGTCCTCGATACAGAAGTACATTGGGGAAATTCCATGAAATGGTTAACATTTCGCAGATTGCGAACTCTCTTGACCCGTTCTAAACTCCCGGTTATCTTCCGGGCCAAGGTTCTATCACTTATCCACTTCTCTGCCCCGCTTCTTTTCTCTCTCTCTTTCTCTCTCTCTCCAACGCCCAATTCGTCGAGCCTTTAACTGCGTTCTCCGTGCAATTTTTCATATTCCTCTCTGGTCTCACCCTTCTCGTTGTGGTGTAATGCTAAAATCTTACCACTACCCCAATACTTAATGATTTGCAATCTCCTAAATCTTGCTAATGCCCTCTGGGATCCCTATCATCCGTCTCCCGAAGTACGGCGTTCTCTCTGCGGCCCTCGGTGTTCATAATCATCACACCCTCATACCGCCTGTGGCAGGGTCGGCTCTACGGGTCCACTGGACATGCTCTGACTGAGAGTACCCCAGCCGGGCGTCTAGAACCCGCAGAGATATTGCCTTTGTTGTCTGTGAGGGGAATGTCAGCCTACCCCACGAATTGGGTGTTCCAACACCGCATTATACAACCAACATAAAAATTTTGGCTGGTAAATTAAGGCTTGATAGGTAAAATATTGCATGGTGTCTGACCTATTGCACAAAAACAATAGACAACAGGGATATTCCAGACCGCATGCGGCTGCGGTCCTCAGTGCTCAATTGCACCGGGAGCGGCGAGTTGCGTTGGACACACCAGTTCTCGTCTGATCACTGAAGTTAAGCAACGCAAGCCCAGTTAGTACTGACATGGGTGGTCGCTCGGGAAAGCTGGGTACTGCTAATACCCAATAATCGTCGCATTAGTGTAGTGTCTGTGCAGTATATGCATTAGAACTATACAGTGGACGGGTCTCTAATGACCTTGTAGTTGACGGGACCTTAAACTCCAACAAACAACAACAAATCAATTGCACCGGGAGCGACGAATTGCGTTGGACACATCAGTTCTCGTCTGGTCACTGAAGTTAAGCAGCGCAACCTCAGCTAGTACTGACATGGGTGGCGACTTGGTAAAACTGGGTACTGCTAATACCCAGAAATCGTCGCAATAGTGTAGGGTCTGTGCAGTCTCTGCATAAAAACTATGCTGTGGACGGGGGTCAAATGACCTTGTAGTTGAAGGGCCCTAAAAAACCAACAAACAAACAATCAATTGCACCAATTAGTCTTGTCGTTATTGCTGCCGTCATTTCAAGAAGTTACTGTTCCAAAATCTTCTCACGAGTGTTATCAACTGATTAATTCTGTTTCATTTTGTGCTTGTTGGCATTCAAGTTGTAGGCCTACTATTAAGTATGTAATAAACAATAATGTGCACATGTTTTCGAAAGATAAATTGTGGATCCATTGGCCATCTTAAATTGAACGACCGCCTCATTATTGGGAGATGGTTCAAACTAGTGTTAAATATCCTTGTTGAATTCAAATTGAGTTTAACAAGCAATTTGCTCATCTCAAGTTGAAGCGCTGCATTGTGATAACATGTTAACATATCTTAAGCAAAGTTATTGTTGTTTGCATGTATATGTTTCTGATTCTTATCTCTCTCTCTTTCTGAACGAGATGATCGACAAGTAAGCTATTTAACTTGAAATTAGTTATCGTTTACCTTTTCCACTAAGAATCTCGCTTCTTCCCTGCTGTTCACACACACAAGGATTACATTAATTATCTTTAAACATATTGTAAGTGAACCCCAGATTCACCTTCAAATTAGTTAATCAGCAACACTTTGACGTTTAGTCTTATCAATATTCTACTCTGGAACTATGGAATTACTATAAGGAGGTAATCATCATCTAATCGTTCAATAACACTATTAAAGTGGTGTAATAGATCTTCTTGAAGTCAAAAGGCAAGGGTAGCTCTTATTTTCTTGTTCGAGTACAGGTACAGAATGTTGCCATCAGGAATGGCTGGTATTTTTTTTTTTTTTTTGGTTAAATGCGAAAAACAACTAAGAATTTGCTTACTATAGAGAACGTTACAAGAATTCTAAACTGAAGATTGATTCCGCCTCACCCTTGGAACAACGATTCCCGCTCCTAAACCTCACAAATTGTGGTCTGGCACTGGTCAAGAATGTTGTCAACCTTAAAACCAGCAGCTTGTCACTCGGAAATTATTTTTATATTTTAATATGATGTGTTTTTGCACTCCGTATGAGGTTCAACGAAAAATATTCAGGGTCACGGGATCCCCTGCGTGTCATATTTGGCGACTAAATAGGGTTGTGCTGTTAGAATTGCAATCAGTTGTTTGCACATTCTTGTACTGTTCATGTCAGTTTCTGTCTCCTAATTTGGTGTTATGGTCCCTATGTTTACTTTCTCCACATTCTGACTGATTCTGGTTCTGATTCTATAATTCCCCACCCCTCTGTTCTCCTAGGCCCTGTCCACTTCTGTCTTCCACCATGATATTCTGTACCTTTCCACTTCCGTTTCCAACCATAATATTCTGTATTGGTCTACTTCGGCCTTCTACCATGTTGTTCTGTCTCTGTCACCTTCTATACTTGGGCCCTAATAGCTAAAGTAGTTGTGGGCCCTAAAACACTAACAAACAACAACGCCTTCTTTATTGTCGATGGGAGCGGCTGGATTTCATTGAACACAGTAGCTCTCGTCTGGTTACTTAAGTTAAGTAACGCAACCCCAGCTAGTACTGACATCTAGCATGGGTTAACGCTTGGGAAAACTGGGTACTGCTAATACCCAAAAATCGTCGTAACAACGGAGTGTCTGTGAAGACTCTGCTTTAGAACTACCCAGTGGCCAGGGTTCTAATGACCGTTGTAGTTGAAGGACCCTAAAACACCAACGAAACGAATCTACGGTATATTGTCGCCGTCATTCAGCTCACTCCTTCAAAATTTATTGTTGTCTTCACTTCTGCCATCTTATTCTGCGCCTGACCACTTCCGTCTTTCACGCACGCCCAGTTAGTACTGACATGGGTGGTCGCTCGGAAAGCTGGGTACTGCTAATACCCAATAATCGTCGCATTAGTGTAGTGTCTGTGCAGTATATGCATTAGAACTATACAGTGGACGGGTCTCTAATGACCTCGTAGTTGACGGGACCTTAAACTCCAACAAACAACAAAATCCGTCTTTCATATTGTTGTCCTGTCTAGGTTCGTCTTCTATATTGTCGTTGTCACTTCATTTACGCAGTGCCGGATTTACCATTAGGCTAAGTAGGCTGAAGCCTAGGGCCTCAACATTTAGAGGGCTTCAAAACTTAAGAAAAGGGCCTCGAAGGGGCTTGGATAGGGCCTCACTAGCTGGTGACGTCACACTGCAAAGGCCTTGTTATCTAGGAGGCTTTGGTTGACGACCTGTCAACTCAACTACCATCACGCATAGCTGCTCTGCGGCGTCCCAAGTCGCAGTGTGGTCACCATTTTTTGTGTTTTGTCATCTGATTCGACGGTAATAGCGTTAGCGTGTGGGTATACGGAACCAGGCATTCATCTTTTACTTATTTCCACTGCTAAACTGCTCATTTCCTGCTTGATTCTTGTTCTGTTTCTGCTCACTCCTCTTCTTTCATCTTATTGCTCTATTAATCATCCCAGTATTCTAATTCGCGATAATTTATAACCCTTTCAGCATGTTGGCAGTGTCGGGTACCCATTTGTCCCGTTTCAACCAGGATGGCGTTGACGCAGTATTGAACAGTGATTTTACTCCGCTATCTGCACATTCCTCTCATTTATTAGCGGCTGTATTGCGTTGGACACACCAGTCCTCGCCAGATCACTGAAGCTAAGCAACGCAACCCCAGCTAGTACTGGCGTGGGAGACGGATTGGGAACACAGAGTACTGCTAATACCCGGTGTTCCCAATTGTAACAGCGTAGTGTCTGTGCAGACTCTTCATTAGAACTACGAAACCTTTGTAGTTGAAGAGCCCTAAAACACCAACAAAACAAAAAAATCAGCCTGGTAATTTAGCACTCGATAAGTGCGTCAGTAGTTCTAGGTTCGATACTGGACCGAGGTGGGTTGGCTTCTTTCGGGCGAGAGAGAGGCCCGAGTGCGCCTTCTTTCGGATGAGAAGTAAAACCGAGGTCCCATGTGATGTATGATGTCATTTGCACGTAAAAGAACCCCCTGTAGTCAGTGGAATTCCCCCCAAAAACGAACAACTGACCAGTGGCGGATCCAGGGGTGTATCAGGGGAGGAGAACTTTAAAAAAGTGGGTCCCAAATATTTTTAAATATTCAAAATCTTGTAGCAATTGCAATAGGTCCTCTCCTGCCCCTTAGACAATGTCCTATCTTCAGTGGTTTAGCCAACTTCAGATTGGACTGCAACTGTTGGACTGGCAGTATCGAAATGAGAATAGCAGCGTAAAAATGCCTCATCAGTTGCGCCCCATTAAGGCAAGGAGGGGGGGGGACAATTGCTGCATTGCACCCTCTCTGGATCCGTTCTTGCAGTAGACCGTGGATAAATAAGCATCGGGGCTGCAACTTCGGTCGGCAACCGATTGCGGAAAGACAAAGACCAGTGTATCGCCCTTGTGTCCATTCAGAGGGACAAGATGAGTACCTGACCCTGCCATAGGCGGGAAAAGGGTTAGGAGTTTCTTTGACTCCAGGACGAGCTCTTGCACCTCTACTATTACAAATTGACACCAGCAGAAGACACACTATAACTTTTTTTACCCTTTTATAAGCAATCTGCATCGATCAAGATTGATCCTGCTCAAGTAATCAAGCTAGACAACTCTGAGGATCAGAATGATGAAGATTGTTTATGAAATGTTGCCCATTTTAAGATTGGACCTGAAAACACTTGTCTGTATAATTCGGAACATGACTTTAGCTTTCATCGCCCTTGAAGCACAACATGTTCTTATTCGCTTGCCCAGAAGGCTAATGAGAGATCAAGACGATGGATAGAAGACTAATTGTAATGCAGAATTTCCAGTCTGTCAGGCAGGGGGAGAGGTGCTCAATCTGACCTTGACCTAATAGACTTAAGAATCACTTTACACGTATAATATTTAATTAAATACTGGTGTTACAAGTGCAGGTATCACGAATGCTAATTTTGCCTGCAGGAGGACTGAGTAGCAACAGACTGGCCAAGTGAAGACAAAAGAGTCAAAACATTGATCTTTTAGAACCTCTATGACGCTATTAGTAGTGTCTCTTTATTAATTATGATAGGAAGTGTATGATGGCATGTTTATTTGTTTCATGATATCACCAGGGGCCAAGATAGACACTTGGTGCTTAGATGAAGGTGTAGGATCTAACGTTACCAAAATTATTTTCTACATATTTACTAATTACCGGCAATGTACGAAACACGTGCCTATTTAGTGAATTGTCCCAAGGGTGTGACGCTGTGCTTGTTTCAGTTTGGCAGATTGAATCCTATTTTAACCCCTATCCCCCCTTCCGGCTAATTTTTTTTTTGTTATGAAACGCTTGTTTGAAATTGTATGATTTGAGATGAAGATAAGAAACTGCCAAAGATAGCTCTTGTGGATATTTTTGGACCTCGGGGATCCGGTTAGGGTTGAAACTCAGGTGTGAGGATGCTTCTGACATCTTTCACTTATTAAAGGCTTCGTCTTCCCAGGGGTTACTTAATTAGCCTCCTTAATTGACGTCACTCGTTGAAACCAAAGGATGGCCTCGAAACGTCGAAATTTAGTTCACTCACTCATGAAAACTGGTAGGTGTTAAGAGACGCGGATTCGAACCTGACTGAGGTAGCGAATTTCTTTTAGGTGAGAGAGATGAACTTTATCCCTGAATAGCTCTATTATTCAAAGCCCTCATCGGTCTGATTTTTTATTTTGCTGGCGTTTTAGGGCCCTTCAACTACAGTGGTCGTTAGAGCCCCGTTCACTACGTAGTTCTAATGCAAAGTCTGCACAGACACTACACAATTATGGTAGTACCCAGTGTTCCCAATCGGTAACCCATGCTAGTACTATCTGGGGTTGCGTTGTTTAACTTCAGTGATCAGACACGAACTGGTGGGGGCTACAAATTGTGTTGGACGCACCAGTTCTCGTCTGATCACCCAAGTTAAGCAACCTAACCCCGGCTACTACTGACATGGCTAATACCCAAAAATTGCCGCATTAGTGTAGTGTCTGTGCAGTCTCTGTATTAAAACTATGCACGGGGTTCTAATGACCTTATAGTTCACGGGCCCTAAAACACCATCAAACAAACAGCAGGCGAACTGGTATGTCCAACGCAATACAGCCGCTCACCTCCTCCTTGGTGGAAGGCTTGCTTGTAATGTGTTCATAGTTGCAGGATCTATCCTGATCAACGTCGACAACTTCTTCGGTTGAAAAGGCCCCAAAGAGGGATTTTCCGTCGGATGGGAAGTAAAGAGCCCTACGTCACGTAGGCCTTTGTGTAGTTCGGCCAAATGTCAGGGTGGTCAATTTACGGCAACAGAATAACACCTTACTTGGAAAAAATAGGCACCCGACCGTGATATAGGCTGGAAACGGTTAGTGACGATGATGACGATGCTATCTAGTATTTAGAACAAAGGGTTCTCAAATGCTTGGCTCGTTACTGGATCCTACTTTCCGTTGTATTCTGACCGTTACATCCTTGCACGCTTCTGTATAAAAATCGTGAACTAATAAGTACCAGACCTTGTCATTTGAGAGGAGAACTTTGCAAATCTATGGTAGCTTCCTAATGCAAATAGAGCCCCAGGATATAAAATACAACTTCTTTTTTTTTAATATAGAACATAATTTGTTGTAAGAGAAAGTTAAACCATCATGGGCAGATCAAACTCACTTGTTTGATACTGATACAAGTACACCCTCTGTGAACAGAACCATTTATCATTTCTTGTTTCCACTTTAACTGCATGTTCTAATGCCAATCCACATATTTAGTTTTCTAGTGTGTGTCGTATTCTTGTCTGTCCCCACATTTCTTTCACCTTTTCAAGTCCTCTTGTCATATATTGCATGCCAACAGAAATCACAAATTTTTTGTTGGAGTGTTAGGACCCCTCAGCTGCAATGTTCATAAGAGCTCCGTCCACTGCGTAGTTCTAATGCACAGTCTGCACCGATACACGCTGTTACGATGATTTGGGAATTATCAGTATCCAGTTTTCCCATGCGGTTACCCAGTGCCCCCACGCTAGTACTATCTGGGTTTGTGAGCAAACGCTTGTGAGGGATGTTTAGTATAAAGTAGACTCTTGACTGTCCGGCCTCGTTGAAAAAAAAATATTTTGCCATAATGTAATGATGACTAATGCTAAGGGCACTGGCAAGGACACAGGCCAGCTAGTGCATTTGCTTAAACTGGTTTTGAGCAACTAGAAGAGTATAACGGGGACCAACGGGACCAAAGAACGAGATTGGTTCGAGTTTAGGGTGGTGATGACCTATTATGTTGTTCTGTTGTTTAGGTATAATGCTGTATTGTTTTTGACCTGCCTGTGAGAGAATATAAGAGCGGGTTTTGGCATAAGGGTCACAACGCATGGGCCCACCAACCGCCATAGTGTGCAGTCGACTCACACGGTTTGCTCTCGTGCATCCCGTCATGGCTCTTGGGATCTCATTCTATTTATACCACATTTACACATTCGCGAATAAGACGAGGCGCATGGCGAAGCGAGTATGCTCGACGAATGTGTGAATACCACATTCGTCATTCACCTCGTGGTTCGCCGCGCCATTCGTGGCACTCGCGTTGAGAGCGGTCTTTTGACACGAGTGACCCGAGGCGATAGGAGAATGGCCATCTGGCGAGACATTCGCGAATGTGTGAAGTCATTCGCATCGAAAGCATGAATGCGATCGTTTCGACAAAAGTCTCGCCTCGCTATTACTTGCGAATGAGTCGAAGTCCATTATCAGCCGTCTTGTTTGATAATGAAAACTGGTTGAGGATATGCTGTCGTGCATTGTCCACTGTGCAACTCTGTGCAAGTTGACAACCGTTTGACTGCATTGCCTCCAAGTTCGCCGCGTCCGCGGGCGACTTCGTGTGCGGGTCACAGGTTCGCCACCACGGTCTAGGGGATAGTAGCCTGCTCCACTGATGAGTCAGTGATTTCCTTCAGAAAAAAAAGGAGATAAGCCCCAAGTTTGCCTTCCTTTGAATGAGAACACAACTGTGGTCCCGTGGGGTGTCTACCATGACCCCTGCCCCCCGCATAAAGTAGCCCCTCTAAGCTGAAATACAGCGGGGAATTACTTAGCACAAATAGGCCTACCGTGCCGGAAGAGGCCATTTACAATTTGTGCATTTTCAACCACATTGTTGAAATTAAAATTTCTGATTCTCATAAACTCACTGACAGCATGTAGGGTGGATGGGGATCTGGTGGAAGTGGAGGGTTAGAATCTGCCGATCCGACCCTGCACCAATTGCATCTCTCTGCAAACAGCTGATGAACAGTAGCCATAAGCTCCGAATCCAGGAGTTTGTGGCCACTAATAATTTTGGTGGACTACTCCTATGGTCACGATTTCTTGTGACTGAGCATGATTCAAAGGCCGTGGCCTGTAGGAGATCCATTAGCCTCTTAGGAAATCCACAGTACTTAATTAAATATAACTGCCAGAGTGGTCTTCATGGTCCTTTATAGTAGGTGAAAATTAGTTTAGGTAGGTATTTTTCATGGTGAGCTATCTCCCTGCGCATATTCGATGTCAGTGGTTTGTTCTAAAGCTGGGTTTACACTGCACGCAACATACTCGCCGCAACTGTTTCGGCAGGCTTGCGCCAATCTCGCCCGTTTCGCCCTCCCTGTTTACATTGAGCGAAATATTGCGCGAAGCAAGCATGCAAAACGTATCTATAGTAACACTACACGAAGTGGGAGTGGCGAAACCCTTTGATGCGCGTCCAAAAACCGACAGTGCGGTGGCTCACCACGAGGCTGCCTCGCGCAGCAAATTTCGGGGCGAGTCCCAGTTTACACTGCGCGAGTCTTTCCTAATGAAACAGTTGCGCGAGTATTTTGCGCGCAGTGTAAACCCAGCTTTAGATGCGAACGTACGAGACTTAAATTGTATTAAAAGCTAGAGACAGACCGGAAGTATCAGTCATGACACTTGAATACCTGCATCGAACATTCTTGACCTGAGAGAGAAATAAGTGAACATTCTTTTTTTGCACTGAACAAGTTGTTATACATTTCTCACTATCGGAAAGCAGCAATATTAGTTTATATTGTAGCCTCCTTACGATGTTCTAGTACCTCTGACCAGTGCAGCATACCATTTGGGGATCAAGGTCGCGCTTTCGAGTTTCTGCACCTTAACACATTCATCCATTCGAAATATGACTTAACTATACCCTGACAGGAGCACTTGTTTTCTAAAACGGAGCATTTTTAACCTAAATTAATTACTATAAGCTTTTGGCTTCTTCCTGCCGACCTCATTAACTCCAACTTGGTCCACAAATTAATTGGCTTGGCGTAGCTGTTGGACGTCAAGATTATAATAATGCAAGTAGCAGTTGCATCCAACAGGATATTCGTTTTTTTAGACTAGTGGGGAGGAATTAGATGATATTTTAGCATTATTGTTTCATCGTGTAACACTAAGGTGTATTCTTACCCAAAGTAAAGGTCTGAGGGCCTCCTTGAAAAATTCAAGAAAGATCTGTATGTATAAAATAATATGCCAGTACTTCCGAAACCTGTGGAGAGGTTTTCCAGAATCGTCTGGGGACCACCTTCAAAGATCAATCAATTATTATTCAATAAAATATTAAGTCGAGAAGTTTCTAACTGGCCCCTAAATTGCATGCTAATGCTTAACTATGCAGTTGCAGTAATGAGGTAGCTCCTTTAGACATATTGTAACAGTTCATGGCGAGTAGGGGGAGCAGCGAATTGCGTTGGACACACCCGTACTCGTCTGATCACTGAAGTTAAGCAGCGCAACCCCAGCTAGTACTGACATGGGTGGCCGCTTGGGAAAACTGGGTACTACTAATACCCAAAACTCGTCGCATTAGCGTAGTGTCTGTGCAGTCTCTTGACGGGGCTATAATGGCCTTGTAGTTGAAGGGCCCTAAAACGCCAACAAAACAAAAAAAACGTGGTGAGTACAAAAACCAGTATAGGCCTATTGTATTTTGGTAGTTGGACAAATGAAATCGCTGCATTTTTTAACCTTCAGTGAGTTTACTTAAACCAAATATAGGTTAAATGGAGTAGTTCCCATATAGGTTAGGGCCGAAAGTTCGTCCTGAATCCTAAAATGTAATTTTTTAGAAGTATGTTACGGGCCATTCAGAGCTGTGATGTTACTATGATTAGGGGGCGGCTGTATTGCGTTGGACACAGCAGCGCAACTCCAGGTAATACTAGCATGGGTGACCGCTTGCGAACATTGGGTACTGCTAATATCCAAAAATCGTCGTAACAGCATAGTATCTGTGCAGGCAGACGTTGCATTAGAACTACGTAGTGGACGGGGCTCTAATGATCATTGTAGTTGAAGGGACCTAACACACCAACGAAACAAATCCTTCTCTCGGAAAATACCCTCTGGGCAAGGAACTATTTTGCACACCATGAGTAATCTGAAAAGTCAACCATGCTACCAAGATGAGATAATCTAGTAAGAATTTTAAGCTGTAAGGCCTGCCTCCCGTACACGATCGAACAATTTGAGCAAAGACTGCCTTTGTGAAAACTTTGGCACATGAGCATTGTAATGGCGTGTGCAAACTTCAGTTCATTTTGTGACATTCTTGGGTGACGATGGGTCCCACACGGGTTGATAAATGAACTGAATGAGGTCTTTCCTCAGCCAATTATCGCCAAACACTGCCATAGACGTTGAAACGCTTGTCAAGTGCTGAGTGTTTCACTGCACATTTCAATCTCAACGGATTTGTTTCAAACTGTTGTGCAACTCGTCAATCCGTGCCGCACACCAGCACAATGTTCGCGCAACACTTTTTGTTGTGCAAATTGTTTGATGATGTATGGGGACCATTAAGGACTTGATTTGAAGGAAATATGCAAGTACTCATGAAATACTCGGGGATAGTCAAACTTTCCCCCAGGGCTACGTGGACATATGTTGCCTAGTGCAACGGTTCTCAACTGAGGCTCCGTATCAGGATTTTTGGCGCTCCGCGGCTCTAAGCGCTGCGGATCCCTGTGGCACCACAAACGCCAGCCGTCTATCTCTATCTATAGCTCTACATTTGCTTGATAAAATACAATTATTTCATTTTGAAGTTGTACATCTTACAATTGAGTAGTTGTCTTCTCTCTCTACACTAGACTGAGTACCTAGCTTTCAATTTTAGTGGCCAGGGGCAAGGGGGTGAGATTCGTTGTGGGGGAGAGGAGATTCCAGTGGTGCAAGAATTTCGCTATCTAGGATCTGTTTTCCAGAACAATGGGGAAATACCCTGACGTGACCCGCACTATTAATGCAGGATGGGTGAAGTGGAGGCAGGCAAGTGGGGTCCTGTGTGACCGTCGGATCCCAATAAAGTTGAAGGGCAAGGTTTACACAACCGTCGTTAGACCCGCTATGCTGTATGGATCAGAGTGTTGGACAGTCAGGAAGAACCATGAAAGGCAAATGCAAGTGGTTGAGATGCGAATGCTGCGCTACATGTGTGGGGTGTCTAGATCTGACAGAATCAGAAACGATTACGTTAGAGGTAGCTTGGGGTTGGGAGACATTGCGGAAAAGATGAGAGAGAATCGGTTGAGGTGGTATGGGCATGTGATGAGAAGGGGAGAGGAGGAGCTTAATAGGTCCATTGTGGGACTGCAGGTAATTAGGGGCACCAGAGGTAGAGGAAGACCAAAGCGAACGTGGGAGCAGGTGGTGCAGGTGGACATGGAGGCGTGCGGGGTGGAGGGGGACCTGGTGGGGGATAGACGGAAGTGGAGGATTAGAACCCGCAGACCCCCCCGCCTCAGGCGGGAGAACGGTGAGATGATGATGATGATTACTTCTCTCTCTACACTGAACCCTTCGAATGTTTCCTACTTGAGGTTTCTCTTTTGCGGTATCAATGTGTTGGTCGTTGTCCTGCGGTGGACATTTCTGCTTGAGGTTGACCGTTGTCCAGCGATGGACAATTGTTTCAAAACTGAAAGGATTTCCGGGACAAGAACTTGTACTTAAAATATTCCATATTATATATTTGCTTACAGTCATTTCTGTGCATGTTGAATTTTTCAATATCGGTTGAATCAAAGAGTGGCTCAGCGAAAGAACTGGCTGCCAGGTAAGGGCTCCGCAACTCCAAACGGGTTGAGAAGCTCTGGTCTAGTAGACTGCCAATAAACAAAGAAAGTAGCATCTAACACGAATGCGAGAGAATGAGTGAAGGAGAGCAGCAGTGCAAGATAGGGAAATTCATAATTAAATGAGTTTTCCTGCTGGTTTGTTTCAATTTGTGCAAGCGTTTTTGGCCAACCTGAGCACAATGTGTCTTTTTGTAATTCTAGGAAGAATTTCACTGTGTTGAAGGAAAGTACCAGCGAGAAAAACACACGTACACACTAGTACTGCATGCTTGAGGGCATTGAAATGCAATCATTCAGCATGATTTGGCATATTCGAACAATTAATACTTGTCCCAAGTTTACTATGGAGAGTAATAGTGGCTCCATTCCTTATATATTTTTTTCATCGACTTGATTAAAACTTGATTGTGATTTCAGTATACGTGGTTCAAGTAATCTGAAGAGGTCAAACTGAAGATGCCCAATATTCTTAACGCTTACGGCAGATTAAACTTCAAAAACCTTGGATATGTAATTTTTTGTTGTTGTATGTCTCTGTTAGAGTATCATTTTTTGTTTGGAAGTAAGTAGTAGTAGCATCTACAAGAATCCCATGTATTTTCAATGTCATGCTGAGAACTCGAATTGTAATTGCATTAATCACCAACTCCAATGAATTATGCATTCGTTGAGTTCACTCCACCAGAGTTGCGTGGCTATAGACAAAGTTTTATCAGAAATGGCTGTTATTTGGAATTTCTCTGGAGAGTATCATGACATCATGTTTCTTGCAACGAATTATTCAAATTTCAAGCTCATTTGAATCAATCTTCCTACTAGGATCATAACTAACTTATGCAGAGACTGGAATATTTGATGTCAGTCATTGCCACTGATTTGAAATGCAAGGTCGAATTTGGAAACCATTATGGTGAGTCAGGTGGTAAACGATTTAAGTAACAGGCTGCTTCGCAAGTACAAATTTCTGGCTCGGGGCAGGGCCGGCTCGTGGGTCCATCGCCGTCTCCCCATCAAATTTAATGCTGTTATAAATTGACAGGGCGTCCCTCAAGAAACTTTGCATTTGTCCCATTGCCAATGCATTGCTATGACTCTGCAACAAGGCGCCTCGAGAAAGCCAACATTTAGAAAAAGCCGCACTAATCAGAGAAGTTTGGGAACCTCAGGACTAAGAACATTTTAAATGACCGATAGATTTCATGGCAAAGAAGTACCTCTGAAATTAGCCGCCCCTTGAAATGTCCCCCCCTAGACAGCCGCCTAGGTTTGCCTACCCTATGAGCCGGCTGTGGCTCTGACTTCGTGAGTCTATGGTTGAAGGATCATTCGTGGTTGAAGCAGAACGTTTCTTTCTGGTGAGAAAGAAACACAAAGTAATTTTTCCTTTCTACATGACGTAAAAGACACCTGTAACTTGGTAAAATTTTAAGGTGTTGGAGCTCGTCCTTCCTGGTGTCGGTGAACAAATGTGCTCCACGAAGAAAACTAGATCGGCGTTAACTAACCAAAGAATAACAAAATTAGGTCGACAGTAAAGAAAAATCAATTCCTAACCCTTTTCCGCTTTGGCAAGGAGACCACAAGGTGGCGCATGGGCCCACCCCATCGGCAGTGGACAGGGTGAAAGAGGTTGAAATAGTCAGAGCCCTCCAAGAGATGAAAGGTCAAAAGCAGTAGGCGCCGATAAGATCCCATAATGTTTGGCATACCTTGGGTACCACAGGAATTACATGGCTAGGGAAGCTTTTCAATAATTTTACAAATGGGGGTCAGGTTGCCATCCGCATGGCGAAAGAGTTAAATAGTTCCACTGTTCAAGGGCAAAGGTGACGCCCAGGACTGTGGAAATTATAGGGGCATAAAGCTGATGAGCCATTCTATGGAGCTGTGTGTGAGTCATAGAAGGTCGCCTCAGAGATCAAACTAGTGTGTGGGGAAACCAATGTGGGTTTATGCCAGGTAGAGAAGCATTGAACAGCAAAAATGGACCTTCATGCAATATTCATCGAACTGGAGAAGGCATATCATAGTGTCCCTAGACAGGTGGTATGGAGCGTTTGAAGAAAGGAAGAGGTCGATGAAGGCCATAATCGGATAGTGAAGGATATGTATGATGGTTCCATCGCTAAGGTCAGGACAGCAGGGGGGAATGCTGCATGCTTCAACGTGCAGGCTGGTTTGCATCATGGGTCAGCACAGCACTTAGCCCACATTTATTAACTCTGGTAATGGATGAGCTGCTGACGGAAATAGGGGAATGGGCCCCCAGTGCCTGGTACTTGCTGATGATGTGGGAAGGCTTCTGGAGTCCAAGGAGGATGCCCAGGGGGGCCTACAAGAGATTAAAATAGCAATGGAAAGAAAGGGCCATAAGGTGAACATGAAGAAGACCGAGTACCTAGCTTTTAATTTTAGTGGCCAGAGGCAAGGGGGTGAGATTTGTTGTGGAAAAGAGGAGATTGCAATGGTGCAAGAGTTTCGTTATTTAGGATCAGTTTTCTGGAGCGATCATTCTGACGTAACCCATAGGATTAGTGCAGGATGGCTAAAGTGGAGACAGGCAAGTGGGTTCCTATGCGACCGCCGGATCCCAATAAAGTTGAAGGGCAAAGTATACAGAACCGTCGTTAGCCCCGCTATGCTGTATGGCTCTGAATGTTGGGCAGCTAGGAAGAACCATGAAAGGTAAATGCAAGGGGCTGAGATGCGAATGCTGCGCTACATGTATGGGGTGTCATGAGTCGACAGAATCAGAAACGATTACGTTAGAGTTAGCTTGGGGGTGGGAGGAAACGCAGAATAGATTAAAGACAATCGGTTGAGGTGGCATGGGTATGTGGTGAGGAGGGGGAGGAGGAGCTTATTCGGGTCAATTATGGGACTGCAAGTAATTGGCGGCACCAGGGGGAGAAGAAGACCAAAGCGGTCGTGGATGCAGGTGGTGTAAAGGGACATGGAGGCGTGCGGGGTGGAGGGGGCCCTAGTGGGGGATTGGAGAATTAGAATCCGCAGACCCGACCCTGCCTAAGGCGAGGAAGGGTGTGATGATGATGATTTCCCGCCTATGGTAGGCAGTGCTGTCTTAACGAATGAACCCGCTGGGGACTTGCCCGGGAGCCCCGTGTCAAACTGTGTATGTCAAGTGACTTGCCATAAATACACACTACTACGCAGTAAATACATTTGATGATTTAATTAATTATATTCAATTTACATTTTATCCCCGTGAGTGGTTGTCATAAGGGCCCCAGCACGCTGGTTTGCCCAGAGGCCCATAATTCTCTTAAGACGGCACTGGCGGCAGGGTCGAGTACCCATCTTATCCCTCTGAATGGACACAAGGGTGCTATATTATTATTATTATTTATTTAACGTACACATGGTACAATCGGATTATTCAACAGCGTTTATCCAGTTCCTAACCAAAGCTGCAACCCCTATGCCTATTTAACATAGGTCTACTGTTTGTTGAGGAATTCTACGGACGCCAGGGGGGGGGGGGGGGCGAGCTCCTACACCTGAAAATTTTTCCTCATCTAACCGTTGCCCAGCAGAGAGGATTCTTTTACGTGCAAATGCCATCTTACAACGCACGCAACCTCGGTCCAGTGTCGACATTAGAACTGCTAACGCAGTTTCCGAGCATGGCCCCCCTGTGCGACCGAGGTGGGATTTCATTAGGTCGACTGCAACAAATTGCTGTTCATTAATTCTTCCGGGTGATCCCAAATCCATCTTAGCAAATAGTTACGTGCCCAGGTACAGATCGCCCATATGTCTCGGATAGACGACATGGGTACAAGAATGGTTAGTAGTGGCCTGTAGAAAGTGAAACAGCTTCAACTACTAGCCGCCTTTCCCGCCTATGGTAGGATCAAATAAGCATTTTGTCCCTTTGAATGGACACTTTGGGGGTATCCATAAAGGACGTCACTGTATTTTTCCCAAAATTTTACCCCCCTCCTCCTACCCTATGTCACATTTTGTCTCACTTGGGTGATGTCCCAGTAAAGTAGGACGTCACATTTTGTATCAACCCTCCACCCATATTTTTTTTGTTGTTTGTTGGAGTTTAAGGTCCCGTCAACTACAAGGTCATTAGAGACCCGTCCACTGTATAGTTCTAATGCATATACTACACAGACACTACACTAATGCGACGATTATTGGGTATTAGCAGTACCCAGCTTTCCCGAGCGACCACCCATGTCAGTACTAACTGGGCTTGCGTTGCTTAACTTCAGTGATCAGACGAGAACTGGTGTGTCCAACGCAACTCGCCGCTCCCCTCCACCCATAAGCACGCGCGGATACAGGATGGGGTTTTTGGGGTTGCAACCCCCCCATGCACATATAAACTTATTCACATAATATATGCGAGCTTTAGCTCAATCCCCCTCAAAGCCCCCTTGGCGATAATCCTGGATCCGCCACTGAATATAAGTACAGTAACAATTTTATTTTCTGAACGGCATTATCTTTAGATATCAATTATAAAGCTAAAAGGCAAAGTTTACAGAACTGTGGTTAGGCCAGCTATGCTGTATGGCTCAGAGTGTTGGGCTGTGAGGAAGGACCATGAAAGGAGAAAGCAGGTGGCTGAGATGCGAATGCTTCGCTTCATGAGTGGGGTGTCACGAGCTGACAGGATCCGAAATGACAGATTGAGGTGGTATGGGCATGTGATGCGAAGGGGAGAGGAAGCTGGTTAGGTCCATCATGGGACTGCAGGTGGTCGGGAGCGTCGGGGGAGGGGAAGACCAAAGAGGACGTGGGAGCAGGTGGTACAGAAGGACATGGGTGTGTGTGGGGTGAATGGGGGCCTGGTCAGGGATCGACGGGGGTGGAGAATTGGAACCCGCAGACCCGACCCAGTTTCGTGCTGGAGAAGGGTATGATGATGATGATTATCTTAGATATCAACCTGAAACAGAAGGAAATATCTTTAAACCCAATATAATATAATAAAATAAAAGAAATGTGACGTCCACTAGTCATGACCTCCCCCATGTCACTTATTGTCCAACATTGCTTTACCCCTCCCCCTCCACATAAGGCGTGACGTCCTTTATGGACGTCCCCTTGCGGCATAAATATGCGGAAAGACGTTTTGAAAATTTTCGCTGATCCGCTATATGAAGGAAGAAGGCAGTTTGCCAGAGCGCTTTCAGCAACAGCATCTAGTCAGTAGTTCAATGGCGCCATTTTTAACCTTCGAGTTGAGGTTGCTTACCTGCTTCGGTGGCATAGCGGTTAGCACGCTCGTCAACTGTGTCAGTAGTTCTAGATTCGATACCGGACTGAGGTGGGTTCGCGTGTTTCGGGCGAGAGAGAGGCCGTGAATGCTCCTTCTTTCGGATGAGAAGAAAAACCGACGTCCCGTATCGGTGTACGACGTCACTCTCGCAACTGGTAGAACAGGCAAAATTTCCAGGTGTAGGAGCTCGACCCCTGGCCTTTTCCCGCCTATGACAGGGTCGGGTACCCATCTTATCTCTCTGAATGGAGACAGGTATATATTGGACGGTGCTGCCCTAAATCCGCCCCCCTTTAACTTACAAGGGGAGTACTGTAGCCTTCAGAACAGCACATGAAAGCCTTAAGAACCATTCAGTTTACTACTGGCTCTGATGCGGGTGCTTTGTTCTGTTATTAACTATTCAGTTTTTCAAAAAATAGGTTTTGTGTAAGTTCACTACATTGTGGAATCGAACCTTAAACAGTTATATTGACATTTCCGAGAAATTTTTTTCATCATTTGGCAATTGATAATTAAAGATTACTCCTTAAATATTGTGTTCAAGTTGTCAGAACCGTATAGTTGTGACTGTTTGTTCAAGAGATGGGGCTTTTTCTTTTGTTATTGCTGGGATCCTAAATCCGTCCCGGGGACTTACCTCTTTGAAATTCTCAAATTCGTCCCCGGGATGGATTTAGGACCCTCTTAATGTATTGCTCGTTTTTATATTCTATAATTTCCCAACCCCTTAGACTAGTTTTGATTCATATATGATCACGTGTTGACGTTTTTATAATGTGTTTACCACTTCTATGCCTTATTATTATAATGTAGTAGAGCTGAAGTTCTATGAAGAATATCATTCCAAAATTGATATTAGGTTTTTTTTATTTAAACAGTGATTAAAAAAGGTTTTCTCTCAAGAAATGTTTTAATGAAATTTCCCATTAAAATAATTCAGTAGATGTCAGCTGGAAAGGGGGGACGGAATTGGGACAACTTTTTAGAAAAATCAAACTCTGCGTTCTTATAAGTTTTTAATGGTTTAGAAAGTTTTATTTAATAGTATCACACTAGCTATACAAGTAGGTAAGGAGTTGAGAAACTTAAATGAGTTTTCAAATTATTTTTCCTGTAAATAATTTTTTCAGAATTGAAGATTTTGCTTAGGGGGTCGATATTTGGGCACTTTACCATACTGACGCAGTTACTGAGCACGCTACCGACTGCGCCACCCAGACGGGATTAAAGGGAGCTGGCTGCTTCATCAACACGGATCCTTTTCCCGCCTATGGTAGGATCACCTGACGTCGTGTAGGAAGTGAAGTAAAGTCGCGATCTGGTCCCGTGAAGTGTGAACGATGCAGGCGTTTTGATCAGCAAAATTTTCAGGCAGTCGGTCGCTTCTTTGTAACAGTGAACGAATTTCATATAAGTTAGGAGGCTTACAATGAAGCAAATAATGTTTCGTTGGTGTTTTAGGTTCCCTTGAAGTACAAAGGTCACTAGAGCCCTGTCCACTGCATACTTTTAATGCAGAGTCTGCACAGACACTACACGGCATCGACAGCTGTTGGGCGTTAGCTGCACCCAGTGTTCCAAAGCTGTCGCCCATTCTAGTACTAGGTGGAGTTGCTTCGCTTATCTAATACCGATCGACGTTAAAATAATTAATACAGTATCTAGCAGCGTAGAAACATTATCGTTTGTCTGGTGTTCGTTGGGGAACTCCACCGACGTCAGGGGCGGGCTCGTACACCTGGAAATGCTGCCGTATCAGCCCGTTGCATGGTAGAGAGGGTTGTTCTTTACTTGCAAATGGTATTGCACACCACACGGGACCACGGTTTTACTTCTCATCCTATGGAAAACACATTAGGGACCTCTTTCTCTCTCGCCCGAAGAAAGCCAACCCTCTCCTCCGGCTAGACGGGTCACACCCGGCTCTGATGTGGGCAGGAAAATGAATGAAAGTTGTCACTTTCAGGTGTCATTATATTTTTTTTTTTTAGGAATAGTGTTTAGTGTTTTACTCGTGGTTGGGTTAGTGTAGTGATTAGCACGCTCGGCAGCTGCGTCATTAGTTCTAGGTTAGATACAGGACCGATGTGGGTTGGCTTCTTTCGGGCGAGAGAGAGGCCGCGAGTGTGCCTTCTTTCGGATGAGAAGTAAAACCGAGGTCCCGTGTTGGTGAACGATGTCACTTGCACGTAAAAGAACCCACTCTGCTATGCAACGGGTACATGAGGTAAAATTTCTAGGTGTAGGAGCTCGCCCCCTGGCGTCGGTAGCATTCCCCAACGAACACTAGACTGACGATAAATAAGCGTTGGGGTGCGGCTTTGGCCGGCAACCGGCTGCAGAAAAACTACGACCAATATATCGCCCTTGTGTCCATTCAGAGGGACAAGATGGGTACCCGACCCTGCCAAAGGCGGCCTGGAAAGGGGTATAATGATGATGCGTGTTAACCTGTTTTCCAGCCATGCATTTATACACAACTGGCTGCTATAGTCATCTATCCCCCCCTTTAAATTTTTGGTTTGCACCCCTCGTAGGTAGTAACGCGACCCAGTTGTCTATTTTGTTGCTTGACCCAGAAGTGAGTTGATCCAAAAAATTTTGAAACAGCTTTACCCTGTATGACACGCAGGTGCAGTGGCTGCGTTTTCATTCGACTATTCGATCAGGTTCGAGCCTATGTTCAAGTCTAAGAATAAGCGGGATTCAAAATTTGACCATTGAAGCTCACAGATATTATCCCACTATGGCATATTATGATTCTGACCCCTCTCCCTTGGTGTTTCAGAGACTGCATTCTCCACTCCTGCATCGGTGGTTCCATTTGGTTTCTTGCGGATGAAAGAAAGGACCTAGAGCTTCTTCATCGGATGGCAAGTTCAACGCACTTAGTGTGTTCAACGCACTTGAACGTAAACGTGACCTCGTACACCACTTACCTCAACGAATCAAAATAGACCAGTGTCCAATGCGTTGGAGACCAGTTCTCGTCTGATTACTGAAGTTAAGCAACGCAACCCCAGCTAGTAAAGACATGGGTGGCCGCTTGGGAAAACTGGGTACCGCTAGTATCCAAAAATCGTCGTATTAGTGTAGTGTCTGTGCAGTCTCTGCATCAGAACTACACTGTGGATGGGTCTCTAATGACCTTGTAGTTGAAGGGCCCTAAAACACCAACAAACAACAACCACCTAGCTAACATGGTACTAGGGTTATGTTCTAGGGTGACCGCCTAGAAACACTGGGTATAGCTAATGCGCAAATATTTATTTATTTTGACACATACCAAAGGTACAGAAAAGCAGAGATGAGGGAAGGAGATGGAGCTGAGAACAGATAACCAAAACCACATGATACACATTATATGTGGGTAGGGGGGGTTAACACCCCGATTTGGTTCAAGAAGTGGACGAATAGTAGCTTTTTTAGGTGACTACAACTAGTAATGCATTTATTTATTAAGGTGCGGAAGGTACAGCAACAAACACAAAACCACAAAACATTCAAGACAAGGAGTCCAGAAAAATTTGAACAGTGCCCACTTAAAATGGCGGCAAACACACATACACTTAAATTGCGAGCACTCAAATATGTGGGAGGAGAGATTATAGAGCAGCGCATTCCACAAACTGTAGCACTGGATTGGAAAAACCCTAACCTTGCAAGAGGAATGGAAGTTACCCAGAATAAAGTGACAGGGATGACGGTGATTGCGAAGAGCGGAGAAGGGAAAGATTACAATACTTGAGAAATTTAAGAAAAGGAAGAACGCCCACATTAACACACAATGGCATAATGCGAGTGCAACGGGAGCACTGGAAAATTGCCCTGGGAACCTGATTGAATGCAAGGCGCAAAAGCGCCAAACAGGACTGGGACAAACCAGCCAAAAAAGGTGCAGAGTACACAATAAGTGGTAAAACTTTGGCACGGAAAATAGTGATTAGTTTATGAACCCACAAGCGCTCCCTAAGGTGATGAAAAAGGAACCTCCAAGAGTTGATCTTGGTGATTAATGTGTCCCTCTGGGCCAAAAAAGAAAGGGAGGGATCAAATAGGACACTGAAGACATTAAGTGGCCTGCAGAATTCCTCCAACAAGAGGACCCCAGACGACGGGGCCACAACCAAAACCCTGGTTTTTTCCGAATGAATCTTCAAGCCTAACCCAGCGTACCACTTGGAAAGCCAAGCCAGTAGTCCAGGAATTGTATTGATAGTAAAGTCAATCAAATGTATGGGGATTGCTGCCCCCAAAAAGTTATCATCAGCATAGGTCCAAACTGTCCACTCAGGACAGAAAGAGGGAAACAGAGCTGTGGCCAAGTTGAACCTGAGTTGGCCAAGGACCGACCCCTGAGGGACACCCCAGACCAGCACACAAGCCTCAGCAGAAGACTGGATCTGAACCACATGGCCCTCAAGATAAGAGACAAGAAGGTTCAGTAGGAAAGGATTCCTGATGCACTTGGACAAAGCAGAGACTAAGCATTGGTGATTGACCACATCAAAAGCCTTAGCTACATCTGTTTTTAGGAGCACAAAGGCATGTCCAGTGGCCAAAGCATTAAGGAGGGCAAGAAGAATTCTGAAAATAGCAAAGGACACAGAGGAGTTTGGCCTGATACTAAACTGTGAGCCAGGAATCACTGCAAGGAGTGGGTTGCAAACAAGGTCCAACACCCACCACTCAAAAACTTTAGAAAGAGGTGGAAGAATGGCAATGGGCCAGAAACCAGCAGAGGAAGCACCTTTTAGAATAGACACAATATAAGCTGTCTTGAAAGGGGCAGGCTAAAGGGGTGGCTAATATACCCAAGAAAGGTGGTGAAAGTCAAAACTGGAGGAGAGAGACAACCCACAGTAGAAACACGTGAATACAAACATTGGGACACTGAGACAGAAGGTACAGGATTAACTAGCGCCTCCAAAATCTGGCAGGCATCAGACAATGGGACATCAGCTTGAGCTCAGTTCGAGGGGCTCGAGGGACATCAGTTCGAGCAGGAATAAACTGTGGAGCGAATAGCACGTTGTAGCATATTCCATGACCCAAAACTAACCATAGGAAAAACATGGTGCCGTAGGTCCTTACAGGGTAGCGACGACACAAATTTGAAGCGTTCGGTTTGCCTGGTGTCTGGAGAAGCTTTAAAAGACTCTGGGATGAAGTGGCACAGGTGGCCAGAGAAGCAAAGATCATTTGCAAGAGTAGACATATTAGGCCTACTATATAGCAGGAAAAGATGGAATGGGAATAGTTTATAATTCTTAAATTGGGGTGATAGGCTGTTCCAAGGAGGTAGGTGAAAGATTAAGTGCAGTACACGAGAGACGGGCTAGAGAAGGTAATTGGGGACTGGACTTTTGCATGAAATATACAGATTAATTTGGGCCTGGAAATGATTGCCTGCAGTTTCCAAAAAAAGGTATACTAGAGTAATTAGATTGTAGATTAAAGCCTGAATATGATCACGAAAAGAAAGAGGGGAATCAAACAAGACACCTAGTACTCACAGTGACTGCTTATTTGGGGGAGTCTATGGTGATGGAAGTGGGGGTGAAAATCATGGTGGTTGTTTTGGCATGTGGAGTTTCATGCGGAGCATGGCATACCATTCTACCAGTCTCTTGAGAAGTGAGGTAGTGGACTGGTTTACATCAGGTAGGTTCTGTTTAAGGACCGCTTGCCCAAAAAAGTTGTCGTCGGCATAGGACCAGACCAACCATTCCACGCACGGTGCTGGAAGGTCTGCAGTAGCCAAATTAAACAGCAAGGATCCCAGAATGGACCCTTGGGGGACTCCTTGCAGTAGTACTCGGGAGTAGCTGATGGTCCATGACCTCACAACTCGGACATTCAAATAAGAAATGAACAGATTGATCAAATAGGGATTCGTAAGCAGCTTCGAAAATGCTGCAATGAGGGGGCCATGATCGACAGAGTCAAACGCTTTGGTGACGTCAGTCTTTATCAGGATTAAAACTTGCCCTAATGGAAGAGCATCGCGGATGCTGCTGAAAATGGATAAATGGCGTATGTAGCAGATGATCTAGGATGCGCATTGTATTGAGATGCAGGGAGGTTTTTAATGAGAGGTGTGGAACAGAAATCATATACCCACCACACAGATTTTTGAGATTGCTGGTAATATGGCGATGGGCCTGTAGCTTGAAGGTTCAGAGGGAGGCCCTGGTTTAGGAATATGCCCAATATAGGCAGTTTTCCAGGTAGTGGGGAACTCGTCAGTAGCCATGGCCAGATTCATGAGCTGTAGAACAAAGCCTAGATTCTCAGGAGTGCAGGACATAAGGAGACTGGCGAGGACACCGTCTGGACCAATTGGCGACTTGTCTCGCAGTGGTGTGAGATACAAGATGAGGAAAGGTAATGTCATTTAAGGGTGTAGAGCCGCTTTCAAGATAGGTACTCTAGTGTATGAGCCTGTTGGGGAATCAGGGTCATAAATTGGATTGACCGAGAGGTCGAGAATCCTGGCCGTGAGAGGCGTGGGGATCGGAGGAGGAGCAGACTTGTATGAGCGCAGATAGGCTCACAGTGCACACATTAACGCATTCGGGTCAAGCTTTGAGGTTTTTGCTTGTTTTACATGGCGTTTGTTGTCTGCGGGTAACTTAAAAGGAGGCGTAGGAGGCAGGACTAGTGCTGGTTTTCCAAGCATGGTGGAGACGAGTCACATGGTCTCAGAGGGCAGACAGCGTTGGGAACCACCAGGAGCGTATATGAAGATTATGCGTGCCCTTGGTGTAAACTGTAAAGGCTAGTTTTCTCAAGAGGCCAGGGAAAAGAAGGTCCGTAGTCTATCACAAAGCTGACTTGTCGGTACCAGCCTGGAGCTAAATATCGTCGTAACAGCATAGTGTCTGTGCAGACTTTGCATTATAACTACTCAGTGAACGGGGCTCTAATGGCAATTGTACTGGAGTTTGTACTGGAATTGCATTGAGTTTGGCAGCCGTCTGCATTAAAAGTACCGTTAAAGGTCTCGCCCATCTGTCCAATTGGGACAGAAATGCGGCACCCAACCGCCTGCCATGGGCAGTGGTGGGCCAGTAGTATTCAGCGCCTGTGTGCAAGAACTTAGTTGGCGCCCCTATCTCCCCCTCCCGAATGAAAAAAAGGTCTCAGGAATAACTGGTACTGTTTATGTGCGGCCGTGTTGCGTTGGACACACCAGTTCCCGTTAGATCACTGAAGTGCACACCCACGTCAATACCAACTTGGGTGGTTGGTAAAGAACGTTGGGTGCTGCAAATTAACCCTCTTCCTCCTCCTTTAACCTACCTCCTCATCTCCTGCGGGCAGCCTCCTAAGGGGTTAACCTGTTATGGCTGCCTGGCTTACACCCCAACCCACAAACTAAACTAATGTCACACATTTGTCACAACATCACCTAGGAATGGTGACTTCGTTCCTATCACTGCCAACGGCAGATCAGGGGGCTAGTTCTAACAAACAAGTAGACGGCCGGGGTGCTTTTAATAGCCTGGCGCCTGTGTGCAATGCACACATTGCATACTGTGCTGGCACGCCTGTGGCCATGGGTGGGAAAATGCTGGGGGAGCGGCAAGTCTCGTTGGACACACCAGTTCTCGTCTGATCACTGAAGTTAAGCAACGCAACCCCAGTTAGTACTGACATGGGTACCGCTAGTATCCAAAAGTCGTCGCATTAGTGTAGTGTTTGTGCAGTCCCTGCATCAGAACTACACAGTGGACGGGCTCTAATGACCTTGTAGTTGAAGAGCCCTAAAACACCAACAAACAAACTGTGAAAATGCTTAGTAGTAATAAAAGCAGTGCATATTTTTTAATTCAGGTATTCTGAGCAATTTCCATGGCTGTTGATGTTGCATACAGGTCACAGGGCCTGTAGTTTCCTTTCCATCAGACTGATAGCTGCAGTGGCGGATCTAGGGGCGGAATCATGGGGGAAACACTTCAAAAAAAGTGCCCCCCCCCCAAGTAAAATCTAGCTAGCAATTACAATAGGTCCTCTACTGCCCCTAGATAATGTCCTATCTTCAGTGGCTTAGCTAACTACAGATTGGACTGGCAGTATAGAAATTGGGATAGCAATGCAAAAATGCCTCATCAGTTGCGCCCCATTGAGGCCCTGAGGGGGGGGGCAATTACTGCATTGCTCTCCCTCCGGGATTAGCCCCTGGATAGCTGAGAAAGAAGCCATAGGACGCTTTCTGGATGGAATCCACGTATCTTAAGCAAAAAAATAACTGGAAACATTAAAACTAGCTGATTGTGGTAATTGAAAAATGTCGTTACGCTTGTTGAGCAAAATCTGTAACCATTTTCGACATTTTGATGTCAGTACTGACCCCGAAATGAAAGGATTACCGTAGTCAAACATTAAACTGTAGGTTATGTGGACTGTTGGAAGGGGAAGAAAAATAGACCAATGAATATTTGGATTAGATCAATTTAAAAGACATGTAAACAGAAATTCGTTACAGTGACGAAATCGCAGCAGAAAGCAACAAACAATTGGCACATAAAAGATAAACATTCAAACTGTTGTAAAAATTTGTTTGTTTTTTTCCAAACTTGAAAAATTGGCCGGTAAATCCAATCTACCAGTTCGGTTACAGTGGTAGTTAATGGTAACGAGTTCGGTTTGTGTGTATGAGGGTATTTTTTTCTTTTCTTGTACTTAAAAAAAATGTAGTTATCGTTTCACTCACAAGCTCATCAATAGTGGCAAGATCTACCAAAATAGTAGCCAACTCGGTGAAGAAGAAGTGATAAAAGTTCTGGCACTTTCTGCACAATCTCATCAACATAGTTTTTCGGAAGTGTTCCATGTAAGTAAAAGCAACTTCTGCAAGTTGCAAGCAGTAGTTGTTCAAGCGACAGGCCAGTGTGTTACTGTTAATTGAACACCCCTCCACTTGACACTCATTTTCAACTAACCACTTACAATGGAATGAATTACCAGTGGTAAAAGGTGTTTTCTGTGTGGAACTTCTCTTTGGTTGAATAGTTCGTTATACAACCGATTCTGTGCTCGATAGTGAACATGATGACATTTCTGAAAGGAATTTGACAGGAAGTGGCCTAACAACCACATGGACACTACCTAAACCTTGTGAGTGACAACAACTGCATGAATTTCGATCAAATTCTGTGTTTAAAATCAATTATTGTGCTCCACATACAGCTATTGTTTATAATCAAAAGTATCAACTTGATAATAACGAACGAAGGCGAACGTGTACACCTCCGTCGTTCATTTTTTTGGCAGAATTGAAGCAGACAGGCCACATTTTGATTGCTTACTTTGTGAACCACAACTACTGTATATCAAAAATGAGTGCTAATTCGATTAGAGGTATAAGAAGAAAGAAATCGTCACTTTCTGAAGTAAAAATAGTCGTCCTTGGAGCACCAGGAGTTGGTAAAACGGGTAAGCTAACATGTTCCCCCTTAACCTTCAGCACCTCCTACCCTCCGCCCCATCCCCATTCCTTTTCTCCCCAATGGCAAAGAAACAAAACATTTGGAGACTGTTGTCGAAGTTATCAGCTGATCCAGTGTCGCACATCCCGAAACTAAAATAATAAATTAGTTTGGAAGGGGATTCTATCTATTTTTGGCAGTGGTGTTAATTATTTCAGCCTCTTGCTCCTCCTCCTCCTCCTCAAATACTTTAAACTGCTTTAGTTGGTGCATGGGCTATACGGTGAGAAGGGAATCCTGACTGTATTTTTTTTCGATGAGGTGAACTTGGCTTGTTGTTCGTGGTGATTATTAAAGTTCGATTTTTCACTTTGGGACCGATGGTTGCTTCGAACTGATTCATCCATATCATCATCATCATGATACCCTTATCCCGCCTGTGGCAGGGTCGGGTCTGCTGGTCCATTGAGCATGCTCTGATAGGGGGCATCCCAGCCAGACGTTTGGAACCTGCAGGAAGTAACTAGGTTGACTGTGGGAGATGCCGGCCTACCCCACGATGTTCCAATACCGTATTATACAACCAAAATAGAAATTTTGGCAAGTGAATTAATGCTTTGTTGGTTATATAGTATTGCATGGTGTCTGACTTATTGTACAATAACCATAAGCTACAGGGATATTCCAGACCGCATGCGGGACTGAGTTATCCCCATCCCTAAATTGAAAGTAAATTGGACATCTCGGTGGAGTATTAAAATGGAATCTGAAGAGTGAACCAATCCTGTACTTGTGGCTGAGCGTGATCTAAACCCAGTGGCGGATCTAGGTTTCTTGGGCCCCAGGGCTTATTGAAGTCCAATAATGTTCCATTGATTAAAATTAAACAAATAATTCTATAAATAATCATTATTATATTATTAATATTTACTATTTCTTACTTTACGATAAGTGCTCATTGTTAATCAACAAGTATTAATAATTTATGATAATTCCATTTTTGGGTGCCCTTCACACTTGGGGGCCCAGGGCTTCAACCCTATTAGTCCCTATGTAGATCCGCCCCTGTCTAAATCATTCAATCCTGATCACATCCCGAGTATTAGAAACGGCGGCCTGTGGTAATTTCAGAAGAAGGACGAAATGTAAACCGGCAGCACAACAATGGATATACAGTAGAATCTCGTTATATCGAACCTCAGGGGACCGTGAAAAATACTTCGATATATCCGAGTTTCGATATATCCAATTCCGGAAATTATATAGTCCAAATTTACATTTTCACAAATGTATATGTCCCGCTATTATACTTCCTACAATTTCAATTTTAGGATAAAATATTAAGATCATCCTCATCACCATACCCTTATCATGCCTGTGGCAGGCACAGTTTTTTAACATTGTTAAGATCAACAATGTTAAAAAACAATAAGATCACAACATAAAGAAGTTCTATTCTAACTCACTACACTGCAAGCAGCCTTATTTGGCAGTGGAGAGACTAACTCTCATTCCTACAAATGATTCGGTAAAACTCCTAAAACCCTAAACTATAATTGTTGTGTCCCCCTACAATACTTGCAATGGCGGCCTTACCTTTCAGGAAGCCCTCCACTTTATCCTCTCGAAAGGTATTCCATTGCCAAATGATCCTTGTCAAAAAAGACCAGTAGTATGAGTCTGTCTGTGCCCTTATCTCCCTCAATTTATACGTATGATCCTTTCTCACCTAATACTCAGCCAGGGACAAACTTCCAAACAGAGGGGTACATTTGTACATCAGAGCCTTCATGTGTGGGCTGCCAATTCAATTGCAGTGGCGAAATAAAAACCTTTTAGTTCTAAGGGTTTCGTGAGTCGACAAAGTTTGAAGACCTTGTCTAGATGGAGTGAGACCCGCTCTATAGTCCCTGTCAGCCAAAGTCAAATACTATATTTATGCAGGCCTGTGTTTATGATACTTCGATATATCCCATAGGCTTCTGATCAGAGGGACTGAAAATCACCTTCGATATAACCGAGATTTCGAAATAAACGAGTTTCGATATATCAGGGCATCTTTCGTATTGATTAACATTGTGTCTGGCGGGGCCGGCGCTTAAACTTCGATATAAGCAGAATTTCGATATAAGCGAGTTCGATATACCGAAGTTCTACTGTATAAACAAGTCGTCTAAGGATAAAGTAGACCCGCTGGTTCAGTGGGTCCAGTTTCGATACTTGCTCGAGGTGGGTTGGCTTCCTTTTTGGGCGAGAGAGAAACCCCGAGTGCGAATTCCTTCGGATGAGAAGTAAAACCGGAGTCCCGTGTGGTGTTCGATGGTATTTGCACAAAATCAAACCTCTCTACTATATAAACGGTAGATGAGGCAATATTCCCAGGTGTAGGAGCTTTCCCTTCTGGAGTCGCGTCGGTAGACTGCGCAAACAAACAATAAACCGACGATGAATAAGCTTAGGGGCTGCAGCTTTGATCAGCAACCGGATGAGGAATAAGACCTGTTTGTTCACTCAGAGGGATGATAGGTTGTCCACTCTGCCATAGGCGGGAAAAGTTTGTATTTCACTCATTTTGTAACTTGCCCTTACTTTTGCTTCCGTTTATTTTTGCCTCCCTGAAATGTTCATAAGCAAATGTGGCTGTTCCGGTTTCTGAGCAGGGATCAGGTGACACGGACCTCCCTCCCCTGCAGAAACATACCGTCCCTTTTGCATTCAATATAACAGAAGGTGTAGTTTAGGTCTCCCCATTGTGAGGTAGTAAAATTAGATACAAATCTGTGCACATTGAGAGGTTGGACAGAGGATGGAGCCTGAAATTCACCTATGGTCTCTAGAATGTCACTCCATTCGTTCTCAGCATCATTCCTAACACAGGTCGGGTGACAACTTGATCCTTTGAAACCGAGAAGAAAAGTGAGTGCTGGATGATATTTTAACGTATTCGACTGCCGATAAGAGCCATACGCCGCAGCCAGGACAGAACATAAAACCATGGATTCACAATTCCATTAGCATCCACAGAGCCACTGAGATTGACCGCAACTCTACTTGGCGAACCCACCCTTCAACCTCCTATTGCAGGATTGAGTATCCACATATCTCGTTGAAACCGGAAAGACATGGACGAATTATTGGACTATACATTGGACTATCGTCATGGCGTGGCAGCCATCTACTTATTTAACTTCATTGAAAAGTTTTCCTCGACCTAAACGAAGGGGCGAGCTCATTCACCTGGAATTTTGTCGACCGGCGCGTGTATTTTATTCCTCAACAAACGTTTTTACGTGCAGTAGTGGCATCGTACACACGACAGAGGCCGTTGCTTTACTTCCCATCGGAAGGTGCACTTAGGGCTTCCGTCTTGTCTGGAGTAGTCGAGTTCACACTTGGACACCGCGGGCACACCGGTTCTCGTCCGATCACCGAAGTTAAGTAAAGCTAGCCCAGATAGTACTAGTATGGGTGACCGCTTGGGAACACTGGGTACTGCTGATACCCATTCGTCGTAACAGTGTAGAACCTGTATAGACTTTACGTTAGTATCCATTCTGGGTCCTAATACCAATGCAATCGTGGGTACTGCTGATACCCATTCGTCGTAACAGTGTAGAACCTGTATAGACTTTACGTTAGTATCCATTCTGGGTCCTAATACCAATGCAATCGTGGGCCCTAAAAACATCATCATTATACCCTTATCCCGCCTATGGCAGGGCTGGGTCTGATGGTCCACTGAACCTGCTCTGACTGGGGGCACCCCAGTGTCTGGAACCCGCAGGAAATATTGGCTAAGTTGTCTCTGGGGGATGCCAGCCTGCCCCACAGTTCTAACACCGCATTGTACAGCTCAGGCTCATGCCCCCCCCCCCAAGATGCAACAAATATCAAAAAATTCCTTCTTGTCCCGATAAAATTATAATCTGCCGCTTTTCGTTTCGTTGGTGCTTTGGGACACCTTAACTAGAATGGTTTGTAGAGACCCGTTCACTGCGTAGTTTTAATGCAGAGTCTGCACAGACACTAAGACGTTACGATGAATTTTGGTATTAGAGTACCCGGTATTCCCAAGCGGTCGAGCGGCTTATTGCGTTGGACACACCAGTTCTCGTATGATCACTGAAGTTAAGCAACGTAACCCCAGTTAGTACTAACACGGGTGGCAGCTTGGGAGAGCTGGGTACTGCAAATACCCAAGAATCGTCGCATTGCTGCACTTTCTGTGCAGTCTGCGTTAGAACTACACAGTGGACGGTGCTCTAATGACCTTGTAGTTGAAGGGCCCAAAAACACCAACAAACCAAACCAACCCCAAGCGGTCACTCGTACCAGTGGTAGCTGGGGTTACGTTGCTTAACTTTAGTGATCAGACGAGAACTTGTGTGTCCTACACAATGCAGCCGTTCCCATGATCTGCCGCGACCACGATCGATCCTGCAATCATGGACTTATTAAGGGAGCGGCGAGTTGCGTTTGACGGACTCTGGAACGTTCGCCCCCGAGTACTTTTCGCCCCCGCGCATTTCGCCCCTCGGACGTTTCGCCCCCGAACATTTCGCCCCTCGGACGTTTCGCCCCTCGGATGTTTCGCCCCTGGAAGGGCAAATGGCCGTTTTTTTGTTAATTTTTGTTATTCTGCTTTAGGTAAGGTAAAATGCCAGCGTAAATATCGCAAATAGTGTAAATTAGTGTAAATAGCGTTACTATCGTCAATGCCAGCCCTTGATTTTTACCATATTTTGGCCGGTTTTTTTTGGTTATTCTGTTTTTACCTGGAAAACAGCATTGTTCGTTTGGACCTTTTTCTGAGTGTTTCAAGGAATAGGTAAGGTAAAAATTCAGCAATTTCGGCAAGAATTCTACGCATTGTGGAGGACATCAACGATAGAAATTTAATAGACTTTCTGAATGCATAGCCTAAAATTTCGAATTTTAGTTTATGTTTGCATTTTATTATGTGACAGTCTTGTTTAATGTTTGTGTCTTTTTTTATTTTATTAAAATTATTATTACAGTAAACAGAGCAACAAAAAATACCGGCCATTTACCCTCCCAGGGGCGAAACATCCGAGGTGCGAAATGTTCGGGGGCGAAACGTCCGGGGGGCGAAAGCTCCGGGAGCGAAAAGTACTCAGGGGCGAAATGTCGGGGGCGAAAAGTCGGGGGCGAAATTTCCGTAAACCGCATTGGACACACCAGTTCTCGTCTGATCACTGAAGTTAAGCAACGCAAGCGCAGTTAGTACTGACATGGTGTGGTCGCTCGGGAAAGCTGGGTACTGCTAATACCGAATAATCGTCGCATTAGTGTAGTGTCTGTGCAGTCTACGCATTAGAACTATGCAATGGATGGGTCTCTAATGACCTTGTATTTGACGGGACCTTAAATAGCAACAATCAAACAAACAATAGACTTATTAGGGAGATTGAGCGTACAGTTACCGATAACCATTTGTCCCATAAGCAGACGACACTTAAGTTACGCATGCTCCGAACAATTAATTTTATTTGTGGAGCATGCGCACCTTAAATTTCGTCTGCTTATGGGACAAATGGTTATCGGTAACTGTACGCTCAATCTCCCTATTAAGTCAAACGGAGACCGACATGTGTAATCAGGTGGTATGGACACGTAACGAAAAGAGGGGTGGAGGAACTCGTTAGGTCCACTTCAGGAATGCAGATAGTTGGAAGCACCTAGGGCAGGGGGAGACTGAAGCAGACGTGGGAGTAGGTTGTCCGTAAGGATATGGTAGTGTGTGTGGTGGACGACGATCTGGTGCGGGATATGCGTTAGTGGAGGGCTAAAACCCGCAGAGCCGACGCTGCGAAATTAGACCGACTGGTGTAAGGCTAGGTGACGTTTTTGGTTGGGTCAAATAATTTTCGTTCCACCTACAATTTCCTGCCTTAGAATTACTAACTTAAGCCACTGAACTATCGTTTCAGGTCCTCGACTTGAAGGAAATTTTTGAAAGACCTGGAAAAAAAAATAATTAGTTTATGGAGGTCATTGGTGAACGTCAAAGATCATTACGCATTAATACAGTATGTTGATGTTGGTAATACGAAGCCCAGCGTAGAAATAACTAAAGTTTTAAAGGTTGAAGATATTACCGGTGACCTTTCAATCAGTAGTAAATATCGTGAAATAGAAATAAAAATAATGCATTTCCGGAAATGAAAAATTGATTCTATTACCTCCCGCATTCATTCATTCAGGTAATGTTGTCATTGATGATAGCATAACGAGATTTCGTGTTTGATTTTCAACAACGACTTAATGGATTAACAATTTTTTGCTTCAGTAGCGTTACTCAATACAAGGATGATTTAGGAGTTCGCCCGCCCCCTTTTGCCAATTGGTACATAAATTACTACCTCCAAAAAAGTCTAATTGTACTTCCGTAGTACGTTGCTCTACACTCCCTGCGGATTTTGTGTCTGCATGAAAATAACTTGATATAATGAAATCGTTTGACCCATGCCAGTCAAGGAAATTACGTGTGGAACGAAAGCAAATTACTATAATAGTAAAACAAGTTTCTTTGATAACAGCGGAAGTCTTTGCCCCAAAACGCCTTAGTTGGAAAGTTGAGGTTTTCCTAAATTTAGTGATAAGGAGTGACGAAAGCTGGGTCGACCCGGTTCCATTAATTTTTTAGGACCCTTCAACTACAATGGTCATCACAGCCCCTACAACTATTAGAGCGCCAACTACTGCGTAGTTCTAATGCAGAGTCTGCACAGACACTACGCTGTTGCGACGATTTTGGATATTAGTAGTACCCAGTGTTACAGTGATCAGACGAGAACGGTTTACGGAAGTTTCGCCTACACCAAAAACCCCCCCCCCCCCCCCCCGGAGCTTTCGCCCCAACACATTTTGCCCCCGCGGATGTTTCGCCCCTGGGAGGGTAGATGACCGTTTTTTGTTATTCTGTTTTTATTTAGGAAAACAGCATTGTTCATTCGGAATCGTCATCATAATCATCATTATCATCACACTCTTATCCCGCCTGTGGCAGGGTGGGGTCTGCGGGTTCTGGCCCTCCACTCCCGTATTGGCCAAAGAAAAAGGGCTGCTTGCAGGATAGTAAATTAGAATTATCTCCAACCAGGTCCCCGTCTACCCCGCACACTGCCATGTCCTTACGGACAACCTATTCCCACGTCTGCTTCGGTCTTCCCACTGCCCCGGATGCTACCGACCACCTGCATTCCTGGAATTCTCCCTCATTTTTGCCGATATCCTCCACCACCACCACCAGACATTTATTTCTCTGTTTAATATAGTGTAATAATAAATGTAATAATAAATTTCTATTGTTGATGTCCTCCACAATAGGGATTTTGCACTTTCTCGTAACGTGGTCGTTTCGGGACAAAAGACGAGAAGTAAAAAGCCTTCTCGTCCTTCCCAGTCGTCTTCAATACAATAACGACGCGAAAATCATAAATAAAAGTGAGAAAGTCCTTATTTTATTGAAGACAACTTATTTTATTGAAGACGTCCTTATTTTATTGAAGACGACTAGGAAGGACGAGAAGGCTTTTTACTTCTCGTCTTTCGTCCCAAAATGCCCACGTTACGGGAAATCACAAAATCCCTAATATGTAGAATTCTTGCCGAAATTGCCGCATATTTCTTATACGCAAAAATAAACTAAAATTTCATTGCCCTCCCAGGGGCGAAACGTCCGAGGAGCGAAATGTGTGGGGGCGAAAGGTCGCGGGCGAAATGTCGGGGGCGAATGTCCAACGCAATGCAGTCGCTTTTCCTAATGTTAAAAAGCTTATGCTCAGTTACCGCCAGCCTATTGTCCTCTTAACCCTTTAACCGCCTATGGCATCTTGTCCCTCTGAATGGAAGCAAGGATGGTATATTGGACATGGTTTTTCCGCAGTCAGTTGTCGACCAAGGCTGCAGCCCCTATACTTAATTATCGTCGGTCTACTGTTCGGCGGGCCACTCCATGGACGCCAGGGGGCGAGGTCTAACACCTGAAAATTTTGCCTTATCTACTTGTTGCATATTAGAGAGGGTTCTTTTACGTGCAAATGCCATCGAACACCTCCCGGAACCTCGGTTTTACTTCTCACCCGAAGGAATGCACACTCGGGGCCTCTATCTGGCCTGGAAGAAGTCCACCGATCTCAATCCATCATCGAACCTGGAACCACTGGCGCAGTAAATCTGGCACAGCACTTACTTTTAAAAAAAACCACGATGCTGACTTGCTCATTTGCTACACCGAGAGCGAGCGACACTGATCATGTTTGCTTTTCCGAGATTCGTTGCCCAAGTCTACTGACTAGGGTTGTTATTGTACCATTAAGACTTCACTTACTGTTAAAGTGAACCTAGGACGCTTTCTTCACACAGTACGCTTTCTGCATATAGCAGCATGAAACCGCTTTCAGGAGTGGAGCCACCTCCCCCTGTTACTGATAAAGGGTTTACCATTAGCGTTGTCATCCGTTCCTGGGCAGAACAGGCACGCTAGCGTGTAGGCTCTTCCGATCCCGTATAGGGAGCAGCGAATTGCGTTGGACACACCAGTTCTTGTCCGATCACTGAAGTTAAGCAGCGCAACCCCAGCTAGTAAAGACATGGGTGGCCGCTTGGGAAAACTGAGTACTGCTAATACTCAAAAGTCGTCGCATTAGTGTAGTGTCTGTGCAGTCTCTGCATTAGAACTATGCTGTGGACGGGGCTCTAATGACCTTTGTAGTTGAAGGGCCCTAAATCAACAACAAATACAAAATCCGATCCCGTGTAGGTAGGCGTGATACCCATTGTCGCTGTACTTCCCCCCAACGCATGGCCAAACGTCCCAGAAGAGCCTGGTCTTGCTCCCAGGTCGCTTGCCAAGTGTCTAGCATGCACCTATTCTCTTCCAGAGTCACCTTTATGCCCCATTACCCTCATACCTTTATACCAAAATAGGTGTTATCGTTAAGGGTGATTGACTTTTAGTCTAATTACATTGCACCCCGTCTGAAATGATCTTAATCCACCGGTTCGCCTATGTGTTCCTAGATTTCACATGAATAGAACGTTTCCGACATGCCATTGGGCAGGAAAGAAGTAATGAGTGATGACTATAATGTGATTTCCCGAAATACGTTGCAAAAATCAGGTAAGGGACACAATGCTTCTCTATCATCTTAGGTTATGTGGTTACTCCGGGTGAGATGAGAGGTAGAATCGGGGCCCCGGACTGGACGTAAAATTCGGCTTCGAAGAACTATTAAAAATGTCACACTCATTAAATTAAACATCAGTAGTAACAAAAGATAGACGGTTATGGCATTACTTAAAAGTTGTAGGCATACTATAGCGGTCCTGTGGTACGGCCATCGGAGGCAGTCGGTCACCCTGGTGGGGTACTCCAACCTAACGTGATACCATGCAAGCCGACTATATCTGAATACCGTATTGGACGACTTAAAAAGGGTTGTGGCATGATGACGCCTGACACCAGTTTCTTCTTCCTCTTGATTCTGTTCTTTATTTTTCGTTTCTGCCTAACCTTTCTGCCTCTGTCCTTTTGTATCTCCATCCATCCACTCTTTCATTTCTACTTTAACATTTTGCATTGGTGACTTCATGGCTTTCTCTTAAACGAGAAGTTTGCAACGGAGTTGAAACCCATGCTAGTACTAGCCGGAGTTCCGTTGCTTAATTAACTTCAGTGATCAGACGAGAACTGGTGTGTCCAACGCAATTAGCCGCTCCCACACTCTTTAAAGGGATATTAATTTATTACTACAAGCCAGCAATTCTCAACCACTGTGCCGCGGCACACTAAAGTGCCGCAGATTCAAAAAGTGTGTCGTCACTGCGAATACTCATACGTAAGTGACGTCAGACAAATAGTTCAATCGGTTCTGCCTTCCTAGGAGGGACTGGCTGAACCAATGGGCATGAATATTACTATTACTGTTCATACTACTCGCTAACAAAACTTAGGGCTGGGTTACAAGTAGCAGGTCGGGTACCCGTCTTGTCTCTCTGAGTGGACACAAGGGCGATATATTGGACAGTGTTTTCTCCCACCCGGTTGCCGACCATGCTATTTATCGTCTCTCTACTGTTCTTTGGGACTTTCTACTGTAGTCAAGGGGCGAGCTCCTACACCTCGAAATTTTCTTCCTCTCCCCTTTCCATAACAGAGAGGGTTCTTTCACGTGCAGATGTCATCGTACGCGACACGGAGCCTCGGCGCACTCAGCACTTCTCTCTCGCCCGAAAAAGCCGACCCACCTCGGTTCGGTATCGAACCAAAAACTATTGAAGCTGTTACCGAGCGTGCTACCCACTACGCCACCGAGGCGAGTTTTTGCATAGGGTTCGGTTGGCGTTTGTGTGCCCGAAATGTGTCGTGTTAGTTTTAATTATTAAAACTACTACCGTGACAAAAAAAGGTCTACAAGCTGTAGGAGGACACTTGATATTAGTTAAACATGGTTGTTGACCTTTAGTCAGTGGAATCGGAGGGTCGGCGTATTCGCAGAGGGGAATTATAGTTTCTTGCATGTTTCCTGATCGTGATTTAAAGACTGAATTATCGAAACTAAGAGGACTTACGGTAAAGTCATAACACAAGAGCACAGAGAAATTCCCAGATGGATCGCTGAAATGAGTCTCAGTAAAGGTGCGAAAGTTCTGGGTTGTTATGAGCAGATTTTTTGAAACTATATAAGACTTTGCACAGTCACCGTAATCATACCCTTATCCCGTCTGTGGCATGGCCTGCCCCGGGTGTTCCCACCACCTGCATTCCTGTAATGTTTCTGACGAGCTCATCCTCCTCTCTTCTCATTATACCGTGTTTCCCCGATAATAAGCCACTGTCTTATTTCAATTTTGGTGCCGAAATAAGCACTAGGGCTTATTTTCGAGGAATGCCTTATTCTTTTCTGTAATATTACCTTTTAAAGTCAAGTATTGAATACTTACAAAATAGAAATTAAGATACAACGGCAAAATATTGTAGATGACAACCTATTGAAATCCTGTCCTACTTTATTTCTATTACCACGACTTACTACACTCTATACCAGCGATTCTCAACCTTTTTTTTCGTCACAGTACATTTTTAATAATTAAAATTTGGCGGCACACTAACAACGACACGTTTTGGGCAGAGAAACGCCAACCGAACCCAATGCAAAAACTCGCCTCGGTGGTGCAGTGGGTAGCACGCTCAGTAACGGCGTCATAGTAGTTTTTGGTTCGATACTGGACCGAGTTGGGTCGGCTTTTTCAGGCGAGAGAGAAGCCTTGAGTGTGCCTTCTTTCAGATGAGAAGTAAACCAAAGTTCTACATCGTTTACGATGGCATCTGCATGCGAAAGAACCTTCTCTATTATTGAACGGTTAGAGGAAGCAAAATTTCCAGGTGTAAGACCTCGCCCCCTGTGTACAGTAGAATGTCCCAACGAACAGTAGAGAGACGATAAAAAGGATAGGGGTTGCAGCTTTGGTCGGCAACGGGTTGAGGGAAAACACTGTGCAATATATCGCCCTTGTGTCCACTCGGAGAGACAAGATGGGTACCCTCCCCTGTTACTTGTAACCTAGCCCTATTCGTTTTAGCGAGTAGTAAGAACAGTAATATTCATGCCCATTGCTTCAGCCAGTCCCTCCTAGGAAGGCAGAACTGATTAAACGACTTGTCTGACGTCACTTACGTATGAGTAGTCGCAGTGGCGGCACATTTCTTCAATCTCGCGGCGTAGTGGCTGAGAATCGCTTCTCTATACTCACGACTACCTTTAATGAAATCACCCTATCAGATGCAGGAAACAAAAACGGATGTGCTCTTTGCCTTAGGGCTCTCGTAGGGCTTATTTTCGGGGAAGGGCTTGTATTAAGCACATCTGAAAAATCTTGGTAGGTCTTATTTTCGGGGAAACACGGTATGTCAATACCCTCATTTTCTCCGCGATGTCCTTATTTTATCAGCTCTCGACAACCCACTCATGTACCACAGCATTTGCATTCTATTTCCGTGGGTGTTACTAACTGCCCAACACTCTGATCCATATAGCATAGCTGGCCTAAACACTGCCCTGTGAAACTTCCCTTTTTAACTTGATTGGAAACCTCATATCACATAGGACTCCAACAATCCCCATTGCTTGGATGATGGGCCACATCAAAGTCTATATCTACATTGCTTTGTTGAACCTAAGCACTTTACCTATTGCGCCTTTTCAACCAGTTCGCTCCTAGAGAGGACGTCACCATTATTTTTTTGTCCTTTCCAATTGAAAGCTAAATACTCTTGTCTTCTTCATGCTTATCTTTTGGCTTCCCTTTCTATCGCTGCTCTAATGTCGTTTAAGCCCTTCTCTACCTGTTCTCTGGAGCCACTAAATTTTCCTGGCTCGTCCGCAAACGGCATGTACTGAGGAGGCCATTCTCCTACTCCTGTCAGCAGCTCGACCATAACCAGGATGGAAGCATCTAGTATTTCCCGTTTGGTTTCGTTTGTTTTTGTTTTAAGGCCCATCGACTACAATGGTCATTTTCCCCAAGGAGCCCTGGCCATGGAACCATGGCCTGATAAGCCCTTCTTCTACCCCGATTTTCGTGATACCTCCTGAACTACCAGTCGTGGAAATAGAGGAGTCTGCAACAGTCTAAAATATTTAGAGAGTTTCGTGGTAATTAAATAGCTATCAACCACAGGTTGAGATGGATGAATAAAATCCCTTAATATTCTACTGACCTCGGTAGATGGCGCTGGTCGCTTCAGTTACAAAATTCTAGGGCTCACCTCCTGAGATCGGCGGTGCTTTTCTCCCTCGCTCTCATCCCATCTTTGAGCGGCGAGTTGCGTTGGACACACCAGTTCTCGTCTGATCACTGAAGTTAAGCAACGCACGCCCAGTTAGTACTGACATGGGTGGTCGCTCGGGAAAGCTGGGTACTGCTAATACCTATTAATCGTCGCATTAGTTTAGTGTCTGTGCAGACTATGCAGTAGAACTATGAAGTGGACGGGTCTCTAATGACCTTGTAGTTGACGGGACCTTAAACACCAACAAACCAACCAAACTAATCCCATCTTTATCTCTCTCCCCATTCTCAATCTCGCTTGCTAATCTTCTTCCACACTCTTCTATTCTCGGGAGAGGCTTATTGCGTTGGAGACACCAGTTCTCGTCTGATCACCGCTAAGCAACGCAATCCCACATAGTTCTAACATGGGTGGCCACTTGGAAAAACTGGGTACCGCTAATACCCAAAAATTGCGGTATTAGCGTACTGTGTTCGCAGTCTCTGCATTAGAACTACGCGGTGTACGGGGCTGTAATGACCATTATAGTTTAAGGTCACTTATTCGATTCGTCGGCGTTTTAGGGCCCTTCGACATGCAACAGTCATTAGAGCCCCGCCCACTGCGTAGCTCTAATGCGGAGTCGAGTTTGGGATTCAGTTGCTAATTGAGCTTCTTAGTGTGTATTTGAACTGAAACTCAAAAGGCAAGCAGTGCCACGCTGCAAATTTGTAGCAGTATCAATGCGCAGAATCGTCATCAGTTACCATTTCCGGCCTGCCACAGGGTTGGGTGCCAATTTGTCCCATCGAGACACAACAGCTATGTTGTGGACTTAATGTCGTTTCATTGGTGTTTTCGGGCCCTTCAACTACAACGGTCATTACAGCCCTTGTTCACTGTGTAGTTCGAATGCAGTCTGTAGAGACACGACGCTGTTACGACGATTTTGGATATTAGCAGTGCACAGTGTTCCCAAGCGGTCACCCATGGCAGTTCTATCTGGGGTTGCGATGCTTAATTTCAGTGATCAGAGGAGAACTGGTGTGTCCAACCCATTAAAGCCGCTCCCTGAAGGTTCCTAAAGAACCAACGAAACAACAGCGGCAAGTTCTGTCGCCTTTAACCCCTAGTAGCCTTCAGACCAGAACCAGAAAACTACATGTATAGCACACGATTTTGGCTGGCTAATAATAGATGTTAGCTGCCGGAGACAGAATAGCAGTTGTAGCACGGTGGAAGTAGCGAAACAGTCGAAACAGAGAAGTAGTCGAAACAGAGATTCTTCACACTTGAAGCTGCTCTTAACATCAAATATTTCATTGAAGTGCATAAAGTGGTGCGAAGGTTTAGCTATTAACGGGGTTTTTGAAGGGGGACAACCGCCAGAAAATGGTTCCAAGTTGATTTGTAGCTATGAAGCGAAGTTCATTATCAGAGTGGAATATGGTAACCAAAATAATTTGTTTAATTCTATGATCGTAAATTTTGGAACAGTTTTCATGTAAACAAATATCTCCATGGTCTAATTTTTTCTGTGATTCCATTGCCAAAATAAGTGATGTAAAGTCTCTGGAGTATAGCCTACGTATCACCCTAAATTACAATGTTGTTCAACTAGCAACTACAGTACTTAGTTGATCAAGTCGATAGACTGAACTGAACCAGGACATAGTGTTGAATTAATATTCAAATTGGGTGCTCCTCTGAGGATCCTATTTCTATGCTTCGAATTCGGCATTTCAACTATTTCATTCATTCATTTGCCTGCTGACGTGTTTATACTTGATATGAGTGTTCAGGTTACTTGGATGGCAGTACCGGTTTAAGGCTAGTGTCATATCCAGGAATGTCGGCTACTATTCCCCGTTACCTCAGTGGGAGCCTTTCGCATTTGACGTTATGTTGAATTATGGAGATATCTTAGTGGCAATTCCTCGCCTCCCGCGGGAGCACTTTACAATAAATATTGGTATTCTTAAGAAATAATAAAATGTGAAAATGTCTTAGGAGTCCATCCAGTGTATCCGCCTCAAAGCAACTCCAAACCCTCTTCCCGCCTTTGGCAGTATGGGGTACCCATCTTGTCCATCTGAATGGACACAAGGGTGATATATCGGACAGTGATTTTCAACAGTCGGTTGCTGACTAAATCAGTAAACCCCTATATTTGTTTATCGTTGGTCTACTGTTTGTTGAGTTGTTGTTCTTGTTTGTTGGTGTTTTAGGGCTCTTCAACTACAAGGTCATTAGAGCCCCGTCCACAGCATATTTCTTACACAGAGACTACACAGACACTACACCAATGGGAAGATTTTTGGGTATTACCGGTACCCAGTCATGTCAGTGCTAGCTGGGGTTCGCTGCTTACCTTCAGTGATCTCACGAGAACTGGTGTGACAAACGCGACGTCCACAGCATAGTTCTAATACAGAAATTGCACAGACACTGCACTAATGCGACGATTTTTGGGTATTAGCAGTACCTAGTTTTCCCAAGCGGCCACCATTGTCAGTACTAGCTGGGGTTGCGCTGCTTACCTTCAGTGATCTCACGAGAACTGGTGTGACAAACGCAATTCGCCGCTCCCTGTTTGTTGGGGCACCACACCGGCGTCAGGGGGGCGAGCTCCTACACCGGGAATTTTTGCCGCATCTAGCCGTTGCATAATAGAGAGAGTTCTCTAACGTGCAAATGCCATCGTAAACCACACTGGGCCTCGGGTTTACTTCTCATCCGAAGAAAGCATCACTCCGGGCATCTCTCCCACCCGAAAGAAACCAACCCACCTCGATTTAGTATCGGACCTAGAATTACTGACGTGGTTACAGAGGGGATCGGCATTATTGCGTTGGACACATCAGCTCTCGTCTGATCATTGAAGTTAAGCAACGCAACCCCCGCCATTACTAACATATGTGGCCGATGGGGAAAACTGGATACCACTAATACCCAAAAATCGTCGCATCAGTGTAGTGTCTGCATTAGAATTACGCAGTGGACGGGGCTCTAATGACTGTGTAGTTGAAGGGCCCTAAAACACCAACGAAACAAACAAAAGCAAAATAGAAAAGCAGTTACTGATCACGCTACCCACTGCGCCACTCAGGCGGGATAGCCAGTTCGTCTGCTTCGAACATTAATATTAGCTAGTGCTGCCCAGGTGGATGGTAGGACGACATGAATTTAACCCCCACGTTTCCTTCACCTTTTTTTACAGAGTAAACCACTGATGCCTACCAGTGGTTGTTGTTTCTTGGTGTTTTAGGGCCCTTCAACTACAAGGTCATTAGAGCCCCGTCCACAGCATATTTCTTACACAGAGACTACACAGACACTACACCAATGCAAAGATTTTTGGGTATTAGCGGTACCCAGTCGTGTCAGTGGCCACCCATGTCAGTGCTAGCTGGGGTTCGCTGCTTAACTTCAGTGATCAGACGAGAACTGATGTGTCCGACACAATTCGCCGCTTTCTACCAGTGATGAACCTGTGTATCTTGTTGGCGCACGATTACAAGCACTTGAGCAAGATCGAAGCTATAAACTCATTATCACTAGCCCCTTTTCCGCATATGGCAGGGTCGGATGCTCACCTTTGTTCCAGCGGGATAGGGCGGAATCCCCCACAGACAACTCGTTCAATGTTTCTGCAGGTTCCACACGCCTCGCTGGGGTTCCCCCAGTCAGAAATAACAGCTAATTTTAGGTTAGGAACGTGGAATGTGGGACCGTTACAGGTAAAACGGGGGAAGGTTCGCGATTCGGGATTGCTGGGCGCAACCCATCAAAGCTAGTTAAAGCGGCAGGCAAAACACATTCATGGAAAGGCGAGCTTTCCATTTTAGTGGCCAGGGGCAAGGGGTGAAATTCGTTGTGGGGGTGAGGAGATAGCAGTGGTGGAGTTTCGGTATTTAGAATGTTTTCCAGAGTAATGGGGAGATAGATTCCGACGTGACTCATAGGATTAAGGCAGGATGGCAGAAGTGGGGACAGGCAAGTGGGGGTCTTGTGTTACAGACGGGTCCCAGTTAAGTTGAAGGGCAGAGAGTACAGAACTGTCGTTATACCCGCTATGCTGTATGGGTCAGAGTGTTGGCCAGCTAGGAAGAATCACGAAAGGCAAATGCAAGTGGCTAAGATGCGAATGCTGCGCTTCATGAGTGGGGTGTCACGAGCTGACTGAATCCGAAACGATTACGTTAGAGGTAGCTTCGCTCGGAATCGGTTGAGGTAGTATGGGCATGTGATGAGGAGGGCAGAGGAGGAGCTTATTAGGTCCATTGTGGGACTGCAGATAATTGGAGGCACCACAGGTAGAGGAAGACCAAAACGCACGTGGGAGCAGGTCCAAAGGGACATGGAGGCATGTGGGGTGGAGGGGACTTGGTGGGGTATAGGCGGGAGTTGAGGATTAGAACCCGCAGACCCGACCCTGCCTCAGGCGGGAGAAGGGTGAGATGATGATGATGTACTCTCTAGGGGTGAACTGGTGAAATAAAGGTGCAAGAGGTAAAGTACCGAGGCTCAACATACCAAAGCAATGGGGAGATGGACTCGGATGTGACGCATAGAATCAATGAAGAATGGTTGAAGATGAGACAAGAAAATGGAGTCCTATGTTATAGGGGGTCCTTATAAATGTTAAAGGGAAGCATTACAGGGCAGTGGTAAGGCCAGTTATGCTATAGCAGGGGTGGCGAACCTATTTCAGCTGGCGTGCTAAAAATTGAAAAAATTATATTTCTTGATGTACTAACGTGCCAGATAGTAGGGTACCCTTACTTCCGGTTTGTTACTGGAAATGGAAATTTCACCAATTGATTGGTTCCATTCTGGACCAAGGTGGGTTGACTTCTTGTTTTTGGGGAGCAGGCAGATGTCCCAAGTGCGCTTCCTATTAGATGAGAAGTAGAACCAAGGTCCCGTGTGGTGTACGATGGCATTTGCACGTCAAAGAACCCTCTCTACTATGCAACGGGTAGGTGAGGCTAAATTTCCAGGTGCAGGAGCTCGCCCCCTGGCGTCGGTGGAATGCTTTGGTCGGCAACCGGCAGTTCAATATATCGCCCTTGTGTTCATTCAGAGGGACAAGTTGGGTACCCGACCCTGCCGTAGGTGGGAACAGCGCCTGCTCTAGCACTTATGCCGCCCCGGACAAAAGGACAAATTGCCGCCCCTTGTAGCAGCTCTCTGTTCGTGTGCTCTGTTCTCACACTTACAGGCAAAATGGCGCCCCGGACAAATGCAGGGTTGCCCCCCCCCTTTGAGCGTGCCCTGGTGGGAAAATGGTTGGTAATTGCAGATTGGTTTGGCTATATATAGCATACTGTAGGCTACCCTGTATATGCACATGCCACGTGCCAATTGCGTGCCATTGGTTCGCCACCCCTGTGCTATAGGGATGAAAGTGTTAGGCAGTGAAGAAGAACTCGGTAAAGGAATGGAAGTAGCCGAGATGCGAATGGTGCGGTGCATGACTGGGGCATCGAGAGCTGATAGAATTAGGAAGAAGCATATAAGTAGTAGCCTGGAGAATAGATTGAGGTGGCATGAACATGTAATGGGAAAAGGGGAGGAGTGCAGGAGGAATGCAGGTGGTTTGAAACACCCGGGGCAGGTGTAAACCCAAGCCTGGTGGGAACAGGTTGTCCGTAATGATATGGTAGTATGTGGGGTGGACGGAGACTAAGTGGGAGATAGGCAGTAGTGGAGGACTAGAACCCGCAGACCTGACCCTGCCACAAGCGGGATAGGGGAATGATGATTGTTTACAACTCAATGCTGTAATCTCTATGGTGTTTTTACATTAGATCATCTTAACACTCCTGAAAATTTTACGTGACTGTAATTGCAGAAGGTGCGATATGGGAAACGACTTCCTCTCCAGGAGACAATACAGGACATTTTACATTTACATGAATTCCACGTAATCCATCATTTACATTTTATTACTTGAATGGTTATTTTAGGGGCCCCATACATTGGTTAGCCAAGGGGCCCATAATACTGTTAAGGTGACACTGCTAACTGCAGAAGTTGGTGGTGCTTCCAACAACCTGCATTCCCGTAATGCAGCTATGAGCGCCTCCTCCTCTCGTCTCATTACATGTCCACACCACCTTAATCCATTCCCCTTCCTCCATTCCACGATGACCCTCACCCAGAAATTATCTCTAACATACTCACTCTTAATTTAGAAATCTGGCGACACCCCACTCATTTACAACCATACACAGGTTAGCCCCCTATGTTCATGATGCCCCCGGTAAATTCCCAGGGGCCCATGCCTTAAGACAGCACTGGGGCCCTGGTAGCATTCTTAATGATATAGGAATGCACACTCATCATTCTACAACAGTGCCGTAACGGGGGTATGAAGCGCCTGTGGCAAGTGTCTAACTTTCGCTTGCCCGTAACCCAATAATGGCAAAAAACTTAAACATTTTGCGCACCGAACCCAGTTGCGCCCGTGGCGGCCACCTTCTTTGCCAAGCCCTCGTTACGGGCCGGTTCTACAACCATCTTCACGACTACGGCAGAGTGGGGTACCCATTTGTGTCTTGCGTAGCACAGCAGAAAGCCTCTGTCACCGCAGGGGGGAGTGGCTAACTACTGCTTCAAGGGTTCCACGTCCGAAACTGGATCCAGGTGGTATGGGTTCTTTCAGGCGAAGAAGAGGTTTGAGGACTCTTTCTATGTCACCTTAACTTAAAATAACCACTTCTAAGCGGAGTAAAGTATACATAGGCCCTATAGGACGGCAAGATTTCCAATACTAGGAGCTCGTCGAGAGCCGCCCCGAGGGGTTTACAGACGGTGCAATCACACAAGGTCACGTGGCTGTGCATGATCCACGAAAATAAATAATTTTCTTTCTTTTGCCCAAAGTCTATCGTTGCCCTGTGAAAGCGACAGGTTGAATTTAGTTGTTGGAGACATTTAAGACATTCATAGTCCTTTTTCACTTGTAGGTAGAAGCCCCACATGAGAGGTTTGTACCAGACCTTACTTTTTCACGGGCCTGTCTTAGCTTGTCCCAGGGCGTCGGTTGACTGCAGAATCGAATAGTAGGTCGACGTCAAATACGCCCAGGGTTTGCAGAATCAGGTTGGTAGCTGGCTGGGTGGAAAATAGCATGCAGGAGATCACCCTTGTGCCCTGGGGACCGCACCCTGCCATAGGCAGGAAAAAGGTTGGGTATGAGTAACAGACGTCTTGCAAAGTAAATGTGATGTGTGAAATTGGTCGCAGAATAGCCGCCTCCCCCCACACCTCCGACGCTCCCATGGGTTTTTAGAACCACATTATAGGCATTGGGAAATGTTTAGAGTTTTGTCGCTTTTGCAAATAAACGTCCATTCCATGTGCTAAACAACATTCTACTGGGTACAGGGGTATATGATGGTGTTTACGTGAACAAGAAGAAAAACACAGGACAAAAACTGTTTGTTAGTACATTTGCGCAACATGCTCTTACCCCGTGGAGAGCGACAAACAAAAATAGAATCGCACTTTCAGTTCAACGAAACCTAAACGACTTGATGATGCCCATGTGCCAATCTTGAAACATGCGTGATATATGCACCGTTGGCCCACTTATCTGGCAGCTTCTTAATTTTGCTGCTTCTGTGGTTGGAGCTAATTATTTTTTTATATAATGTCATTCAAGGCCAAACTACGCGCCTGTGAAACGACTAGGGTTCTACAGGGGAGCAGCTGTGTTGTGTTGGACACCTGAAACCCAAATCGCTGTAGAAGCTTAGTGTCTGTGCAGACTTTGCGTTACAACAACGCAGTGGACGGGGCTCTTATGACCACTGCAGTTGAAGGCTCTTAAAACACCAACTAAATAAACAAACTAAGCTCACAGCTTTTAACCCCTTGAATTTGCGAACTAAAGGTCTAAAACTTACCCTCTTAGTCTACAATGGCGTAAATCTATTAGGGACCAAGGGGACTGAGTGGACGCGTCCTTCAAATTATGCTCATAGGGACCACTCATGGATGGTTGCCTTTCCCTCAGAAATTTTGAAGAAGTTCTATTGTCCTTTTAGATGAAGTAGTTCTATTGTGTACAAGTCCGGGCAAGCGCCGGCCTGGGTATAGAACTTCATTTGTTAGAATACGCTTGCTGCGCTCACAGTATGTGTTTCCTTCTTATAGAAGGAGATCTAAAGTCAAAGTCGTGAACACGGAATGGGCTAGTCCAATGTGGCCTGCCCGTCGCCATGTAGGGTTATGTATTATCACAATCTGACGATAAATCAATGTCAATGAAAGGTCGTCTTTCATTGAAAGTTTAGGAGTTCGGCATAGGGGCCCTTTCTTCAGAGGACCATTCCATATTTTTACTGCGTCTCTTAAAAGCGATAATTCCACGCTGTCCACAGCTGGCCTTTTACTTTCCTGACATTCTGAAAGTCAACCATTTATATTGCGTGCTGCGCGCTAAAAAGAGATGTGCAACTATTGAAACCAACCACCTTCAAGGCCAGTATTTTCTTGCTGACAAGATAGGGGCCAGAAGTGCACCGGGTATTTACAAGGAGTTGCTTGAATTCTACCAATATCCGACAATGCGAATCCAACTTCTGAAGTTCTATAAGCATTTAATTTGTCATAATATGTGCTATTCTACAATTTATACTTTAAGTGTGGTTTTGACTAAATATGGTGGTTGTTTTTAGACAAGAAGGTCTCCTGTTTGGTGTTGAAAAGGAAGTTAAGTCCCATCTGATTTGATTTTCATTTCGATGGTGTTCTGAAGTTCGTCAACTACACGGTCATTCGAGCCCCGTCCACTGCGTAGTTCTAATACAGTACCCCAGTATTTCCAACAGGCCACCCATGCCAGTACTAGCGGGGGTTGTGTTGCTTAACTTCAGTGATCAAGTGCCAGTTACATAGTAGTAGAGTGAACCTCTTTCACCCTAAGGAAGCCAGTCGACTTCGATCCAGTATCGAACCTTCAACCACTGAAGTAGCCACTGAAGAATTCTCTTAATTTCATATTCATTGTAGAAATCCCTGTAAGTCGCCCAACAATTTAACTAACATTCAAAAGTGGGCCGAAATGCCAACGTAAAAATAGTTTTCTTTATTCTTGCCTACCATCATTGTGCCCCACATACTTTAAAATCAGACTCGCCTTCCCCTTCCCTCTCTTTATATTCTAACTAACGGAAGACCATACAGTTTGGCCACATATCTGTACCCTCTTTAACTAAATTTGAGGATACCTGGCAGTTGTCCATACGAAATCAGAACATTAAGTGAATTCGTGAACTATTCGAGGAAATTGAGATACAAAAAACGTCTCATTGGAACGGAGGTTGCGTGTTGCACTTCTGCGCCTGTGGCTTAAGTTCGATTCTTGTGGAGGAAGGAGATTCCCATCCGTCGGATGGGAAGTCAAGTCGTGGCCCCATGTGGATTGCAATGCCACTTTGATATAAAAAGAGCCCTTGCTAACAGTAATTTGCAGTTGGGCAAATTTTCCAAATGTAAAAGCGACAAATAGGTCATTGCAGGATAAATCCCTAATGGGTGTTTGTGTTGAATGATGTGCAGGGCTAATGCAAACCGGTGGTACAACGGATGTGCCACACCCGGGTGGCTAATATTTTAGTATTCTTTTAAGAAGGAAAATTGTCTTTAAGAGTGTAAATGTAGTGGTCGTAATGGGGTCCTCTCTGGAATGTTTGTTGTTGCGTTTCAGTCCAGAACCACTATAGTCATTAGGGTCTAGAAAGCAGTCATTCCATGGTAGGAGGTGTAAAGTGCCATCCCATCCTAGAAACACTTATAGGTCAAAAGACCAATACATAATAATAGTCAAAAGAAATATGTCAATAGTCAAATTAAAGGCAAAGGGCAGTCAGTAAACAATAGCCAATTAAAAGGCAAAAAGCCAATAAATAAGCAATAGTCATATAAGAGGCAGATAAAGGCAGATAAGGGCAAATGCAAGTAACATGAGGGAGCTCTCAACTCCGTGAGGGTCGTTCCCAAGGGAAGTCGAGAGCTCTGCACTGACTCCCAGTTAATGGCAGAGCTCAGTAGCTCAGTAACTAAAAATATGTGCCACTGTGAGAGGTTCCCAACAGCAGTCACACCATGGTTTCGCCCAGGGGCGGATCCGGAGGGGGGAGCAATGCAGCATTTGCTCCCCCCTCAACTTTGCAACTAATGAGGCATTTGTGCATTGCTATCCCTCTTGCAGTGCAATCTGCAGTTGGCTAAACCACTGAACATGGGACATTGTCTAATGGGCAGTAGAGGACCTTGCTAGCTAGAATTACACAAGGGGTCACCCTAGCCAGGCGCAGGGAACCCAGAGGAATATTGGAAAAGTTGTCTGTGGGGATGCTGGCCTATCCTAAACAAGGGATTCGGAATATTTAGAAATATTTGGGGCGCCCGTTTTTGGAAGTGCTTCCCCGTGATCAGCCCCTGGTTTCCCCTCACCCCACATTAGGTGGGAGTCGGTGAAGAAGGTGTAACCAATCCGCAGCCAGGCAAGAACAATCTCCTCTCTTCGTGATGGATGTCATGAAGACGTCCAATGTTCAGGGACGTCCTTAATTTTGCAGAGTTTATTAGTGTTCTCTGCATACCACTGGGACTGCCACAAACCATGACTGGCCACTAGACCTTCAGCATGGCATTGGAATGAAGGAAAGCAGATGGAACCTCTTCAGGCAGGTGGGCCATTTGACAGGCATGGGCATCTACCCTCTCATTGCCAGCGATGCCAACATGCCCACAACCCACACAAAAGCCAGTCTTGCCCTAGCTATGGATTGCATGAAGCAAGTTGAGCACACCCTGAACGATTGCATGTTTCCCATAAGGGTGTGCAGCAACTGGATTTGTTTGTTGGTGTCTAAGGTCCCGTCAACTACAAGGTCATTAGAGACCCGTCCACTGCATAGTTCTAACGCATAGACTGCACAGACACTACACTATTGCGACGATTATTGGGTATTAGCTGTACCCAGCTTTCCCCAGCGACCACCCATGTCAGTACTAACTGGGCTTGCGTTGCTTAACTTCAGTGATCAGACGATAACTGGTGTGTCCAACGCAACTCGCCGCCAGCAACTGGAGGAATGATAGGGAGTTAGTAACAACAACAAAATGTCTCTGATTGTAACTGGAGACGAGATCCAGTGCCTTATGCAGAGCAATGAGCTCAAGTGAGGAGAATGGCGACGCCTGGAAGGCGGGCTCCCATGTGCCGACCAGTTGTAAAGACCGACCAATCCACAGCAGGGCCATCCTTCGACCCATCCATGTAAATAATAACGTGGCCCCTAATAGGTCAAGAGGCGCACAAACTCCTCTCTGGAAATCCTCTGGGAGCGGTTGTATTACATTAGGTACACCAGATCTCATCTTATCACAGAAGCTAACCAAGGCAACCCCAGCTAGTACTGTCATGGGTGATCCGATCGCTTGGGAACACTGGGTACAGCTAATACCTAAAAATCGTCATAACAGCGTAGCGTCTTTGCAGACTGCATTATGACTATGTAGTGCATGAAGCTCTAATGACCTTTGTAGCGAAGGGCCCTTACCAATTATTATCTTTTCCTGATTTTACTCAGGTCGATGCCGTAGTGTAGTTAATGAGAGAGTGGGGGAGAAATAGCTTAGGTATATGGGGAAAGTTATTTGGGCAGAAACTGGAAGTGGCTAATTAATGTTTTTCATGGCGCCACCAGTTGAACAGGAAGTATTTTGATGGAAATGTCTCATGATAAAATGGCTTGCCAAAACGTTGTCTTTCGTCACACTTTCTGACAAAGTACACTGAACTCATAGATATAGAATTTCATAACATGCATGAGACATCTTATGGCCCGCCTCGGTGGCGCAGAGGTAGTGCTTGCCTAGTACATATTTCTGTCCTAGATTCGCTCTTGGTCCAGGCAGTTGACTTCTTTCGGGCGATAGATAGTCCCACAGTGGGACTTCCGTCGAATGGGACGTAAAGCCATGGCCCCTTGCTATGTGCACGTTGTCAATTGCACACAAAAAATCCTTTACACTAAGCAACGAGTAGATCGGCAAAATATCCAGGTGGGGGTAACTCGATCCTGGCATAGCGTCGGTAGAGTGCGCCTACGAACAGGTATAGGGGTTACAGATTAGTTCGGCAGCTAGTTGCGTCAGTATACAACCCAACAGATCACCCATGCATCCCAGAGTGACAAAACTAGGTACCAGACTCTAACCTAGGCGGGAAATGGGTTAGTAGTTGCTTTTTCTCAGTACTGTATAGCTGTATATTGCTGATTTTCAAAATTTTCTGGTTTAAGGCGCCGCCCTCTGGTATCTGTTAGCAAAGTTACTGTAAAGTAAATAGGGACAAGATGGGTACAAGAAGGGTTGTGTTGCTTAACTTCAGTGATCGGAGGACAACTGGTGTGTCCAAAGCGATTACGTTGCTCGTACACCATACCGAGCCACGGCTTTACTTCCCATCCGAAGCCGCACTCAGGCTTCTAGCTTGGAAAGAACCAAACCTACCTCGATTCAGTATCGAATCTGGCACCACTGCGCCACTGAGGCGGGTATTAGAGGAACCCATAATACATGAAATAAAGTGATATACGTGTAGTCCCGAAAAATCTACTGGTGCTTAATTCAAAAGGAATAATAATATACTGTATCTTCTGCCCAGATGTGGTAACTAGACAGTGCCCCAAAGTTATGGGTGCACCGTGTATGGACGCCCGCAGAGTGAGGGACAAACCGGATACTTTGGAAATGTTCTTTGAACGCCCTTGCGAATCGTCACGAAAGCCTGAACCGCAAGATCTGGGGTTAATTTCTAGGTTTGCTCCTACACCAAGGTGGTCTGGCTTCTTTCGGGAGGGAGCGGCTGTATTGCTTTGGTCACATCAGTTCTCGTTTGATCACTGAAGTTAAGAAAAGGTGATAGTAGTAACATGGGCAACCGCTTGAGAACACTGGGTACCGCTTATACCCAAATCGTCGCCCTACCAGCGTGTAGTGTCTGTGCAGGCTTGCATTAGAACTAAGCAGTGGACGAGTTTCCATTAAACCGTTGTAGTTGAAGGGTCCTAAAACACAGACGAAAAGCTCACTGTGATTTCACCTTCTCGTATGATCACTGCTAAGCACCGCAATCCTAGCTAGTACTAACATGGTTGGCCACTTGGGGAAATTGGGCACCGCTAATACTCAAAAATCGTCGCATTACCGTACTGCTTGTGCAGTCTGCATTACAACTACGCAGTGGCGCCACTAGGGGAGTGCGGGCCGCACCGGGTGACTCCACTCGCACCATGAGAAAAAGAGGTGACACTAAAGCAGAAGAAGCGGCTTTTTTCGGGAGAGGGGGGGGGTGTGACACCATGGTGTCACCGCAACGGGTGAGGCCAACCCTAGCAACGTCACTGCGCAGTGGACAGGTCTCTAATGACCGTTGTAGTTGAAGGGCCCTAAAACACCGACAAAACAAACAAAATTTCCTTCGAGCAAGAAAGATGCTACTTCCGTAGAATAGTAAGCCCAAGCGCAACCCTGCAATCAGCGAAATTAAGAGATTTACGTGATAGCTCCCTTCCGTGGTGAAGAAGTGTCCCTACCAACAACAATAGGCACGGGGGTTGGAGAATTAGGATGGTAGACAGCTGTATAACAGAAAGTCGAACAGATCGCTCGTGTGACCCATTGGGACAAAATGGGCGCCCGATCCTGCCGCAAGCGGAAGAAAGGATTAGTAATGATTCTGATGATTTTATCACGAGCTAACCTCGTAGGGAGATAACGGATCACTTCTAACTCGAGGCTCCCTCACTAGAGTTGTTATCGGCTCAGATTTCAATCACCTTTAACAGTTTATTGCTCCTTTATTCGGTTTTAAGTATGGCTTTCTGTTCCTCATGGGTGTCAGTTTTCATTTCCGAATTTATCGATGTTTTTATTTGAAATGGGAGACGACAGTCACGGATATTGTTTGTTATATAAGAATTAAATATTAGAGGTCATGACCTTATCCTAAAATAAATAATTAAACTCATAAATAGGTTTGTTATTTTCATTCAGGTTAGCACAAATATGAATAGTTGATGCAGACTGCGTTTTTATTTTAAACAACCCGGATTTGAGTTGATGACTAGTAGTGGGCCAATAACGTTATCTCTAATTAACAGATGTAGCACTTTGTTAGGTACCAAATTAACGATGTAATCCGGATGTTCGTCAGATGCTGCACTCTTATTCAGCACAATGTGCTGCTCTTCAAATGCTCCAAAAATGGGGTTTGGAGTAGACATCCTTCTTGTACATGTTAAAGATGTTGCATTTCAATGGTGATCACCGAGATGGTCCAAGTTGTTGAGTTATTACTGCGTGTTGTCAACCTGCCAAAATTCATAATGGCATGTTTATGGCACATCAGTGTAATTTATTTAAAGAATGTTATTTAAAGGCCTCTTCATTTTTCTTGAGTTCATTATGTGGCGAAAAACATCTGCGGTCTCCGTTAACCAACAAATCTGCCAATCATACTATATCAAAATGTTATTACCATAGTCCAGCTAGGAAGAGAGTCTGTATTGCGTTGGGTACATCAGTTCTCGTTTCGCTTTCTTTTGTTTTGTTGGTGTTTTAGGACCCTTCAACTACAAGGTCACTAGAGAAGTCACTGAGAAGTTGTAGTCCAGGGACTGCACAGACACTACACTAACTTGGGTATTAGAGCTACCCAGTTTTTCCAAGCGACCACCCATGGAAGTACTACACCAACGGGTTGGGGAATCGGCCAAGCAGCCAAGCTCGCGGGTGAGAGGGAGGTAGGAATGGGGATGTAGGAGACGGGAAATTAGCAGCACCCAACTTTCAACCAACCACCCATGTCGGTACTATCTTGAGCTGCGTTGCTTAACCTCAGTGATTTGACCATGACGATAACTGGTGAGTCCAACGCAACTCAACCGCTCTGCGCAGACCAACCGCAACTAGCTGGGGTTGCGTTGCTTAACTTCAGTAATCAGACGAGAACTGATGTGTTGAAAGCAATAAGCCACTCGTGTTAAGTAAGGTTTATTTGAATAGTTTATTTGAATAGTTTATATGAATAGTTTAGAAGAAGAAAGGTTTATTTGAATAGTTAAGGGTATTTATGATGGTTCCATAGCCAGGGTAAGTACGCCTTGGCGAAATACTGGGGTTATTCCCAGTGAATTTTGGGATGCACCAAGTTCAGCTCTAAGTCCATACCTTTTCAGCCTTACAGTCTTCATTCAGACCATGGAGAAAATTGTTTCGTGAATACTGAGTTAAGATCAGTTTAAAGTCTATAAGCCAGTATATAGCCAGTTTTTGGTCTAAAGACTTTAGTCGCTATTGTGACTATGAGCCCTGATGTTTCTTGTAAGAAGTCCTTTCTACGTGGAGTAAAATATTCGAGCAGATGTAAAATCATCCCGGATGAAAAAACTCGCCCCTCTGGTATCGGTGGAGGAAGAAATTGTCCCAACAAAGGCAATTTTCCAACCTCGAATAGCAAGGGGCTGCAGCATTACATCGGCTGCATACCAATATCGTCCAGTGCTTTGCCCATGTTTTTTTGGTTCTTGTCGGACCTAACTTAGGCGAGGAACAGAGCTTGGTATGATAAAGTGGCATAGCTAGGATATTTTGCACCCAGAGACGAACTACAAAATTGGCGCCTCAGCTCCCTTCCGCTTTACACATATTTTTCTATTACAGTGGATATGGAGGTCTGCTGCAGCTGCACTGCCACTGCAGTGATTTTGTGACCGATTTATTACTCTTGTTCACCTATTAAGGTATAATGTAACGTTGTAAGCCTCATTTTGGCGCCCCTGTGTATTTTGGCGCCTGAGGACATATATACAGTAGAATCTCGTTATATCGAACCTCAGGGGACCGTGAAAAATAGTTCGATATATCCGAGATTCGATATATCCAAATCCGGAATTATATGCAAAGCAAAAATTTACATCGGGCGGGACCGGCGCTCAAGCTTCGATATAAGCGGGAATAAGCAGGATTTCGATATAAGCGAGTTCGATATACCGAAGTTCTACTGTACCCTCTCCGTCCCTCTAGCTACGCCTCTAGTAGGCCTATAATATGATGATGACGATCCCAACTGATTACTTCTCGCTGGGCCAGGATGCAGTGCTGTAATGAGGGCACGGCGAAGAAGGCGCCCGCCATGGGCGCAACTGGGTTTGGGGCTCATAATTTGAAATTGTTTAGTCATTATTGGATTACAGGGAGGCGCAAGTTAGACACTTGCCACAGGCGATTCCTACCCTCGTTACAGGACTGCCTGGATGTGAGGACTTGAACTTATTTCCAGGTACCAAGGTCTGTCCAGGTTGGACATTTTTTCGTATACTTTGCTAGGTGAGTCCATGTTTGGAGGATTAATCCTGACCGACGTTGATGGTTGCTTTAGAACAGTGGTCGGGAATCTCATCAGTCAAAAGAGCCAATGATTGAGATTTCTTTTGAGAGCCAAATTTCTTAAACTTATAGGCTACTATCTAGGAGTAACACCATTTATTAACTTAATAATAATCTTATATATTGATAAAAATTAAATTTTTTGAAATGGTTGGTTAGAAAAAGAAGGGGTCTACGTCAATTTGGCGCATGACAATTTGGCGTACGACAATTTGGCGTACATACAAATTTGGCGTAGGACAATTTGGCGCATATATAATTTGGCGTACATACAAATTTGGCGTACGTCAATTTGGCGTACATACCGATCTCTTGGGTGCCTAAATTTGTTCAAAATTGCAACGGTCATAACAACAGTCATTGCAAGGTAATAGAACAATGAATGCCTACCATAATTGTGTTATAGGGCCCTAATGACCTTTGAAGTCGATGGGCCCTAAAACACAAACAAACCCAACTGTGTTATACGGGACCGTTGCAATGACTGTTATGCCCACGCGTGGATCTAGGATGGGGTTTTTGGGGTTGCAACCCCTCCCATGCACATATAAACTTATATTTGCATAATATGTGAGGTTTAGCTCAACCCCCCTGACAGTTGCAATTTTGAACAAATGTGTGCACCCAAGAGATCGGTATGTACGCCAAATTGTCGTACGCCAAATTGTCATACGCCAAATTTTCCGTACGCCAAATTGTCATACGCCGAATGTGTATGTACGCCAAATTGTCGTACGCCAAATTGACTACGCCAAATTGCCATACGCCAAATTTGTCATGCGCCAAATTGACGTGATCCCTTCAAGAAGATACTTTTGTCACCCACGTGTGATTTGCGGATCCGACAAGCACTGACCACTTTTACACAATTAGACTGCTGACTGAATGACTCGCTCAACATGTGCATAAGGTCCTTCGTCCACTCCCGCAACACAACTGCAACTCGACTGAAAAATAATTAAATTTTAGTTCCTTTTTAGTTGCATGCTAGTCTGACTCATGTTAACGATATGTAAAGGCTACTGGTTGGAAACGAGTTGCGTCGCAACTGAGCATGTCAGTTTCATTGCGACTGTCAAGCAATTCGCACCATTCGCACAATGCTCTCTTCTGAACTACTCGGCATCATAAGAGCAACTATTGCCAAAGAGCTGCATCTGTGAACGAAAGTGACATTGCATTGAGTTCAGTTGGGTTGCAGTCAACTGTGCCTCCCCAGCGCCACATACCGCCTATGCCAAGTGAAGCTTCTGTCACCCGAACGGGAGCGGCGAATTGCGTTGGACACACCAGATCTCGTCTGATCACTGACGTGAAGCAGCCAGCATGGCTGCTTGGGAAACCTGGGTACTGCTAATACCCGCTAATAATGCTAAGCTGTGGACGGGGCTGTAATGACCATGTAGTTAAAGGGCCCTAAAACACCAACAAACAAACAAGTCCCCCAAACGACACTGCTGTGCATGCCTCAGCACCAACACAGTCATTTGTGGAAGAGTCGCATTCAAGGGGCCAAAGAGCCGCAGTTTACCGACCACTGCTTTAGAGGAAGAGGGAAGTTCAAGTCCACCCTCCGTCCAATGGGAATTAAAGCCACAAAACATTATAGTGCTTGAGGAGGGTTAACAGCCGGTTGCAGATATTTTCGAACGTTTTACCAGGGTTTTCTTGGTTCCCCAGATAAAAAACTGATACCCAGGCATATCATAGAAGGGGAAAGTGGTTTGAAATATTGTATCATAATTCAAGGCATTGTTGAAGTGAAAGAATGCTGATTGAATTAAATAAGTGGTTTCGTCAATAATGGGGATGCAGGTTATCATGAGGAGAAAGATGTTGAGGCTTATCAAAGCTAGCCCGGGGACAGCTTGTATGGGGAAACACCTCTCTGTGTGTTGTGGATGGGGACCTAATGTTGATGAAAGAACTGGAGGCTCGAATCCTACCATAAGCAAAATAAGGGCACGATGTTAGCATATTATTAAGGAATTATTGTTAACTTTTTCTGTTTTCCAGCTGTTGCAGTTCGATTTTTGACCAAACGTTATATCGGAGAGTATGATCATCAAACAGGTCAGTCTAAATATAATTTTAGTTTAACATTTGTGGAATGGACCTCGAAATTCATGGTTAGAATGTGACAGATTCAAGCAGTATCATATAAAGGGATGGTAGAAAACATTAGAATCCAAAATTCTGCATGGGATATCATGGCAATTAGGTGTCATTATAATGGAGGGCATAATGGCTCCAATTTAGGACAATTTTTGGACTGGAGAGAAATTGAAGTCTCTTTTATACCAGTTGTGATTTCGTGGAAGTCTGACACGTTGAAGACCTTATCCATCTTTAACTTTGCTTTTAGCGTTTTTAATGATTTATTTGAATTAACACCGAATGTTATAAATTATTAAGCCGATACTGCCTCTGATCTCTGCAAGAAATTCCATTATGGAGAACTGTACGTGTAGCAAGGGTGTCGTTTTGAAAATCTGTAAAACCTAAATGTCATAAAGTTTTGCTTAAACTGCTGGGTCTTTGGCATATAAATGAAAGTGGACAAGTCTCTTACATGCACAAGAATTAGGGTTTCAATTATTTAAAAAATTAAAGAATTTGAAGCATTTTTTTAATAAAATGAATGATTAGTAACTATTGTCAGAAATGGTTAAAATATATGGACTCTCAGGCCTTAACCTCCAAATAATGTTTGGAACACTTTTCCTTGACTGCTGTCTCTGCAATTAAAAGAAGAATTTTCTCAAAAATTTACACATTTAACCACATTTTCACAAAATTTCCCATACCATAAAATCTCATGTAAAGTCCGCACCTCAAATATAGTCCGCATTAGCGACGGGTATGTTTCAAATATAGTCCGCACTCATGTATAGTCCGCACTTTCAAATTCCTACTGTAGCCAGTGGAGCAACTTGTAGGAGAAATGGGATCAAATGAATTTGAACATGAAATGCCCTGACGATGAAATTTAAATGTGAAAGATTTTATATTGCATTATCATATAAATAACAACGTACTGTGTAAAATTGTGTTGTTAAGTGTAGTAAAATGTCCAGAAAATGAAGAGCAGTTTTCATTGAGAACCCTGGGTTTCATTTATAGTCCGCCCTCGCATCTAGTCCGCACTAAATGACCCTATGTTTCGCGTATAATCCGCTGGCACTACGTGAGATTTTATGGTATTTTCCCACATTTTTTCAAAACTTCCCTTATCTTTCCATATTTTTACAAAATTTCCTATATTCATTCACATTTTCACAATATTTTCCATGTTTCCACATTTTAAAAATACAGTAGAACTCCTATTATCCGAATCGATTTCAGAATTTCAGAAAAAAAATTTTTGAGGAAACGTACTGCGATTTTCAAAACAATGCGCGACTTGGCTGCCTGAAAACGGATCCTGACAGTCAAACAGCTTACTTTGAAGTACGCTTAATATGTAAAAGTGTTGTCTTTTCATTTAAAAATAAGTTTTTTTCTCCCATTTTCTCCCATTTAGACCCTTTTTTTCAGAAAAAATCCAATTATCCGAATTTTTGATTATCTGAATGGGGTCCGGACCCAATTGATTCGGATAATTGGAGTTCTACTGTATTTCCTAAATTTTGTAAAAATTTAACATATATTTCCATATTTTTACAAAATTTCCCATGTTTTTCTATATTTTTACAAAATTTCCCATATTTTTCAACATTTTTTCAAAACTTCCCATACATTTTTCGCATTTATTCAAAACTTCCCATATTTTTTTCACATTTTTGAAATAGTTCCTATATTTGCCCACGTTTTACAAAAGTTTTCATGTATTTCCGTATTTTACAAAATTCCCCATATTTTTCCACGTGATTACAAAATTTGAATTATTTTTTCCACACTTTTGCAATAGTTTCCGTATTTTTCCACAGTTTTACAAAATTTTCTCCAAATTCTGCTAAGTGTGACACAAATGTCTATGGAACTAGAACCTTGAAGCTAGGATGCGTAAGACCTGAAATCAGGATTGCTGGATCATTAGAAATGCATGCAAAGATTTTCTCAACTTTTTCAAATTTCGTTGCGTTTAAAAATCTGTTTGTCAACTTCTGAGTTCCTTTTTTAACGTTTTATTCTGCAAATCAACTGGAACAAGAAACGCGTGTGCTAATCCGTCTAACTATAAACTCCTGCATTTAATTACATGTAATGACAAGTCGTGTTGCTCTTGTAACTGAGTTCCCTGAAAGTTTCTTTGCATTGGAATACCTTTTAAAATGTGATATCTTTATAGAAAATAGGTATAAGAGTGAAATCCTGGTGGATGGAGAACCAGTTATATTCGAAGTTCTGGATAGTTGCTCAAAGGTGATTTTCACATATTGTTATTTTATAAATTTGCATACGTTTACGATGCAAAATATTGTAACTGTACTTAGTTGCTAATTTCTCTCAGCCTTTTTAACTCTCAGTCCTTTTTCTATTTTAGGAGCCATTAGAAATGCCACGAGATGAAATAGTCCAATGGGCTGATGGGTTTCTACTTGTCTACTCTATAACTGATCGATCGTCATTTAATTTAGTCAAGAAATTACGTCAGTACATTTATGATACGAAGCAAGTGTTAAAAGATAATGGTCAAAATGGCACACCTCAGTTTCCTATTGTCATCGTAGCAAACAAATCTGACCTAATACATCTACGTCAAGTGAGTACAGAAGAAGGTAAATATTATGTTAACATGCTAATAATGAATGTTGCACAGACCACATTGTTGTACCAGTTCTCATAGATCAGTAAGTGATGTTTTTCATATGGGGCGTTCTGGATTCTATCTTTTGTCTCTTCCTATCTCTACGTCAGTTAACTTGCAGTACATCTCACGGAATAACGGAAGTGTCTAACAGGCTCTTCAATGTTTTAAAGTTGCTCCCAAATCATCATAATTGTTACCCATTTTCCTACCTAAAGCAGGACCAGGTTACCAGTTTCCCCACTCAAACCGGGGACACATTAGCGAACTAGCGGAAGACATTGTTAACAAGCCGGTTTCTTTGCACTGCCAGGCAGAAACGCTGATCTATATGACGTAACTGGCCAAACCGCTGTCCTGTTAAACTTCCCCTTGACATGCATTGAGGTCCTCTGAGCGGCTGTATTGCGTTGGACACTCCACTTCTCGGCTGATCATTCAAGTTAAACAACGCAACCCCCAGGTATTACTAGCATGGGTGATCGCTTGGGAACACTGGGTGCTGCGAATACCCAAAACGTCGTAACAGCTTAGTTTCTGTGCAGACTCAGTATTGAACTGCCTGAGTGGACGGGGCTTCAATGGCCACTGTAGTTGAAGGCCCCCAAACCACCAACAAGACAGCCTACAAAAAATAGCTTAAGTGCTTAAGTTAGCTTAAGTGATCTGTTAATCTGCTTTTTTTCAATAAATTGGGGGACGGGTTGTTTTATCAGAGGTGTAGTGCCCTCGACTACTGTGCCAATGGTTCCAGATTCAATCGAGGAGGTTTGGCTTCTTTCCCGCTGCACCATTCTTTGAATGGGAAGGCAGATAAACCCGTGACTCGGTGTTGAGGGTGCGATGCTACTTGCACAAAAAGAAATTTTAAGGTGAGGTGTAGAAGCCGTTCCTTTACGTCGGCAAGGAAATGCGACCCAAAGAATTGAAATAGGCTGACGGCAGAGGCGTGGAGTGAGCCGCAAATGGGAGGAGACCCTATGGAATATGCATACAGTACCTATATATACACCCCTCAGAGATTACACAATTTTTGAAAAATGCGCTTGCAAAAACACACTTCTGCATTTGACGGACGCTATAGGATAGCTGCTGTATACAGTACAGTATATCAAAACAGCTATGAAATTTCCCAGACGTACTATACTGTACTTTTCAAAAAAAAGTTGGAGAGGTAGGGGAGACCGGGGCAAGTTGACGATACTAAGAGTTTTCGAATTAATTTTTTATTTTTCTTTTGAGATAAAATGTTTTACTGTGCTGAGATACTTAGAATGTTCCTTTATTTATAATTTAGTGGTTTAAAGTGAAACATTTTTTGATATCTTCAAGGTGATTTTCTAATTTTTAATGAACGATGTAAAATTCGTCATCTTGCCCCAGACCCGGGGCAAGATGACGGTCATTGAAAAGTAAAAGAAATTAGTAAATTCTCCGAATTCTATTATTGTACCCTTATTTCTTTTATAGTAAAATAGGATTAGGCATTATTTATTACATTATTAAAGGTAAATGAAATAATTATTTTAATTTTTTTTTGTGAATAACGAAAACGCATTAACACTAAAAGTTAAAATCGAATTAAATAGTAAATCGAATTTATTGTCAACTTAAAAGTTAATGTTTCTAGTTAAAAATAATCACAGGTAAGCTGTCTACCACAAAGAAGATGCCAGTTAACACTGAGGGTCAAGATGATGAGTTCGTCAACTTGCCCCAGTCATCTTGCCCCAGCAACAATTTGAAAATTTAAATATTATAGCAAGAAGATTAAAAAAATTATTTTAGTAATGAATACTGAATATGAATAGCCAGTTGTCTAAGGTAGATCAAAATGCTATTAGATATTTCTATAGCTTTCCTCTATATTAATTATATCTTATTTCCAAAATTTGGTTTCATATAGCACACAGCAGGAAAACAACGAAACTCATGTAAATAATATAGTAATGGCAATAGAGCCTTGACAAAATGATTTTTTAGTGTCTAGTCATGAGGATTACTAGTAGTATTCATATGATGCTGCTAACTATCAGGAAAATCTCTAATTAAGGCATTAGTCATCTTGCCCCGCTCGTCATCTTGCCCCAGTCTCCCCTATGTGCCCCCGTACCCCAATGGCACGGCGCCTCTGCCTAGCTGACGGTAAATAGCATTAGGGTTGTGGCATGTTGATAACCGTCTGCGTAGAAATACCATCCAGGGGATCACAGATTTGTCCCTTAGGGCTATATAATTTCCCTTCCTATTGGCGGGAAAGGGGTTAGAGAAGACAAGAATGATTAGCAATATGAATTCATGTGACGCCTCAGGGTGAACTTTACTTGTTAAAAAAATGGTTCGTGGTGGAAAGGAGCTTGCACCCACGATATACGGTAGACGGGGGAGGCTGTATTGTGTTGGACACACCAGTTTTCGTCTGATCACTAAAGTTAAGCAAAGCAACCCCCAACGGTTTTCGGAAAATTCGTCCCTGATGCAATTCGTCCCCACACCATTAGTCCCGAGGAAAATTCGTCCCCGATACTGACAACAATTGTTTATGCCGTATTGTGAATTTTAATTAATAAATTTTAACGAATAATTAACAAATTCAAAAATCTCAGAATTCACTCAATTGTTTCCATTGTTAATGCCGTATTGTTCACAGATTGTTGGGACTGTCACAGAATTGTCGGGGACAAACTGCCGGGAACGAAATGTGTGGGAACGAATTTTCCTAGGGACGAATCTTCCGCATGTCACCCCAACTAGTACTATCACAGGTAACCGCTTGGAAATACTAGGTACTGCTAATACTCAAATCGACGTACAAGTGCAGTTTCTACACAGACTCTGCATTAGAACTATGTGGGAGATGGGTCTCTAATGACTATTGTAGCTGAAGGGCCCTAAAACCCCAAGAAATCAAACAAAACAGTGATGTCACCAACTCTAAACTATCTCTATTAGAGGTACTATTCTTAATTATATCTTTTCCCTACACCCAACTCATGTAATGCAGCATGTGCAGGTCTGCTACTTGCATACTTGGAGAAGAGAATGTTTCTGTTTCAATGTTACACTAGCGGGTTGGGGAGTAAGCCAAGCATCCATAACAGGCCAAACCCTAAGGCTGCGGCCATGGTGGAGCGGAGAGGAGAAAGGTGAGGAGAGCAGTGAGGACCTCTATCAAAACAAAAAGTCACATTTCAATGGAAGTGGCCATAGTGAAGAGGGGAGGAAAGAAGAGACCATTGTTCAATACCCTTTTTGTAGTTGTACCTGTTTTCCCTAGGGGGCGCCAGCGAAAGAAAGTGGTTTTCTCACCGCTCCACCATGGCCAAGCATTTCTCTGCTTTCATCGTTGCATATCATTCCTCTTTCATCTCCTCTCTTCTCTCCGCTCCACCATGGCCACAGCCTTAAGAGGTTGCTAACGGAAGAGGAGGCGGCAGGTGTAGGGGACGTAGGAGAGGGGAAATTTGCAGCATCCATGTTCTCTACCAACCACCCAGTTGGTACTAACATGGGTTTGCATTGCTTAACTTCATTGATCTCACGAAAACTGGTGGGTCCAACGCAACTTGTCCGCACTTAATGCCGTAATTTATTTGCTTTTCGTGGCACTTCCCCAGTGCCCAAAATTCAGACCAGTACAGCATAGGTGGTCAATAGGTATGTCGTCTGATCACTGAAGTTAAAGCGATGCAACCTCAGGTAGTATTAACATGGGTGGCCGCTTGGGACAACTGGGTACTGGTAATACCCAATAATCGTTGCATTAATGTAGTGTCTGTGCAAACTGCAGTAGAACTATGCAGTGGACGGGGCTCTAATGACTTTGTAGTTGTAGCGCCCTAAAACACCAACGAAACGAACAAAAGCAATCCGGTAAAATGTCCCCTTGATCTGTTAATTCCTTCGTGTAATACAATTTCTTTTTCATGTAGGTGAAATTCTAGCAAAAGACATGGATACGGTATTTACGGAGTTAACAGCTGCTGAACACGTCGCTCAAGTATCTGAAGCATTCTATGATCTTTGTAGGGAAGTTCATGCAGTTCGACGTAGAACTAAACAGTCTTTGTTGGATCGTATGCTCGGTAAAAAATAAATACAACCTACTTCCACCGAAATCTAAGAAGTATTTCTTGTAAATATGAAACTAGACTTTAAGAACTTCATTACCATATTGAAAGCTATTGAGAAATGAGAACAAGTGCATAATAATCCTAAAATTTACTTAGTCATAAAAATTTATTTTGAAATTTTTTATGCTTATACACAAAGTAAACTTTTGAAATTTAAGTTTTGAGTGCTGTTTATTTAACTTCGATTTCTAAATCAAGAATTACAAGAATTCAAAAGCCTTATGTCATCGTTGTTGAAGAAGTTCACGACTTACTACAACTCCCCCTGCTGCTGACGTTGACATAACAAATTGAGTCCTTAAAGATCGTGATACTAGGTCACCAATATCATCATCATACCCTTACCCCACCTGTGGCAGAGGTGGATCTGCGAGTTCTTACCCTCCTCTCCCGTCTATCTCTCACAAGGTTCCCGTCGACCCCTCCACTATATCCTTACGAACAACCTGCTCCCACGTCTGCTTTGGTCTACCCTTGCCCCGAACAATTTTCAACTACCTGTATTCCTGCAATGGACCTAACGAGCTCCTCCATTCTTCTCATTCCATTTCCATACCACCTCATTCCACTCTCCCTCAGTTTTTCCCCGATGATACCCAACCCCAGGTTACCTCTAATATACTCATTCCTAATTCTATCAGTTCTCGGCACGCCACACATGTACCGCAGCATTCGCATCTCGGCTACTTGCATTCTCTTTACGTGGCTCTTCCTCACTGTCCAACACTCTGATCCATATAGTAGGCCTATAGCTCAGCGGTTCTCAATCCGTTTGGAGTCACGGAGCCCTTATCTGGCAATCACCTGGAAGCCGGTTCGTTCGCGGAACCCCTATTTGATTCACGTTTTCCTTCGTTTCCTTCCAGTTTATAATCACTTGTCCATCGCTGGACAACCATCAACAAACTGCTACCGCAGAAGAGGACACTCAAGCAGAAAGCGTCAGAGGCGTCCAATGTAGCGAGGGAACAAAACTACTTAAATGTAAGATGCAAACCACACCTAGAGTTATAGATAGAGATAGACGGCTGGTGTTTGTGTTGCCCCAGGCAACCGCAGAGCTTCGTGCGGCAGATCCCCAGGGCTCCGCAGAACTCCAGTGAGAACCGCTGGTATAGCTGGCCTAACCACTGCCCTGCAAAGCTTTCCCTTTACGTTAAGTCGGTAATGGACTTCGTAAAATGCAGTCCTACAATTGCTTCTCACAAAGAGGAGCAAAAGCGTCACTTGTTCTTCCTGGGGCCAAGAAAATACCTGCAGGTTTACTATTTGTTCCGATTTCTGGAACATTACCTGCAAACGTTCTTCTTTCCTATTCCTCCTCAGGAAATCTTTTGAAAACGCCCATGAGTCCTACGCTTGCCGTCTATGATTCCTGCAGGGAACTGGTTTTGGGGCAGATCGAACGGTGATGGTTCGATTATACCGATCACTCATCCGATCACGACTCGACTATGGCTGTAGTGTTTATGGCCTGGCCGCTCCATCTACTTTCCGGATGCTGGATAGTGTTCATCATGCTGGCATCTGGTTGTCCATTGAGGCCTTCCACACAAGTCCCGTGCTCAGCCTTTATGCTGAATCCTGTGAGCCACCACTGACTGTATGGCAGCAGTGCTTAGCAGCTGCATATATTTTGCAGCTGAAAGGTCAGCCACAGCACCCTACACACCCAGTCGTTTTTAGTCGCACTCTGCGACGATTGAGGGGTTCCCCCTCCATTTGGCATGTGGTGGATGGATGGTCTCACTGGCCTGGGTGTGACTCTACCTAGGGTGAATCCTGTACTGCCGGCCTCTGTGCCACCCTGGACAATACCAGAGCCAAGTTTTAATTTGACACTCATGGCCCTCCCTAAAGCCAGTACTGATAGGTCGGTGTACCAACAAGAGTTTGGACGCCTCTCTCTGACCTATCAGGGCCATGTTTTTGTTTACACGGATGGGTCAAAGGATGGTACCTCTGTGGTTTGGTCAGTCTTTACAACAGGCCATCTTATAGGGGGCCGCCTTCCAGGCATCACCAGTGTCTTAACTGCAGAGCTCACCGCTCTGCATAGGGCACTGGAACTCATCCAACGTTTGAATCACCAACACTTTGTGGTTGCGATTGACTCCCTATCCTCCTTCCAGCTGTTGCACGCCCTCTATAGCAGACATGCCATCGTTCAGGGTGTGCATAGTTCACTGCTCACAATTCGCAAGCAGGGCAAGACAGTGTTGTTTATGTGGGTCCCGGGGCATGTTGGCATCATGGGCAATGAGAGGGCAGATGCCCATGCCTGGCAGGTGGCCCACCTGCCAGTGTACCTGACACTATGGTCCCCTCCTCTGACGCTCTCCCAATGGTGTGGTGTGCCGTCCATGAACAATGGCGGTCCCAGTGGTTTTTGGAGGCCACCAACAAACTCTGCACACTGAAGGACACTTCAGTGCACTGGGTGTCCTCGTGCCACCAGTCGTGGAGGGAGGAGGTTGTGCTTGCTTGGCTGCAAATCGGTCACACGTTCCTCACCCACTCCTACATACTACAGGGTGAGGATGAACCGTAGTGTGACTCCTGTTGGGAGCCTCTCACAGTGGCACACATATTTAGCCACTGTGAGATACCATGAACTTAGATGTCGACTGGGAGTCAGTCCAGAGCTCTCCACATCACTTGGGGATAACCCCCAGGGGGTGGAGAACTTGCTTGTTTTTGTGAAAGAGGCTGGCCTCTTTCACAACATTTAACCTTAGCACTTTTTCTTATTAGCATCCTTTCCTTTTACTCTTCTTTTTGGCTTTTGCCTTTTTTATTCCCAGTTATTTTTGTGGCTTTTGCCTTTTACTATTTTTACTCTTAGTGGGCTTTTGCCTTTATTTACTATCATCATGGTGGGTTGGCCTTTTACACCCCCCCACCATGGTGATTGTCTTTCTGGGCCCTAATGAGCTTTGTAGTCGATGGGCCCTAAAACACAAACAACAACTGAAAGAAAAACTACATTAATACTCTGGTGTGCGCCTTTCTTCATTCAGTACTGCACATAACCCGCCACGTGGTTAGCACGCTCGGCAACTGTGTCAGTAGTTCTAGGTTCGATACTGGACTGAGGTGGGTCGGCTTCTTTCGGGCAAGAAAGAGGCCATGAGTGTGCCTCCTTTCAGATGAGAAGTAAAACCAGGGTCCCGTGTGGGTGTACGATGGCACTTGCATGTAAAAGAACCCTCTCTACTATGCAACGGTTAGATGAGGCAAAATTTCCAGGTGTAGGAGCCCACCCCTGGCTTTGGTAGCGTTCCCCAACGAACACTAGACCGACGATAAATAAGCATAGGGGTTCAGCTTTGACCGGCAACCGGCTGCAGAAAAAACTATGAAAAATATATCGTCCTATGTCCATTCAGAGGGACAGAGATGGGATTAGGAGTTGCGTTGTTGCTCAGTATTGCACATATACAGTAAATGGTTAGATTTTGTACAGACGCTTTCAAGAAAACAAATTGCATTGGAGTCATCTAGCATATTTTATACTTCAATGCGTTAGTGAAAGGATTATGCAATTTTTTTTAAAAAATAAAGCTATGAATGTTTATAATATGAACTCTTGTTATTTTGTTCAAAAAAATATTTTAAGGGGGGATGACCCGGACGGCGGTCCGACAATTATGGCAACCCTAATTCAGAGGGACAAGATGTGTACCGATCCTTCCATAGGCGGCAAAAGGGTAGTGGGTAGCAGCATTAGGTTGGCAGCCGGTTGAGTAGAATTACCGTCCAACAGATCGGCTATATAAACCATTGGGGAAAAATGGATACTGGACCCTGCCATGCTGGGGGACGGATTAGATGGATTAGACCACACGGAGGCACAGCGTTATATTTAGGTCTACTTCCTATTCGACGGAAGCGCACTTGGGGCTTGCCTCTCGCTGGAAGGAAACCATTTGCCTGGGCAAGGGTCGATCCTTCAACAGTGAATTCATGAGGACAAGGACTGAGTCAGTGAGAGAGACCTAGCAATTAATGGATGACTTTTATAATATTATGCAGGTAGCAGACTGTTGAGGGAAAGCCAGCTTGTTTTGACGTTTTTGAAATGGTATTTGTCGTGTGCCACGTGCAGTAACAACTAGACATTTCTATTCTCAAGTGAAATTTTCAATAGTATTTATTTGTGAAGTCAGATGTCATTACGAATAACTGAGTATAAAATCGGTTCTCAATTCCTCTCCTTCACAAAAAATTGTTTGATCAAGTTTCAATGACGTCACATCATGATTACGTTCATTTCTTGCGAATGAAAACATCAAACAATCATAAATAAGCGGCCATTGTTGCTAGTGACAACTAAAATTTATTTCCAGATTGACATCATTGACTCAAGTTGCAATGTTGACCAACGAACAGAATTCTCAACAGGTTTTCTTCGCAGTTTTCAGAAATTAACTGATATCCAAGAATAACAATTTATGTTATTCGCAGGCCTGCCACTGGTACAATCTGATCAAGTACAAATGAACTATGCCAGAAATTTACACTGTTCCTTTGTATTCCTGGAATAAGAGCGCCTTGTTATGCCACGATATAAGATACTAACATCCCTGAAGGTGCCATTGTGGCCAGGCCTGATTTTGGCAGAGAAGATAACAGCATCACGTATTCAATGCTATACAACAGGAGGATCCACATTTCAAACATCTACTATCGCTTTCTGCCTATGGCCTAGTCGGGTACTCGCTTTTATCACATTGGGGCAGGTGGGCGACCCGTTTGGCGTTATTTCTACACAGCTGGCTGTCAACTTAATGTTGCACTTTTTCCGCTATGACAGGGCCTGGAACCCATCTTGTCCCTATGAATGGGTATGGGTGGTATATTGAGCGGTAGTTTTCAGCAACTGGCTGCCGACCAAGGCTGCAACCCTTATGCATATTTGCAGTATTGTCAGTCTGCTGTTCGTTGCGGCACTACACCACTTGGTAATTTACAAGGACACCCCAGTGCACAGGGTGTCCTCATGCTGACAGTTGCAGAGGGAGGAGGTTATGCTTACTCATCTGTGAATAGGTCACACGTTCCTCTCCCACTCCTATATACTACAGGGTGAGGATCAACCATGGTGTGACTGCTGTTGGAAGCCTCTCACAGTGGCACATATCTTTAGTCACTGTGAGAGATACCGTGAACTTAAATACCGACTGGGGGTCAGTCTAGAACTATCTACCTCACTTTGAGATAACCCCCAGGCGGTTTTGTCTTTTCTTTTTGTGTCGTTTTGGCTTTGCGTTTTATTTCTGTATTGGTTTTGGCTGTTGTGCTTTTATTTCTGTGTCTGTTTTGGCTTTTGCCCATTTTAGCTTTGTGCTGGTTTTTGGCTTTTGCCCATTTTAGCTTTGTGCTGGTTTTTGGCTTTTGCCTTCCTTTTATTTCTGTGACTGTTTAGGCTTTTTCCCATTTTATCATTATGTCTGGTTTTGGCTTTTGCCTTTATGTATTCTTTGTTAATTATTTGGCTATTGTCGTTTTATTTTTTATTACTTTTAGTGGGCTTTTGCCCTTATTTATTGTCAACATGGTGGGATGGTCATTTACCCCCCCCCCCACCGTGGTGACTGTATTTCTGGGCCCTAATGATCATTGAAGTCGATGGGCCCTAAAACACAAACCAACAACAAGAACAACAGCAAATTTTGCAGAAATTGCTGCATTGCAAAGCATCTTATTTATTAATTCTATTACTCATACAGAAAAATGTTTAATAGATACAAATGTTAGCGAAATTCTTTACAAATGTTAGTAATGTACAACAGGATATTGAATTCCAGACATTGGTAGTTAATTTTATAATATCATGTTCATAATACAATTGCATGGATATTGCGTCACATTATTAACATATTTACCAAAATTTCCTATTTTTTTAGAATAAGGAACTAGTTGTGAACATGTTTAATTGATCATTAGTCAAATTGCAGGGTACTTTTGGAACCCAATAACAAATTTATCAGAGGCGAAAGAAATTGCAGGACACCGACTGGAATGAAATTCGCATGGTAGAACTGGACAGAAAAGAGAATGGCATGATTGAACTGACCCCAAAGCTTGGCCGTTGGAAAAAATATGAGAGACCCATAGTTGTTAGAACGGACTAATGGCAAGCTTGATATGAACACATACTAGGACCATATTTATTCAAATTAACAGCACCCATTAATGGCGCACTGTTTGTTAGAGGCACTGTATTGTTATGTATTAAAAAAATAACGAAGTGTAAGGGCCTTGACCACAAGAACATCATATGGAGCTTTATTCCCTAGAGTCCCATTATCAGCTGCATCTTACTGAGGCAATTCACAATAGATAATTCAGTTTATTGTTAATAATTTGGCATTTTTAATAACTTGGAGTCAGATGATGAAATTTGTGAAATTCAAATGTAATAATAAAAATAAAATTTCATTCCGTTTACATTTAAGCTTTCAAAGCCCTTGAAGTAAAATTTCTGCGCCCTCTAGTAAGTAGCGCTCTCTAATAAACGGCGCACCAAAAAAGATTTGAAGATTGTAGAAAAGTGTTTTATTTTATTCTTATTAATATCTCTTTACCCAATTTTAAATGATGGCCTGTTGGGCCTGGGATGAGGACAACAACCACGTCCAGGGGTCGGCGAACTTGCCAGAAGGAAGAGCTAATCCTGTCCCTTAACAATTCAAACATTTTTTGAGTCATAAATACATGATTATAAATACTTAAAATTTCAAATAATATTATAGTAAGTTATGATATTAACACTGCAGTACTCGCGTGGATTACAACTGTAATCCATTAGTCATTTTTTTAAAAACATGTTGCCTACTAGGTCACTTTTATTTTTCAGCTCTTCAGTACCTCCTCAGTGGTGATTAGTGCAAATATCCTACATGTTTGGTTCAGCATTTTCCCTACCACTGGATTACCATTCTATGCCATGCGGCTATTTAAGCAATGATAATTTAAGACCTGAACTTACAGTGAGTCATTGGTCTAATATACTGTATTTACATAAGGAGCTGTAATATAATTTCTTATACTCTGTATGTATGTTACATTGGAATTTGGATTTTCCCATTTATCTTACTACAAATATAAAAATCCAATAAATGAATTTAGTTTGTGATAAGTAAACTGGATACTTGGAAAGATTCACAGGACAAAACTTTTCAACTGATAATATTCATGGCATACTCATTCAAAGGTATGTTTATTAAAAGCATGTCAAAAAGAACCACATCTTTTATTTAATCATTTTGAAATTATTATTATGAAACATAAAGAAACTTTGTCCAAACTTCAATGTTACATTTCCTTGTGTGAGTACTGTAGTGCTAATAGTTGAGTTTTAATCAGGGTGAGCAATAAGGTTGTGTTTACTAAAAAAGTTACTGCAGGGCTCATTTGTAATTAGTTGTTTTATTCTAAATTGACATCAGAAATTTGGTTTCTCAATTTACATTTAATGAAATTCATGTTTAGAAAATCACTGCCCACATAAATATATAAACTCAAAGAAACTAGGAACCCCAAAGAAATTTTTTTCAACTCATGAATCCGAGTAATAAAAAAGCCACGTCTAAGTACCGACTTTTGCCACACTTAGCCGACTCCTGGGTTAATCCACTCTTCTAGAAACTAATATCAATATACAGTATAAATGCATTCATGTACTTCAAAATGCAAAAATCAACTTAATGCATTTTTAGGATTAACTGCTGAACGTCATAAGCTATCCCCTACTCAGGATGGTAACTGTATTATAATAGGGAGTTTAGTGTTCCCATTACATGAATACAAAATATGGTATACAATATGGGAAAAGTAGAATATGGTAGAATAACTAAACCGAGTTAGAGTTTTGCATTACACTTGGTGGTGGTATGCACAGTGGCGGCACCTAATGCAGCATGCACATGCACAAGACATTATCGTATCTTGTTTGTGTATAACATGAATGAAACCCTGTTCACGTTAACTTTTTACAATGCATGCACAGATTGATTTTTGTCGGCTTTCGTTGGTTACCATAAATGGGAACACAAAACTCTCTAATATCACATTTATGCATTCGCATGAGTGGCGAGGCAAGTAGCTCGATGAGACTTTCACCAAAACGTTGGTATTCATGCTTTGAATGCGAATGGCTGTTCATACACTCATAGTGTCTCACCATAAGGTCATTCTCCAATCGCTGCGTCATTCGCGTCTTTGACTCACGTCAAAAAATCCGCTTTCAACGTGAGCGCCACGAATGGCGAGATGAGTCAAGAGGCGAATGACGAGTGTGGTATTTGCACATTCGTCTCATTACTCCTCTCGTCATTCGCCTCGCCACTCGCGCAAATGTGTAAATGCGGTAAAATATATACTACAATGCCATTGAAAATATTTAGCAATAGGCACATTTCTGGTATATCTCGGAAACCCTTCTTCAATTAGCAACATTATCAAATAAGCAACAAGATCAGAATTGAGCTCGAGTGGTCACATTGCGTTGGATACACCGGTTTCCATCTGATCACCGCAAGTTAATAAATGCAAGTTCAGATCGTATTAGGATGGATGACCGCTTTGGAACATTGGGTACTGCTGATACCCAATCATGGTAACAGTTTAGAGCCTGATTAGACTCTACATTAGAAACCATTGTGGGCCCTGATGACCAATGTAGTCGTAGGCCCTAAAGCAACAAAAATCAATGAGTTGAGCTCATGGGTTTTCATTAAACACATTGATCATCATTTACATTTTCATTTCCATCCTCTCCCAATGTAAACCAAGATTCGATTACATATTTAGGATAAATGCCGTTTCGGTGGGGAATGTGCACATGTAAATAGAAGGAAACGGTCTCCTGAGGTCTCGCGAGGTTTCCTGATTTTGAATTGTAAAACTTCTAAACTGATGATGCCTTTCGAGCTACATAAAGAATAAGGGTGCCAGAGGCGGCTTGTTTGTCAGTTTCAGTAAAAAATTTCATTACAAAAGTTCCTCATTTAAAGACAAGTTCTCATCTGATGAGCTAAAAAGTTCTTAAGTAATTGGTTGATAACTTTATGTCCAAATGTGAGGTTTATATCCTTTGTAGGTACTGAGGTTCACTGTTTTGCTTTCTGAAGCCAACTACTGAAATTATTAACATGTCCATTGAAAGTCGGCCTGGGTGCATCCTACTGAACAACATTTTTGAAGAAGAGCCTCACTTGTTCTTCTGTGCCTTGATTCAAAGTGATTCCAAAGTAATCTTGGAAATGGCAGTGTACCAGAATCTCGAAATCGGCCATCTGTGGAAGTAACAATAATGTATTAAAGATTTGGAGTTAAAAGTAGAGGCAGTTAAAGCATATGAATTCACTATCAAACCCTTATTCTGCACGTGGCATGATATGATTTGTGGGTTCTGACCTTCCAGGAAGGCGTATTGCGTTGGACACACCAGTTCTCATAAGATCACTGAAGTTAAGCAACGCGACCCCACCTAGTACTAACATGGGTGGCCGCTTGGAGAAACTGGGCACCGATAATACCCAAAATCGTTACATTAATTTAGTGTCTGTGCAGTCTCTGTATTAGAACTAGGCAGTGGACGGGAGTCTAATGCCCTTGTAGTTGAAGGGCTATAAAACACCAACGAAACAAAAGAAACTGACCCTCCATCCTACCTTTCTCCCACTAGTTCTCCATCCACCCCATACACTATCATATCCGTTCGAGCAACCTGCTGCCACTTCTACTTTGGCCGTCCACTGCCCCGGGTGCTTCCAATAACCTGCACCCTTGTGATGGAGCTAACCAGGTCCTCCTCCCCTCTTCCGATAATACGTCCAGATCACCTCAATCCGAATGACTTCTAATGTACTTATTCTTAATTCTATCTGCTCTCAACACTCCATATGTACTGCAGAATGCACCTTTCAGCTACTCTCATTGTGCATCATTCTGCTCCATAAAACACAGCCAGCCTAACCACTGCCCTAAACAGCATCCCATTCATCCATATCCTTCACAAGGGAAAGCCATACGCTCTGTCCTCTTCATAATCAATTTCTAGCCCCCTTCCTGTTCTTTATCAGTATTCGAACATTATTTTAGCTCAAAAAGCCGCTATTATAAACTAAGCAGCTGAAAGTGATCTAATGTCTTTGATTAATTGTTAAATACCTGCTAAGTGATGAAACTCAGATTAATCTTGATGATGTGGAGGGATTAAGTAGAGTCTTGATGATCAAAGGGTTCCACTGAATTCAGCCCAAAATTAGGTCAACAAAGAAGTGTGGCCAGTTTTACTGAATGAAACAAGGTTGTGGATAATGTGACAATGTCGCAGAAAGAGAATGTGAGTTGCAGAAGTGCATATTTTTTATTGGTAACTTTGGCAGCCATTTTAAGGGCCTTTTAAGATTGAGACATTCTGATAAATGCAAGGGAATAGTCCATGTTAGATCCATTCTAGGGATTCGGTGTAGAAATAGATCAACAGGTTGTACAATGATTCGTGGTATGGCATTGGATGGATGTGAACTTGGTGGGAGATAAAGAATTGAAAGTTAGGGCTAGAGGATGTTGGCCAGCTCCTTTCACAGGCAAGTTAAAAGTATGATGATGACAAGCAGTGGCATTATTTTGGAGGCCTTAGGACAACTTTTGAAAAATAAAAACCGCATTTTTCAAGGGGATAACAAAAGCGTTCCAGGGCATGGTAAGACTGAGGATGTTTGGTAACTGAAACACTACATTAGGGTTGCCATAATTGCCGGAGCACCGACCGGGACATCTCCCCGTAAAAATAATTTTTCAACAAAATGGCAAGAATTCATATTATAAACATTCATAACATTATTAAAAAAGTCCATAATCCTTTCACTAACGCATTGAAATATAAAATATTTTAGGGGACCTCCAAAAAAAAAAGAACGTTAGGATCAATCAGTGGCGGATTTGGGTGGGGGTAGAACTTCAAAAAATGTGTGCTCCAAATATTTTTAAATATTCATAATCCCTGACTATACATGTAGCTAGCAATTACAAAATGGTCCTCTCGTGGCCCTTTGACAATTACCTATCTTCAGTGGTTTAGCCAACTACAGATTGGACTGCAACTGTTGGACTGGCAGTATAGAAATGGGGATAGCAATGCAAAAATGCTTCATCAGTTGCGCCCCTTTCAGGCAGTGAGGGGGGAGCAATTGCTGCATTGCCCCTCGTCTGGATCCGCCCCAGGGGTCAATGGTGGATCATTCCCGAAGTCAGTTTCACTGGCAAAATGTGATGTGCTTTCATGGACGAATCTGTACCAAATCTCTAGGCATGTAGCCTACTGTATATGCACAGTACTGAATGCAATGATATTATCAGAAAATAACTGTTTAACATGCGAAAATAATAAATCGACCGGGACAAATGACTGTCGGACCGGGACACAGACCTCAAAACCGGGACGTATGGCAACCCTACACTACATGGAACTTCACAAGAAGTTAGGCGTTTAAGCCTAACCTCGTGACTGTTTCTGGCGCTCCAGGGTAGTGTGGGTGTCGTCTGCACTGATGACCACCACGCTTTGATGCAGCAAGGTGCCAAATTTCCTACAGCAAAAATTTTTGTACTTTAATTTACTATTATTTATTTGTTGATATTCCTGTTTTTGTTGTTATTATTGTTTTACATTGATATTTTCATTGTTGTTTTTTAATCTTGCCTGCCAATGGCTTGCAATCCTAGGACTGCATCTCTTTGGTTTGAGGGGTGAGTGGTGGATTGTCATGTGAGTGTGAGACCTCTGCTCACATGACAAAGATAGGAATAACATCAAGTGCCTCCTGTGGTTTAGGATGCCACCCCATCGCAATTGCTGTGGGTTCTAGATGTCTGACTGGGGAGCCCCAGTCAGAGCTATCCCACTAAATAAGGAGACTAGGCTATGGTTAGAGACGTCGAATGCGGGGACCCCCTACAGGGAAAACAGGGGAATTAGTAAACACCCTTAAGCATAAAAATGTTAGTGTTGTGTTTCTCTAAGAAAGAAGATGGAAGGGGAATCAATCACAGGCACTGGAAGAGGGATACAAATTACTATACACAGGTAGGGAGGAGGGGTGAAATGGGGTGAGTATTGTATACAGCAGGGGATCACAGTAGTCCATAGAATCTACAGCAGGATAATGTTAATTACCATAATATGGCAGGGTATTGGGCTCTTCGTCATCAGTGCATATGCTCCCCAAGCAGGCTGTGATTAGGCAACCAAAAGGGATTTTTGGTGGGATTTTGATGAGGCAGTACAGTTGGTGGATAGCAGAATTAGATGGGGAAATGGATCTGATCATCTTATTATTGGAGTGGACTTTAATGACCATGTGGGCAAGGATGGACAAGGATATGAGGACGTCCACAGGGGATGGGGGTATGGTCAATTCAGGATCCAGAACGTTCGCCCCCAACATTTCGCCCCTGAGTACTTTTCGCCTCCAGAGCTTTCGCCCCCAAACATTTTGCCCCTTGGACGTTTCACCCCAGAACATTTCACCCCTCGGATCTTTTGCCCCTGGGAGGACAAATGGCCGATTTTTGTAAGTTTTTGTTATTCAGCCCTTGACATTTACCTTATTTTGGCCGTTTTCTTCTTTTTATATTCTGTTTTTACCTAGAAAAACAGCATTGTTCATTCGGAGCTTTTTCTGAGTTGTCCTTTTTCCAGAAGGAAAGTGGGTATAAGTTGCTCATGATGGAGGTACTTGTCAGGGATGTGGCTAGGAACCACCCATGGAAAGGTGAACCAGTCGCTAGGTGGTGGAAGTTATCACCAAACACTCATGAATTCTGGAAGGAGATTCTTAGCCAGGTTGACAGGGATTGGGAAGGGTAAGCTGATGCTGTATTTCTTAGGCAGTGGGAGATGGGGACCAGGGTTCAATGACAGAGTATATACAGGCAAAGAAACATGCTAGGAGGAGCATTGCCCAGGCCAAACATCAAAAGTATGAGGATCATTAAAAGAGCTTAGAGACTAAGGAATATGAGAGGGAAGATTTTTGACTAGCCAAGACCTGAGATAGAACTAGTAAGGATGTTACCAAGGCCATAATGATGAAAGATAGGAATGGTGGGGGTCCTGTTCCAGCCAGCAGAAGTATTGTAGAGGTGGAAGGAAAATTACAACAATCTCTTAAATGTAGACACCAGTGAAAAGGGACATGAACAACACCCTTGCCTCCTCAGTAGCTTTGGACTGAGTTAGTGGGGTGGAAATAGTCAGGGGACTCCAAAATATGAAAGGTCACCAAGTTGTAAGTCCCAATAAGATTCCCATTGATGTTTGTGTTAGCTTGGGGATCACAGGAATTACATGCCTGCGGAAGCTTTTCAATAAAATAGCCAGTGGTAACTGAATGTCATCTGCATGGTGGAAGAGTTGGATTGTTCCACTGTTCAAGGGCAAAGGTGATGCCAAGGATCGTGGGAACCATAGAGGCATTAAGCTAATGAGACATTCTATGAAGTTGTGGGAGTGGGTCATAGAATGTTGCCCCAGAAATTGAACTAGTGTCTGAGGAAATCAGTTTGGGTTTATGCCTGGTAGGTCTACAATGGAACCCATGTTTATTCTATGACAGATGGTTGAGAAGCACTGAGCAGGAAAGAAGGGGAGCATCTTATTCCATTGGACACACCAGTTCTCATCTGACCACTGAAGTTAAGCAATGCAACCCCAGCTAGTACTAACATGGTTGGCAGCTTGGGAAAACTGGGTACTGCTAATACCCCAAAATCGTTGATATAGTGTGGTGTCTGTGCAGTCTTTGCATTGGAACTATGCATTGGATGGGGCTCTAATGACTTTGTAGTTGAAGGGCCCTTATACACGAACAAAAAAAAAGAAAAGAAGGACCTGCATGCAATCTTTATAGACCTAGAGAAGGCCCATGATAGTGTCCCAAAAGAGGTAGCATGAGATGTTATAAGAAAGAAGGGGGGTGCAAGAAGGGCATATCAGAATAATACAGGATATGTATGACGGTTAAACTACTAGGGTGCAGATGGCATGGGGGAATGCTTGACTCCTCAAGGTGGAGGTAGGGCTTCATCAAGGATCAGCTCTCAGCCTATATCTGTTCACTTTGACAATGGATGAACTGCTGATGGGAATAGGTGAATGGGGTATTTGCTGACGATGTAGGAAAGTTAGAGGAGTCCCATGAGGATGTTCAACATGGCTTACAGCAGATTACAACAGCAATGGCGAAGGGGGCGCCTGGAGGTGGACATGAAGGAAACAGAGTACTTAGCTTTCAGTTGGAGCGGCCAGGACCAAGGGGGTGTAGTTCGTTGTGGCAATGAGGTGATACAAGTTGTGCAAGAGTTTAGGTATCTAGGATCGAGGTTTCAGAGCAGTGGGGAAATCGACGTTACCCATAGAATCAATGCAGGATGGCTGAAGTGGAGACAGACAAGCAGTGGGCTGTGCGACTACCAAGTCCCAATTAAGTTGAAAGGTAAAGTTTATGAAACAGTAGTTAGGCCCGCCATGCTGAATGGTTCAGAGTGTTGGGCAGTGAGGAAGAACCACGATAGGAAAATGCAAGTGGCTGAGATGCGAATGCTGAGTTTCATGAGCAGGGTGTCACGAGCTGACAAAGTCCACAACGAGTATGGTAAAGGCAGCTTGGGGGTGGGAGACATCGCGGAGAAGATGAGAGGAAATAGGTTGATGTGATTTGGGCATGTGATGTGAAGGGGGAGGAGGAGCTTGGGCGGTATATTATGGGATAGCACGTGGTTGGTGCCATCTGGAGTAAGGAGAGACGAGAGCGGACGTCGGAGCAGGTTGTACAGAAAGACATGATTGCCTGTGGGGAGGATGAGAGCCCGGTTGAGGATAGACGGGAGTGGGGGAATAGAACCCGCAAACCCGACCCTGCCATAGGCAGAATAAGGTTGTGATGATGATGATGATGATGCAATCTATGAAGAAGGGACAACCGCCATTTAATAACAAAAGGTGGGTATTATTGCATTCTTTTCATGAAAATATTATGAATGTCCTCTGGAAACAGAGGCCCAATGGGGAAGCCCACTAGCCCTTACGAGACAGTTCAGTCATTCTATAGGCCTACATTGGTCTCCTAAGGTATTGTAAAAGAACGATGATACATGGCTTATATCCGAAAGCTTCAGCTGCTTTGAAATCAAGGCTGACCAGGCACACGAAAATACCACGATTTTCCTGTTACCTGTCGTCGTCTGAGGGGTAAGTAGCTTTGCCTCGGGCGTAATGTTCTTACTAGTGAGATCCTGTATGCAACATATTTAGTGGAATTTGAAGACTGCGACGGGAATGACAGTTGCCAAAGCAGTGGCGTAACTAGTAGGGGCAATGGGGTCGAAATGCCCCGGGCGCCGAACAAAGTGCCACTTGGGGGAGGGGCGCCTTGTCCGCCTTGCTGGAAATCAACCGCCGCGACACAATATCTGTACGACGACTTTACGGTAAATTAAAGGTGCCTACATATGTGTACCATGTCTGCTCAGGACAAGCAAAAGGGGAGAGGGAGTTCTTGGAATGCCTCTTGCCCCTGTCGCCACAACTAAAGTTACGCCACTGGTGAGAAATTGTGCTAAATGTTTGAAGGTTTTGACTCACTGTTAAGAAATATGTGTGATCCTCCGGCATTTCGTTTCCGACTACTACTGCATGCAAGGTACGTTTGCTCTTTAATTTCATGAGGTGAGCAAAATTTTTGAAGTCCCGTGAAATCACATGGCAGAATGAGGAGAAGATATATCAACAACTGGATGGTCCACTTCATTGTAAAGCCGTTGATTACCACCTGTTTGATGAAAAAATGCAGTTATATAAGGTTACAGCTACCTATTTTCTTAGTAACTAGCTAAAAATAGGCATCATACCTCACTCCTACTTCCCGCTCCCCTACTAGCAGCCTCCGCAGACTCCAACCCTTTATGGCTGCTTGACCAAATCCCTTTACTCGTTGGCACAACAAACTAGAGGTGTGCTACTTAAGGCCCGGTGCACACATCCGATTTTTGCTTGTGCGGGTGCCGCAGGGACACCGCAGCGACGCCGCAGCCATTCAATGCACACATGCGGTGAAATGTCGCCAGTACACATTTGGCAACTGTCGTGAAGGCGTGACCTTTTTACCTACCAAATCGCAAAACTAAGAAACCACACGGATGTGTGCACCACTCAATAGACCAAGAGATACGGCGAGATCGGTTTTGCCGGTGCGGCGCCGTTACGGTTCGGTAGGGATCTGCGGACATTTTCAGACGCAACTCTGATTTGCGGGATCGCAGCGGCGCCGGAGGTATGTGTGCACTCCCCCCTTTGCAACTAATGTATCTCATGCCGCAATTACGAGGCCGCACGGGTAAAAATCGGATGTGCGCACCGGGCCTAAGGATTGCTCGTATGCAATAGAAGCAGTGACACCGGTGGTATGATATTTTTTTTCAAATTCCGTCACGTTTCATTTTTTGGAAACACTGGGAATAACCAGGAACAGCATAATAAAGAAACTCATGTCAGACGGTAGCCTTATGATTGATTCCTCACTTATCCCGGATTCAGAAATGATGCCTTCTTAATATCAGTCAGTATTTTTTCCGGCAAATTTCGATGAAAATGTCTTCTGTTAGTTCCCTTTTAGTAGACTGGCATTTCAAGCCATTTATCCACTGTCGCAAGCATGAAATATTATGTAATCATTCTAGATCCCGTTTTACGGCTTTTGGCCCGGTCTGGTACCCGTTTATCCCATTGTAACTGGAATCTGACATCTGAATCTGCTGGGCGGCAATGGTACAAACTGTAGGTGGGAACGACTTATTACATCGGACACACGTCTTGTGATCTCGTCTCATCAATGATTTTTGGTGTTTTAGGGCCCTTCAACTACAAAGGTCATTAGAGCCCCGTTCACTGCAGAGTTCTAGTGTAGAGACTGCACAGACACTACACTAATGCGACGATTTTTGGGTATTAGCAGTAAGCAAGTTTTCCCAGGCGGCCACCCATGTCAGTACTAGCTGGGGTTGCGTTGCTAAACTTCAGTGATCAGACGAGAATTGGTGTGTCCAACATAACTCTCCGCTCCCATCTGATCACTGAAGTTAAGCAACGGAACCCCAGCAAGTACTAGCATGGGTGATTGTTTGAGAATACTTGGTGCTACTAATACCCAAAAATTGTCGAAACAGCGAAATTCTGTGCCGACTCTGCATTAGAACTATGCAGTGGACGACGCTCGAATGGCTTTTGTAGTTGAAGAGCCCTAAAAAACACAAACCAATAATTTATGGCCCGGTGAGGTACCCATTTATTTCAGCGGGATCGGGATCTGACAAGGAAACTGCTGGACGGCAATAGTGGCGTATCTAGGATATTTCGCGCCCGGTAAAAACTGGAGGTGGGAGTGCCTGTATTGCGTTGGACACCAGTTCTCAGCTGACCACCTCAATTAAGCAACGTAACCCCCAGTTAATACTAGAATGGGTGACTGCTTGTGAATACTGGGTACTACTAACAGAGGCGGCTCATGGGGCAGGCAAACCTAGGCGGCTGCCTTCTCGAAGCCCCTTGTTGCAGAGCATAAGCAATGCTTTGGCACAAATGCCAAGGTCGTGAGGGACGCTCGGACAATTTAGAACTTCATTAAATTTAATAGGGGCATCGATGGATTCACTTGCCTAGGGCGCCTGAAACTCACGAACCGGGCCTGACTACTAATACCCAAAAAGCTACCGAAAGTATTAGAACTATGAAGTGGACGGGGCTCTAATGACCACTGTAGTTGAAGGCCCTGATATGCCAATGAAACAAATTGTAGAACTCCCTAGGCGTGCTAGGCTAGGCTCGCTCTGCTTACGCGTGGCGTGTATGACCACGCAACGCGACGCTTTCTACATCAACTCCTAACCCTTTTCCCTCCTATGGCAGGGTCGGGTACCCTTTTTGTCCCTCTGAATGAACACAAGGGCGATATATTGGTCATAGTTTCTCTGCAGCCGGTTGTCTGCCAAAGCTGCAACCCCTGTTCTTATTTATAGTTGGTCTAGTTTTCGTTGGGGAATTCCACCGACGCCAGGGGGCGAGCTCCTACACCTGGAAATTTTTGCCTTGTTTAAGTCCCTAAACTGGCGCCTACACTTCACATTTCGCGCTGAAAAATGACCGCCATTAAATGGTAGGACATCTTTCGTAGTTCAAACGTTTACCTCTGACTGGTGGGTTAAGCATTCACTTGATGTGCAGGTGATCCTGAGAGCGGTTGTATTGCGTTTGACACACTAGTTCTAGCCTGATCATTGAAATTAGGCGACGCAATCCCATCTAGTACTAACATGGGTACCGCCAATACCCAAAAATCGTCGCATTAATGTAGTGCAGTCTCTGCATTACATCTATGCAGTGGACGGGGTTCTAATGACATTGTAGTTGAAGGGCCCTCAGACACCAACGAAACCAAACAAAAACTGATCGCTGAAATTAAGCAACGCAACGCCACATAGCACTGGAGTGGGTGACCGCTTGGCAACACTGCAGACTCACCATTAGAACTACGCAGCGGACGGGCCTCTAATGATCATTGTAGTTGAAGGGCTCTAAAACAAGAAAACAAACGAATTTTCCTGATCTCAAATCTCCAGCTGTGGATACATATATGACGGTGATTTACAGTTGGGTTTTAGAAAGGACTGCTGCCTGTTGTGCGGGAAAGGCGTATTGCGTTGGACACACCAATTCACGCCTGATCCCTGAAGTTAGGCAACGCAACCCCAGCTAGTCCTAACATGGGTGGACATTTGGAAAAACTGGGTACCGCTAATATCCCCAAATCGTTACATTAGTATAGTGTCTGTGCAGTCTCTGCATTAAAACTATACAGTGGACGGGGTTCTAAAGACCTTGTTATTGAAGCGCCCTAAAACACCAACAAAACAAAAAAGCCTGTTGTGCCCTAATTAATGCGGGGATAAAAACACCCTAAGAGCTGTGAGATTTGTGGCGCATCCCGATCTTTAAAAAACAAAAAGTCGTATTCCGTCCCGGAAATTACTTTGTCTGAAATGTACTCAACCCTGTAGCTGTTGGCGGCGACTTATTGCGTTGGACACACCAGTTCTAGTATGATCACTGAAGTTAAGCAATTCAACCCCAGCTAGTATTAACATGGGTGGCCGCGTAAAATCGTTGCGTTAGTGTAGTGTCTGTGCAGTCTCGGCACCAGAGCTATGCAGGGGACAGGGCTCTAATGACCTTGTAGTTGAAGGGCCGTAAAACACCAACGAAACAAAAAAAAATCTGTAGTTTTCTAAATGTCACTTCTTAACTGTTCTGAGCAATGAGTGCTTATAGAATTATTAGTAAAATTTGCGGTAAATTTTACTGAAATTTCGTTAGTAACTTTGCACGGATCCCTAACACGGGTGTAACTTACAGTGAAGTTATTCAATAGGTTCCATTATAAAAGTCGTTATAATTTTCAGAAAAAAAAACTATGATGATTTCATAAAATTATGGAAAGATTAATTAACACTATAGTAGTCTATTTTTGATAATATTTGCTGGAATTTTAAGTTTTCATTTCTGATATGGTTTAGGATTAAGTAATTACTAATTTTCTGTAAAATGTTATGATTTTAAAAAGTAGACCTTTCTTCAAATTGATCTTATGAACGAATGATTTCGCTTACCTGAGAATCTTTCCGGAAACTGTTGATGCTAGTAGATTGTTGATAATTTTAATCAAATATCGGATAATTAGTTGTAATAGGATATCGATTAAAGACGAATATAAAAATTGGACATATATATATAAAAATGTGTACAAAAAACGTTGGTCTGAGCCTCGGCGGAATGGACGTGTTGTTGCAATCACTGATTTGGTTCAATTAGGGAAAGAGTTGAACAAGATGCTACTTTAATCTGATTCAGTTACATAAATATTTTGCTTTTTGCATTCCTATTGTTATGACGTCATTCTACCCCTTTTTTTATAAGAGTTCATTTGAATACCTTAATGATTTCAACATATAAAATTGCGTTTTGCTTTCCCAGGCGTTATATGAAACACCAATGAGACACTACAAAGTAGTGGGCCTGCTCCCTCGCCCCCTTCCCTACACTTCCTCCACATCCCTGTCCTTGCCTTAACGTGACCACTCTGCCTTATTTCGTAAACTAATACTGCTATTGATGTCAATTCTACTTTTCTCGACTACTGGCGAGGCATTTTGCAAAATAATCAAAACTGTTCTTTTGTCCAAAGTGTTTTCCTGTCAAATTTGGAAGTTACCAACAGATGGGTCACCTGCAGTCTGGTGTCACCTGAATAAAGGAGAGTTCATTTCAACAATGGTCTTGTAATATACACCTGAAATCTTTAACGGATGAAACTGGCGGGCTGGGGAGCGGCTTATTGTGTCGGACCCTAGTTCTCGTCTGGTCACTGAAGTTAAGTAACGCAGTCCCAGCTAATACTAACATGAGTGACCGCTTGGGAAAACTGGGTACTGCTGATACCCAAAAATCGTCCCATGAGCGTACTGTCTGTGCAGTCTCTGCATTACAACTACGCAGTGGACGGGGCTCTAATGACCTTTCTAGTTGAAGGGCCCTAAAACACCAACAAAACAAACAAAAGCCACTAAGCCCCTTTTCCCGCCTATGCCAGGCTCGGGTTCTGATCTCTTCCTTCTGGATGGACACATGGGCGATATAGTGCACGGTACTCTTTACGCTGTCGGCTGTCGACCTAAGCTGCAACCCCCACTGCTTAATTATCGTTGGCTTACTGTTCGTAGGAGCACTCTGCCGACGCAAGGGAGCAGGGTCTTACGCCTGAGAACTTTGCCTCATCTACCCATTGCATAGTGAAGAGGGTTCCCTTACGCGCAAATGATATCTCCGGGGTCATGACATTATTTCCCATATGGCAAAGGCACAATAGTGGCCTTTCTCTTTCCCCTGATAGAAGCAAAACCCGCCTCAATCCTGGGTCGAACCTAGAACCACTGAGACATTATTCGAATTGGAGGGCTGTGATGATGTTCAGAAAAGGAAAATCGATATGTCTATTGTAATTTTAAATGTTGAATCATTTTCATAACTTTCAGCCTATGGCAGGTTCCGAAATCCAGTTAACACCTAAAAGACCGCAGCCGATATATCGCTAGGGTGACCATTTTTTTCCTGCAGGCCAATACAGGATATTGACTTTTCCCCTTCACCATCATCATCATCTCACCCTTCTCCCGCCTGTGGCAGGGTCGGGTCTGCAAGTTCTTATCCTCCACTCCCGTCTATCTCCCTCTTCCCCCTACTCCTGGTGCCACCAATTATGTGCAGTCCCATAATGGAGAGAATAACTTCCTCCTCATCACATGCCTGTACCACCTCAACCTATTTTCTCTTAATATTTTCTGCGATGCCCCCCAGCTACCATTAACGCAGTCGTTTCGGATGCTGTCCTCTAATGACACCCCACTGATGTAGCGCAGCATTCGCATCTCGGGTCACTTGCATTTTCCTTTCATGGTTCTTCATGACTGCCCAACACTGAGCCATACAGCATAGCTAGCCTAACAACAGTTCTGTAAACTTTGCCTTACAATTTATTGGGACCCGTTGGACGCGCCGGACTCCACTTGCCTGTCTCCACTTTAGCCATTTATACGGCGAAATAATATAGGGGCTAAATTTATTTTGACAAGTCATTAAACGGATAGTTAATTCCGGGACGGATGGTCACCCTATATATAGCTAATGTAGAATCTGGATCTGGGTAGGTGGCTTTGATTAATAAAATCATGGCCGACCTAGGGTTAAGAAAGAACACATCTTCAATATCATTCTACAGGTACTAAGAGTTGAAGAGTCCATGGTAGAGTTGTGTACGCGTTTGTCCCGCTCGAACTCCTGACACCCAGATGATGTCCTGGGCGATATTATTACTGCTGCAGTCCCTTGCTTAATTAACCACCGGCAGACGTGAACTGCTACGGAGCGTGTCCTCAGTTGGCGATCAGGGAAGTCCTCACTGCACATGGGGGGTTGGCTGCTTAAGCGACCAGCCCTTGCATGGATGGGGGTAGGAGTGAAATAAAATAGCTCGCGCGGACCAGACACTAGGGGCGAGTGCCCCGAATTAAAACACGTAAAATGGAAAATGTCTACACAAAAAAGAAAACTTACAGTACGGGGGTTCAAAGCCCTAGTGCCGTCGGCCGTCAGGGGTGAGCGAGTGGGCTCCGGGCCGTCGTTATTATGCGTCTGCAATGTCATGTGGGTGCAGGCCTTCGCTCCCATGACAGATAATGCATCGAGGCAATCCGTCCCACACCGACAATCCGTCCAATATTCCTGCGGGTTTAAAACTCCTAGCTGGGAAGATCTCAGTCAGAGCTGTCTCGTGAAGAAAAGGGTCTAATTTAAGATTAAGGATGTGGAATTTGGGGGCCATTACAGGAAGAAAAATAGAATTAGTTAGGATTAGTGTAAGTTCGTACAGGAAATCTCGTTAGGTCCATTATATTAAAACAGGGGAGGGTGGAAGCACCCTGATCAGGGATAAGCCAAACCAGACTTGGGAACAAGTCGTTCTTAAAGATATGATAGTGTGTGGTGGACGGGGACCTGGTTGGAGATTCACGGGAGTGGAGAGCTAGAACCCGAAGACCTAACCCTGCAAAAGGCAGGATAGGGGGATGATGATAAGTGCCTTGCTTACTTACCATAGCTGTAGTGCCTGCGTTTGGGCCCGTTTCCTGCCTCAAAGCAAGCGGACGATATCAGAAAAGTAGAAATTTTGTCAATATTCAGGAACTCTTTTGCACCGCTTCGTTGGCGTATAGGTAGGAGCGGCAAATTGCTTTGGACACCAGTTCTCATCTGATCACCGAAGTTAAGCAACGGAACCTCAGCTAGTGCTGACATGGGTGGCCCCCTTGGGAAAACTGGGTGCCGCTAATAACCAAACAATCGCCACATTAGCATAGTGTCTGTGCAGTCTCTGCATTAGAACTACGCAGTGGACAGGGCTCTAATGACCTTGTAGTTCACGGGCCCTAAAACGCCAATAGAAGACGTAGACTGGGGCGTTAGCGGTCCCTGGTGCATGGTCCCCGCTGATCCCCGCACATACCATAATTATTCTAATAAACGGCGCTCTCCAAAAACCGGCGCACCTTTCAGCTGAAAATAATAATATACGGCGCGCCGTTTATTTCAAAACTGTGTGGAAGTGATCGTGCAAGTTAACTTGAATTTTTTTTAATGATTAATCCTTTAATGCTACACAGGGGTGCTGATATCATCATCACTCCCTTATACAGCCTGTGGCAGGGTTGGGTCCGTGGGTCCATTGAACATGCTATGACTGGAAACACCCCAGCCAGGCGTGTGGAACCCGTAGGAATATTGGCTGGTTGTCTGTGGGGGATGCCAGCTTACCCCACTGTTCCAACACCACACTTTACAACCAAAATATAAATTTTGGCAGGTAAATTAATGCTTTGTCAGTTTTAATGTTGCATGGTGTCTGACCTATTGCACAATAACTATAATGCAATAAGGAATCAGGCTCATGCCCGAACAGAGGTACTGGTGCACCCCAGGGTTTTTCTTCCTCCTCTCTGTTCTGTGGGTAACCCTGGCGCAATGCGATTCACAGTATTTTCACATGATAGGTTGAACTTCCTAATAAGTCGCAGATGGGTGGTTAACGGGTAAAGTTTAAATGGCCATACGAAGTGCAGGAAATGCCATATGCAGTGAATGAAGAGCAAAAAATTCATTTGCTCTAACCACTGCATTAAAATTGTTAAAATTTTTTATAATGATATTTTTCTGTTTCTGAGCATTGCAAGCAAGCAATCACACTATCCACTATATGGTGTAAACATCAGTGCAATAATTTGCTGGCAAGTGCTCTCCAGATAGTTTTTTCAGACACTACTTGCACACATTTTCGCTACTCATGTAAATGCTTGCACAAGTTACCATCGGTAGTACTTGTAAACTAAGCTTTGGTGCAGATATTGTTGAAAGAAAAGTTTCAAAGAGAAAGTATTCTTTAGCATTTAAATTTTTGGGAATTTCTGCAGCTGAGAATGATGGTAATTGTCCTGTGGCTAAACCTATACAGTTATCTGAATCTAGGGTAAGGATTTAAATTTTAAATCAACCATTGATTACACTGGTCAGCATGATTTTTGATGTCTTTATGATGTTATCTGATTTGAAACCAGTGATTTATGCTGGTTTCAAATATGCAATTAGGTTTTTTCCATCACGTATAGTTTTTCAACAAATCTGCTTTAATGATTTGCTAAGATATGCTAAATTTCAAGATTATGGTTTGGTGTCTGAGTTTACAACAGGTAGAAGGCCACATTTCTGGGTTGAATTTGAAGAAATAAAGTTACCTTGCATGAAGTTGGGAGATGTCATAGCATTTGGCACCATGGTGAAGTTTTTGGGCCCAAATAACTCATCTATTCATGCAGGCAGAACTTAATGATTTGGTGAGAGATTTCCACTTTTCTAAAGGACATCTGGAATGGAGGGAGACTTAGTGGGGGACAGGCGGGAGTGGAGGACTAGAAACCATATACCAGACCCTGCGTCAGGCAGGAGAAGGATGAGATGATGATAATGATTTGAACTTATCTTAAAGTGCAGCAGAAGTTCTTGGTTCTAGGATAAAATCAAAAAACCTTTTGGCACCAGGGGCATTTTTCTTATGGTATCACAGTACAGAAGAGCTACTGGCATTCTTTGCTGAGGAACACTCAATAGTTCTTTGCTGTGGCATTCCTGGCCACATGAAATATTTTGAAATCCAATATGCTGCTTCTGAGTGGAGGCTCTGCATTGACTCCTCCAAAAGGAGTTTAAATTCAATACTTCTTCATAATGGGAGTAAGTAGTTTATTCTGTCCAGCTAAGAGAGTCTTTTGAAAGTGTGAGAAAGGTGTTGATGAAAATTAAAAATGAGGAGCAAAATTGGCATGAATGTGGAGATTTCAAAATGATAGCAAGCCAGCTATACAAAAATGCCATGCTTTTTGTGAGTGGGACAGTAGGGCAACAGATAAGCACTGGATGAAGAAATCATGGCCAAAAAAGAAAGCATCTCTTGCCAGGAACAAAAAAATATTTTCAACAAACCATTGATTGAGCCCACAATGGTATTACTTCCACCTTCACATACTCAACTCTGCTCTGATGAAACAGTTTGTCAAAACATTGCACACAGATGGAACTTTTTTTCAGTATCTTACAAAGTAGTTTCCAAACATTACCACAGAAAAAATTAAAGCAGGAATTTTTTGTGGGTCCTCAAATTCACAAACCCGCAATTTGAGGATTTAAGGAATAAAACTGAAAAATATACATGGATTAGATTTAAATCTGTTGTTCAAGGCTTTTTGGGAAACAAGAAGGGCAAAAATTACAAATACTTAGTGGAGACAATGCTGGAAAAGAAGAAGAAACTTGGATGCAATATGAGTATTAAATTGTACTTTCTACACTCCCATTTGAAATATTTCCCAAACAACCTTGGAGATTTTAGTGAGGAGAATGGTGAAAGATTTCACCAAGATATTTAAAGAGATGGAACAGAGGTACCAGGAAAGGTAGAATTCTAACATGATGGCGGACTACTGCTGGAACCTCGAACGAGAGTACAAGAAACTTCCAAAATGTTCAAGGAGGTCAAAGAAAGGGAAGTTTGAAGTAGAATAAAAGTATTTCAAATCCATTCCTCATCAATCCATTTTCTATAAGTCCAAGAAATCAGACTAAATATTGTTTTTTTAACATTCCTCTTAAAACTATTATTATTTAAGGAGATGCGTTTGAGTAATACTATTTCCGAGAAATCAATCAAAATTCATGTAAGTTGAAGTAATTATTAGCGATTTGTAAAAAAATCCGTACGTGCCTGAGAAAAACTAAACCCATATTTCAAATCAGCAGCCAAAAACGATTCAAAATCAGCTGAATTATTGCAATCATCAGAAATTTTTTTTTTCAAAATGCAGCCCTGTGTTATTTTTCTCAATTTTATTTTGCCAATAAATTCAGATTCGAGAGTGGCGTCAGCAAAAATCAAAATTAATGAAATCAACTTGTCCGGCTAAAAAGTTTCCATTTATAAATTGAAAAAAATAATAAACGGCGTGCCGTTTATTAAATAATTACCGTAAGTACGTCCATACGTACAACGTGCTTCCAAGTCTGCGGTGGTCTTCCCTTGCCTCGGATGCCTCCAACTACCAGCATCTCAATAATGGACCTAACTAGCTCCTCCTTCCCTATCTCACCACATGCCCATACCACCTCATTCTATTCTCACTCATCTTTTCTGTTGTCACCCGACCGTAGGCTACCTCTCATGCACTCATTCCTAATAAGTCAGCAGGATGTAAAAGGAATTCTAATACAGAGTAAAATAAAATGAGTAATTGGGCAGAGCTCACCCGCTTGCAGCCATTCGGCGGAGTGCACTAAAAGGGTTAAAGGATTAATTAATACTGTAGTTGCTTGATAGTTTTGTACGAAGGGTTCTTTTACCTGCGGGTGACATGGGTTACACCGACGGCGTTATATCTTTACTTCTTATTCGTGGGACGGTTCGGTTAGAACTTGACCAGCCTCGGTGGCACAGGAGGTAGCATTCTCCGGTTAATGAGTCAGCGGATCCAGGTTCGATACTGGATCGATGCGGGTTGGTTTCATTCTAGCGAGAGAGATGTCTCGACTGCACATTCCTTCGTATAAGAAGGAATCCGAGGTCCCGTTGGTGTTTGATGGTATTTGCGCGGAAAGGAGTCCTCTCTGCTATGCAACGGGGTGCCAAGTGTAGGAGCTCGCCCCCCCTGACATTTTTGAAGTGCCCCAATTGACAGTAGACCGGGAGCGGCATATTACGTTGGACACACCAGTTCTCGTCCGATTACTGAAGTTAAGCAATGCAACACCAGCTACTGCTGGCATGGGTGGCCGCTAGGAACCTCTGCTCTGGAGTCTCTGCTTTATAACTAAGCTTTGGACGGGATCTGATGACTTTGTAGTTGAAGGGCCTTAAAACACCAACGAACGACGGTTGACCGACGATAAATAGGCATAGGGGTTACAGCTTTGGTCGGCAGCCGGCGGAGTAAAATTACCATGCAATGTATCACCCGTGTGTCCATTCAGAGGACCAAGTTTGCTACCCCACCCTGCAGTAGGCGGAAAAAGGGATAGGAGTTGCTTCTGTTTTGTTCATTTAGGATTTTTCATGAGCCTCTCTATCTCAAAAGGGGCCCGGATCGGGTCTGCAGCTATGCAGTAACACGTAGTCATGTTTACTAACCACTGTGCATCGGAGGCAGACCCCACTCCCTAAATGTAGGACAAATTAATAATTAACCCGTTGTTTGTTTTGATAAAAATGATCTTTTGGAATAATAAAATAAATAATCTTAAGATTGTTTGTTAACCCGTTTTGAGACACGAATCAATAGCCGTGCAACTAGCGTCTAATAAATTTTAGTTTTAAGACTTCATCTCTGCCACTAGGGTTAATTTGCAAATGATCCCTTTGTTATGTAAACACGAATAACCTATCTTGCTGGTGGGAAGTGACCTTTCAACTTTTGCTTTCTAAATATTAATAGATACATAGATCATACCAGATAACCTGTCACGACGGATAAAATTGAGGCCAACGAGATGGGTGATTAGATAGTTGATCTTTAGGGGCACTGTGGCCTTTCTGGTCCCCAGGTCTAACGACTCCAGAAAAATGCCAAAGTCAATTTAGAGCCAAAATGAAGTCCCGCAGGATGTGGCATGCCAAGATGAGACCAAAACGCTATCGAGAGACTGAAGTTTTGTAAGTAAACTAATCAAGATTTTTGGCAACTCGTTGGCTCGTAATATCACCCTCACTCATTCTCATGATGGCTCTTAACAATTCAGTTCTCTTTTCTACTGACATCCTTAAAAGGCATGAACCCGTACCACCGAAGTCGATGTTCCCTCAGGTTTGTAGTAATGTAGCCCATATACTGTATCGTAAGCAGCTCTACCTCCCCCATTTACCATATCATTTTACACACATTTTATTTTGATGATTTTTTAAGGCCCTTTAACTCAACGTTCATTAGACCCCCGTCCACTACTTAGTTCTAATGTAGATCCTGCACAGACACTATGCTGTTACGACTATTTGTGTTTTAGCAGTCCCAGTGTTTCCAAGCGGTCACCCATGCCGTTGCTTAACTTCAGTGTTCATACGAGAACTGGGGTGTCCAGCGCAGTACTGCCGTTCCACACACTCGGCACTTGGTCTTATCTGCCTTAGTGACGATGAGGGAGCGAGCTTGGCTGCTGCTTCAGCTATAATAAGTTCCATTTTTTCGTTTGTTTCGTTGGTATTCTAGGGCTCTCCAACTACAAGGTCATTCCAGCACCGATTTTTGGGTACGAGCGGTTGCCAGCTTTCCCAAGCGGCCACCCTTGTTAATGCTAGGTTGCGTTGCTTAACTCCAGTGATCAGAGGAGAACTGGTGTGTCCAATGCAATAATCTACTCCCTTACTGGGTTCGATACTGGAGCGAGAAATGTTGGCTTCTTTGGGGTGAGAGAGGATGGCAAGTAAAGCCCAGCGCAAAATGAGACCGAGTCTCCGCAGATGACACAGGGTGACTCACTATAAATTTATGTAGCTCACACGATAGTATGTAGTTGCGGATGTTAAGTCGCAGGGTGACGTGTCAGTGCCTGCGCCACGTGACCCTGCGGAGCGCAATGCCAATGCCGCAGTTTCCTGCGTGAAGTTGGCGTGACAATAACAAAACGCGGTGCGAAACAGAGTTCTCTTGTTATTTGATGCAAGTATGGTGAAAAACTGCGATTCAATGTGCGGTGATTGCCTGCTAGTAGAATTTCGCAGGCCTGCTATACCCTGTGTCACCTTCGCCACCTGCGTCACCCTACGTGTCATTTTGCGCCTTGCCTTACTGTCACGCCAATTTCACGCATGCAACTGCGGCATTGGCACTGCGCTCCGCAGGGTCACGTGGTGCAGGTACTGAATCACGTCACCCTGCGACTTGACATGTGCAACTATATGCTATCATGTGAGCTGCAGAAATTTATGGTGAGTCACCCTGCGTCACCTGCGAAGACTGCGTCTCATTTTTCCGCTGGGCTTAAAAAACCCTCACTATGCAATGCAACAAACATGTCGGGCAAAATCTTCAGGTGTGGGAGATCGCCCTCTGGTGTTGGTGGAGTGGCCCAGCGAACAACAAGCCGACGGTAAATAAGCTTAGGGGTTGCAGCTGAGGTCGGCAGCTGGCTGCAGAACGACATCATCCAACATATTGCCAATCAACAAAAATGGGTCCTTGACCCTGCCATAGGCGGGAAAAAATACAGTATTTGGCTTTTTTCTGGATCTGCCAGATATGGGCGTGCTGTCTCGTGAATGGGCAGGTGATGTCCATGCCTGTACCCGTAGGCATTTGGTGATCGGTATGCTAAATCACGCCGTTGCCTTAGTGTTGGACAGGCATATCTTCTGGGAACGTTTTTGTGTCCTCTGAGTTCCGGGCAAGAGAATAGTTTACTGTTTCGAGTTCTTGCATACCAGACCATCCCATAGGCGGCAGAAGAAGTCAGTACTTTCGCGCTATGACATTGGCTATTAAAATGCACTATTCAATTTGTCGAATTTGGTAGCTGAATGAAGAAGCTCCCTTTCCCTACTGTTCTTCCCTGTCATGACAGACCTGTAGTGGCCAGAAGTTGACCCACAGTTAAAATGTTTGTAAGACACAAACGGCTTTAGATGTACAGTAACACGTTGCAACCGTTCATCCATACTTCCGCTTGTAGTTAAACATGGCTGAAATTTCCGATAGCTTATATTACACTGTAAAACAGCCAAAAAATATGGAAACACCAATAGAGTTATTTTTGTATTTCTGTTCACGAAAATGACTTTCATTTTACTGTGTGACCCTCAAATTTTTAAAATTTTATCTCTTTTTAAAATTTTAGTGACAGTTGTCAATAGGACACGAGGTAGTGCTTACACCCTGTGCGTCTGCTTCCCTGAGCTTGGACAATTTTGGAGGTTTGAAAATATTTTCAACCATCTCAAGGGTTAAACCCACCTTTTTCAAGGAATAAACCCTTCCATTTTTTGCTGTGTAAGGTAGGGTCATAGGTGTTGGGGCCATTGTAGGCAGTGGGGAACTTGTTGCAAGGTTTGGCAATTTAAGCCACAGGGGTGGTACAGGGTGCGTCGCCAGCATTGTCAGCAACTGTGCTGCATTTGGGACCAATCACCAGCTACCTACAGCAAATTTTTAAGTTTTTAATTAATTTTTTCAGTTATTGTTATTGTTTTGTTAAATTATTGCATCTCCACAGTGTAGGGCATGAGGGGTGGATTGTCGTGTGAGTGTGGGACCTCTGCGCACATGACAAAGATGGAAAAATCATTGAGTTTCTCCTGATGGGTAGGATGGTACTCTCACAGGTAACCCTGTCACTGTTGCTGTGGGTTCTAGGCATCTGGCTGGGGAACCCCCAAGTTAGAGCTGTCCCACTAAGTAAGGGGGCTAGGCTATGGTTAGGGACATGGAATGTGGAGGCCTTTTCAGGAAAAACAGGGGAATTAGTAAACACCCTGAAGCACAGAAGGGTTGGTGTTGCCTTCCTCCAAGAAACACAGTGGAAGGGGAACTGATCATGGGCACTGGGTGAGGGATACAAATTACTATATACAGGTAGTGAGGAGGGGCAAAATGGGATGGGTATTGTATTGAGTAGAGGATTGCAGCATGGGATCACAGCTGTCCATAGAATAAACAGCAGAGCAGGATTATGTTAGTTACTGTAGCATGGCAGGGTGTTGGGCTCCACCTCATCAGTGCATATGCTCCTCAAGCAGGTTGTGATGAGGCAACCAAAAGGGATTTTTGGTAGGATTTTGATGAGGTGGTACAGTTGGTAGATAACAGAATTATATGGGGAAATGGAGCTGATCATCTGATTATTGGTGGGACTTTAATGGCTATGTGGGCAAGGAGACAAGGATATGGGGCCGTCCACAGGGTATGAGGGTATGGCCAACTCTGAGTAGAGGGACAAAAGGTCCTTGATACAGCACAAGCACATGGCCTTGCATTGGCCAATACATGGTTCCAGAAGAGGGATAAGCATCTCACCACCTTCCAGTCACCCATGGGGAGGTCTCAGATTGATTTCTTTATGGTCAAGATGCAGTATAGGCAAGAGATTTGTGATTGCTGGGTGCTCCCCAGTGAGGATTTCCAGAAGGAAAGTGGGCATAAGTTACTCATGATGGAGATACTTGTGAGTGGTGCCGCTAGGAACCACCCATGGAAAGGTGAACCAGTCATTAGGTGGTGGAAGTTACCACTGATTCCAGCAGGAGATTATTAGCCAGGTTGACTGGGATTGGAAAGGTCAGCTGATGCCATGTGGGACAGGGTGGCCAGGAAGATTACACAATGTAGAAAGGCAATGTTTGACACAGCTAGAGTAGGAGGCTCATACCAGGGTAGACAAACTTGGTGGTGGAATGAGGAGGTGGAAGCAGCCATCCTTCAGAAGAAGGCAGCACTTATTTATTTATTGAATGCCCAAATGGGCACTAAACAATACAAATGAAATAACGGATAAAGCAGAGGAAGACTCTCAGCCCTCTTGAGCTCTTGTTACAAGAGGGTAAGTTCAGGAAAGACCAAGAGTCAGGTTGGACCACTGCGAGTCTACACCGCAAAATACAAGAGTTTGTTAAAATGGGAACATGATTTGAGGCACTTCCTGTACGTACATATGAATAGATTTTCATGGACGGATAATGGGAGAGAATTCCAGACAGCAAGGGTATTGAAAGGGAAGCACTTGCAAGAAGTGGTGGGGAAGGCATGTGTGGTTTTAAATTTAAAACAGTGAGTAGACCTAACTTTGACAGTGCCTTCAAACAGGCAAAGGATGTCATGAAATGGATGAACAGAGTATCTCATTGCAGAGGAGAGTTCAACTAAGTGGTAGTACATCATGACAATGTTAAAAGCAAGCAGACCAAAAGAGGAACATGCTGGTGTAATGCTGGTAAAAGGGTGTAATCTGAAAACTATGCAGAGGAGATGGTTATAGGCCACTCTTAAAAAGGTGTAATACCTTATTTGTTGTAGAGGAGTATATGGTGCAGGTGTAGGCAATAACAGGCAAAACTTTGGTTTTAAATAAGAGCACTAATTCTTTCTGGGACAAAGGTTGACTTAAGGAAGAGGAAGAGGTACAATAAGGAATTTAATCTGGAAGCTAGTGAGAGAATGTGGTTAGAGAAGGTTAATTGGCTATCAAGTTGCACCCCCAAGACTGTAATTGTTGGAGCTCCTGAGACTGAAATGAAATTATTCAGGTCAGGCACAAAAATGCAGAGTTCAGTTTAATCCTTATTAAGACTGATATGAATCCCAGAATACCAAGTATGCGAAGCTGTCTTGGGGACAGTCTTGGGGACACTATTCAAATCACATGCAAGACCAAAATTATTGTCGTTGGCATAGATCCAGTTCAGAAGTTCAGCTAATATCTCTGCTTCCTGTGTTGTGCCAACATTGTATAGAAGGGTCCCTAGAACAGAGCATTGTGGTATCCCCCTATCAAGGGAAAAGGTCACAGAAGGGTCATCTTTCAATGTAACTACACGATCCTGAAGGTATGACACTAGAATATTTTTAGGTAAGGATTGAGTCCAGCTGCGGATAAAGATTGAATCAGTGTGTTATGGGGGAAAACTGAGATACCTGATTATGAAAGTAGGGACCACATGTGGAACACTCAGGGGGTGCTCCTTGATCACCCATAGATGTAGCAAAACCTCTTCAATTGAAAAAGAATGTCTGGAACAAGTGGAAGTGGGCTTGAAAGGGGAGTAGTCAGAATACTGGGGAGGAGTAGATAAAGGGTTTTTCAGGAAATATAAATAGGATGGGCCGTGAGAAGTGAGGAAAGGTACTGGGTCTAGTAGAAATGTGTGAAACCAATTTCCATAGGAAGAAGCAGAGGTAAGGGCAGCACCAGTTCCCGACTTCCTGAAAAAGTGCCACGCAGTGTGCATCTCTTGAAAGGCTTCGCTCAGCACATTACTCCACCAAGTCATATGTCTTGCTGTTGTTGCCCTCATCCCGACTGGACATGAAGCAGATATTGTGTCGTAAAGAAGAGTGTACATTCTACTGCATGAAACGTCCATGTCCTCCGCTGTTTGTTGGTGTTTAAGGTCCCGTCAACTACAACGTCATTAGAGACCCATCCACTGCATAGTTCTAATGCATATGCTGCACAGACACTACACAAATGTGACGATTATTGGGTATTAGCAGTACCCAGCTTTCCTGAGCGACCACCCATGTCAGTACTAACTGGGCTTGCATTGTTTAACTTCAGTGATCAGATGAGAACTGGTGTGTCCAACGCAACTTGCCGCTCCCTCCTCCGACTCTAGCACAGGTTGCCAGTCTATGTGCTCTAAATGGTTGACCAGGTTGTGAACACTAAGTCAGCTCCAATCCCTCCTGGGATAGGGCTTGCCAGGGGGTTGGTTAGGTTGACTAGCCAACTTCTTCAAAGAGACAAAGATTTTCAGGTAAAGGTGGTTTAGTGAGGGGACCGATTTATATACCACCCCAACTACACTGCACTCTATCTGTGTAAAGCATTGATCTATGGTGGTGGCTGGTCTTTCAATACCAGAACAAGTTTAACACTATGTAGAAGGTTTAACGTACTGCATGCTTGGAGAGATGATTGTGAAAAGTCAATATTGAAATCGTCAATCAGAAACGTAGTGTCAGGGGACACAAGACATGGAAAGAGATCAGAAAGGAAAGCATCCAGGTCCACATAGTGTGGGTGGTAAACTAACCAAATGTTTATCACACCAGAAGAACTTAGGCACCACACTGCCAAACAACGTTGGCTCCTGATATTTCACCAGTAAAAAGTATTGCTGGATTCAAATCAGACCTACAATAAATGACCGTCCCTCTGCCGTGAGAGGGTCGGTCACAACGAAACACCAAGAAAGATGGGAGAGAAATGAATGCATCTTTCATGGTGGGATTGAGCCAAATTTCGGTGAAAGTAAGTATGGAGGGTCTATCTTCTTCAGTAAAGCCATGTAGCAGGTCCATTTTATGTAGTAGTGAACGGGTGTTGGCATATGCAATCACAAAAGGAAAAGCTGGGTGGGCGAGGTTGGAGGAATTCTCCACTCCCACCGGGTTAGGCCCGAAAGGAATGGTCAGGCAGAGAGAGAGGTTCCTGCCTAAAAAAATGTGGATGCATGTGCCTTCAGGCCAGAGTTCTGGATCCAATACTAAATCTTTCTGAGACCCCAGGACATGCAGAAACACCAATTTAGATGTCGGTCCCACTTGAGTCTCCCATTGTCCACATTGTATCACTGAAATGCTGAGCTCCTGGAGATAGGACACCCCCTCAGTAATTGATGTGAACTGATCAACATTACTTAGGCACACTCCAAAAGTGGGGTCTGCATTGAGTGGTTTTCCAGCCTTAATGACAGCATTTCGTCTTTTCCCAATGACCTGGGGAGGTCCTGTAATTCGGTGGCTAGTGGGTTCAGAGATCTTTGCAGAATCGCTGGGTTTAAACTGAGTATTAACCTCAAACTGAATAGTATTAGAAACGGAGTGAGCAGGAAATTCTTCAGGAGCACCTCCAGGATCAGAAGAACTGTGAGAAGGGTCAGAGTCTGATCTTCCAACTGCATTCCTTGTGCTCTTATCATGGCCTTGCCCACGAAGTACTTTCGCAAAGGAACGTTTGTGTTAGGGAGTCACAAGAATATTTGTAATCCAATTAACTTTGTTCTCTATCAAAAGTATGGATTTTCCAATCTTGCACTGAATTCGACTTACTTTGTCTTCTAAAGCAACATACTTCAAGTCCATCTCAGCACGAGTTGTGGTTTCTGTATCATGTCTCTCTGCTTCTTGACCGTCACTCATATGCATTAATTGCATACACAAATCGTCGATTTCACAAATAGTTAACCTAAGCACCTCCTCCTGTTCTTTCCGTACTGACTTCTTGACGACTACAGAATCGAACGTCTTTGATAGGATGCATGTCAACTACTGAATTCGAGTACTGATCTCAGGAGGAAGACTAGGTGCGACATCTCGTGACGACATTCATAGGTTGCAAGAGATGGGGGACCAGGGATCAAAGACAGAGTATATACAGGCAAAAAAACATGCTAGGAGGACCATTGCCCTGGCAAAACCCCAAAAGTATGAGGTTTCGTATGAGAGTTTAGGAACTTAGGAAGGTGAGCAGGAAGTTTTTCGACTAGCCAAGACCTGAGATAGATGTAGTAAGGATGTCACCAGGGCCATAACGATCAAGTATAGGAATGGTGGGGTTCCTATTCCAGCCAGAAGAGATAACGAAGAGGAATACTACAACAATCTCCTAACAGCACTGCCACCTCAGTAGCTGTGGAGTTGGTGAGCTGGGCAGAAATAGTCAGGGCCCTCTGCAAGATGAAAGGTCACAAAGCCATAGGTCCTTATAAGATTCCAATTGATGTTTGGCATACCTTGGGGACCACAGGAATTATACGGCTGGGGAAGATTTTTAATAAAATAGCCAGTGGTGACCGAATGCCATCTGCATGGTGGGAGAGTTGGATTGTGCCACTGTTCAAGGGCAAAGGAGGCGCCTAGGACTGTGGGAACTATAGAGGCCTTAAGCTAATGAGCCATTCTATGAAGCTGTGGAAGAGGGTCATAGAATGTCACCTCAGAAATCGTACTATTGTCCGAGGAAACTCAGGTTTGTTTGTTTGTTTGTTGCTGCTTTAGGGCCCATCAACTACAAAGGTCATTAGGGCCCAGAAAGACACATCACCATGGCGGGGGTGTAAATGGCCATCCCACCATGATGGCAATAAAAAGGGCAAAAGGCCAATAAAAGTAATAACAATAAAAAGGCAAAAGCCAAAACAGACATATAAATAAAGGCAAAAGCCAAAAACAGACATATAAAAGGCAAAAGCCAAAACATACATAACAATAAAAGTGGCAAAAGCCAAATAAGAGAGAAGAATAAATGTGGCAAAAGCCAAGACAAACACAGAGATAAAAAGGCAAAAGCCGAAACAGACAGAATAATAATTGTGGCAAAAGCCAAAACAGACATTACAATAAATGTGGCAAAAGCCAAAAGGAATACAGAAACAAAAAGGCAAAAGCCATATAATTCCAAATAAGACTTCAAATTTTGTGAAAGAGGCCAGCCTCTTTCACAAATACTAGCGAGCTCTCCACTGCCTGAGGGTTATCCCCAAGTGATGTGGAGAGCTCTGCGCTGACTCCCAGTCGCCATCTAAGTTCTTGGTATCTCTCACAGTGACTAAAGATGTGCGCCACTGTGAGAGGCTCCCAACAGAAGTCACACCATGGCTGATCCTCACCCCGTAGAATGTAAGAGTGGGTGAGGAAGGTGTGACCGATTCGCAGCCGAGCAAGCACAACCTCCTCCCTCCGCGATTGGCGGCACGAGGACACCCAGTGCACTGGAGTGTCCTTCAGTGTGCGGAGTTTGTTCGTAGTCTCCGCAAACCACTGGGCCCGCCACTGGTCGTGGACGGCCCGCCGCACCATCGGGAGAGCGTCGGAGGATGGGACAGCAGTGTCAGGTATTTCTGGCATGTGGGCCACCTTATGGGCGTGGGCATCTGCCATCTCGTTGCCAACGATGCCAACATGCCCCGGGACCCACATAAACAACACTGTCTTGCCCTGCTTACGAATCACAAGCAGCAGTCTGTGCACACCCTGGACGATGGCATGTCTGCCATACAGGGTGTGCAACAGCTGAAGGGAGCATAGGGAGTCAGTCGCAACAACAAAGTGTCTGTTATGCAATACTAGGATGAGTTCCAGTGCCCTGTGCAGAGCTGTGAGTTCTGCAGTTAAGACACTGGCAACGCCTGGAAGGCGGCCCCCTATGAGATGACCAGTTGTAAAGACTGACCAACCCACATAGGAACCATCCTTCGACCCATCCGTGTAAATAAAAACATGGCCTCGATAGGTCCAAGAGAGGCGTCCGAACTCTTGTTGGTACAATGACCTATCGGTACTGGTTTTGGGTAAGGCTGCAAGCATGAAATTTAAACTTGGCTCTGGCACTGTCCAGGGCGGCACAGAGGCCGGCAGTACAGGCTGCACCCTAGGTAGAGTCACACCCAGGCCGGCAAGACAGTCCATCCAACGCACACCGAATGGAGGGGGAACCCCCTGGCGGCGGTTGAATGGCCGTCTCACAATGTCACTGAAGACGGCTGGGTGTGTAGGGTGCTGTGGCTGACCCTTCAGCCGCAAAATGTATACAGCTGCCAGGCACTGCCGCCGCACAGTCAATGGTGGCTCACCAGCCTCAGCATAAAGGCTGAGTACTGGACTTGTGCGGAACGCCCCAATGGACAACCGGATGCCAGCGTGATGAACACTGTCCAGCATCCGGAGAGTAGATGGAGCGGCCAGGCCATATACGCCGCAGCCATAATCGAGACGGGATCGAACGAGTGATCTGTATAGTCGAAGCATCACCGTTCGATCTGCCCCAAAACCAGTTCCCTGCAGGCACCGCAGAATATTAAGGGAGCGAAGGCACTTGGCCTTCAGCTCCTTCAAGTGCGGGACCCATGTCAGACGGCTGTCAAAACGGAGACCAAGAAAGCGGGCCGCCTCTACAACTGGCAGGAGGCGGCCATCCAGGGTAAGCTGAGGCTCAGGGTGAAGCCCTCGCTTACAACAGAAATGCATGACAGTTGTTTTGTCAGGGGAGAACTTATAGCCACGCGAGGCAGCGAACTCGTGGGCACTGTTTAGTGCGAGTTGCAACTGGCGCTCAATGCTGTGCATCGTGGCAGCCCGGTACCTGATTGAGAAGTCGTCCACAAATAGGGACGACTTGACCGGGGGGTGAACAGAGGATGGTAGGCCGTTCACCGCAACAGCAAAAAGCGTCACGCTCAAGACGCTCCCCTGTGGGACACCATTCTCCTGCAGAAAGGCAGAGGAGTAGGTGTTACCCACACGCACTCTGAAGGTCCGTTCAGACAAAAAGCTATGGAGGAAGAGGGGCAGATTACCCCTGAGCCCCCACTGGTGCAAGGTCTCTAGTATACCATGGCGCCATGTGGTATCATATGCCTTCTCCACATCAAAGAAGACAGCCACTAAGTGCTGTCTGTGGAGAAAGGCCTCACGTACTGCAGTCTCCAGTGAGATCAGATGATCCACCGAAGACCTGCCAGCACGAAAACCACATTGGGCATCGGCAAGAAGGTGGTGCCGCTCGAGATACCACACCAGGCGCCAATTTACCATTCGTTCCATTGTTTTGCAAAGACAGCTCGTCAATGAAATGGGTCTGTAATTTATTGCAAGGCTACTATCCTTCCCAGGTTTTGGGAGTGGGATTATAGTAGCCTCTCGCCAGCCTGCAGGGACTTCATGCTGCTGCCATATCATGTTGAATACCTCAAGGAGGTATTTAACGCCATTCTCTGGTAGGTGTCGTAGCATTTGATAGTGGATGCTATCTGGTCCAGGGGCAGTGTCCCTGGCTCTTGCTAGAGCTGCCTGCAGCTCCCAAGGGGCGAATGGATTGTTATACCCCTCGGCGACACCACCAGTGAAGTTCAGTGGATGGCGTTCTGCAGCCTGCTTCGTTTGCAGGAATGTTGCTGTGTAGTGCCGGGAACTGGAGACGGCTGCAAACGTCCTTCCCAGTTCCTCAGCCACCTCACACGGCAGAAGGCAATGTCTTCCTTGTACAAGGAGACCTGAGCCACATGATGGTAAATATCTGCCTTGGATCTTTCTCAGCTTTTCCCAGACTTTCTTGGAGGGCGTGTGACGGGTAAGTGAGGAGACGTACTGACTCCATGAGGAGCGTTTGGCCTCCTTGATCACCCGTCGTGCATTTGCCCGGGCTCGGAGATAGTCAATACGATTGGCCTCGGTGGGACGAGATTGAAAGCTGCGAAGGGCTCGCCGGCGAGCCCGAATCGCACTCCGACAATCCTCCGTCCACCATGGCACCCGTGCTCGTTGTGGGTTACACGAGCTTCTGGGGATGGATGCCAATGCCGCCCCGACCACCACCTCTGTGAAGTGACTCACTAGATCGTTGACCCCATCAAAATCACACAGTGGGCGGAAATGTATATGGTGGGCGAACTCCTCCCAGTCCGCCCGACGCAGACACCACCGTGGTGGGTGTTGGGGCAATGCCCCATCTCCACTGCTAATCTTGATAGGGAAGTGGTCACTTCCACAAGGGTCTGACAGAACCTCCCACTGCAAACCTGGTGCCAACCCAGGAGAGCAGATGGAAAGGTCTATACACGAAAGACCACCGGTGGCAGTCATCACATGCGTGGGGGCACCTGTGTTGAGAACAATGAGGCCATTGTGTGACACCCATTGTTCCACAAGTCGCCCTCGGGGGTTGTGACTGTCCGAGCCCCATTGTGGATTATGGGCATTGAAGTCACCCATAATCAAGAAGGGTCTTGGAAGCTGGGCACTGAGGGAGTCGAGGTCTGCCCCTGGGATATCGATCCCAGGAGGCATGTAGAGGGAACATAGAGTGGTAGGCACATCCAGTTGCAATGAGACCGCCACTGCTTGAAGAGGCGTCTGCAAAGCAACCGGCACATGCATGCACCCATTCCGGATAAGGATAGCCACCCCTCCCACAGGGTGGCTTCCTTGCTGCCGGGTGTCTGCAAAGGTTGTGTACCCCCGTAGTGAAATGGGGGTATCACTCTGACACAGAATCTCCTGGAGGGAGATGCAGACAGGGTTGTGCCGAGAGATCAGAAGTTTGATCTCGTCCCTCTTGTGGGAAAATCCTCGACAGTTCCATTGTAGGAAATTTACCATCAAGTGTTCTTTGGTGGCTTATTTTTATTCCTCCCTTTTCTCCGTCCCACTGCAGAAAAGGGAGGGATGCCTTCAATCGGTTCATCCTCCTCCATCTCGAAGGAGGAATCCCCATCTTTCCCCAGTTGGGGCATGAAACCACCCCTTGCTCTCTGCCGTTGGCTAGAGAGTTTGGGTGGACGAACCAAGGACACCCGCCCCAATGTGGAAGTGGTAGGTGTCCCTACTTTCTTTCCACCTGTCTCACCCACCACCCTCTCCGTGGAGGGGGCTGGCTGGACTGAGACAGGGAGGGAGGCCTTCACAGGAGATGCCTCTCTTTCATGAGCAGCATCTGGGGCCTCATGAGAAACTGGCACCGCCATTATTGGGGGGCCCATGCATGGGCCAGAGGCGGTGGTGGAGCCGGAAGTAGCCATGGAAACGGGGTCGGGGTCCGTCTGGCAGCCAATGCTTGCACAGACCGGCACTCCATGGACCCCACGGGCCCGAGAGGGCGTCAAACGGATGAGAGGGGGGAGTTGAGGTAGTGTGTCCGTCTGGGTGCAGACAGACGACACAGCAGCTGCCTTGGCAGCACCCGCATTGGACACCGCACGACTGGGGGTCCCTGGCAAGGATAGCAGCCGCCGCGCATCCGGAAAGCTGATACCCTTCTGGACACGCAACTCCTGGATTGCGCGCTCCTGCAACCAAGTAGGGCAGTCCCGAGAAGACGCGGGGTGGTTGCCCTTACAGTTCACACAAAATGGTGCAGTCTTACAAGACTCTGGGGAGTGGTCTCCCTGCCCACAAGTGCCACACATGGCCTTGGCAGAACAGGAATTCTGGCCATGGCCATAACGTTGGCACTTGAAACACCGAAGCGGGCTCGGTATGAAAGGACGCACAGGCAAGCGGAGGTAGCCAGCCATGATGTACTCTGGCACCTTGGGCCTACCAAAGGTCAGCACCAAGGTGTCAGATGGCCGGGATTCTCCATCCCGTTGGACAGAGGTGCGGCGGACAGCCACCACACCCTGGTCCCTAATTTCCTCTGCTATTTGCTCCTCTGACTCCCCACGCAGATCGGGGCACCGCACCACACCTCTGCTGGTGTTTAAAGTGCGATGCGGTTCGACCACAACGGGGATGTCACCGAGTTTCCGCATTTTCAATAACGCTTCGGTCTGGTGATTGGCAGATGCCTCCACCAACAAGGTGCCATTGCGCAGTTTCTTGACCGAGGTCACATCACCGGCAATGCCCTTGATGGCTTTGGCGATAAGGAAGGGCGACGCCTTCCCCAAGGATGCACCATCCTCCCCGGATATGGAAAGAAACCGGGGAGGGTAGGAAGAAGGAATAGAAGTGCTTTTGACTGCACCTGAGGCTTCCTTAGATGCAGGAACACGCTTTGCATCAGCGGTGGAGCCCTGCACCTTAAGGGTAAGAGGCCGTTGCCTCTTGTTAAGGGCAGGTGCTGATGTATTTGGCACCACAGGGGCATTCCCTGATCCAGTTGGGTGACTGGGGGAACGCGGCCTTTTAGTTGGAGCAGTGCTCGTCTCCATTAACTCACTGGCAGCTGGCCCACTCAGTTGAGTGGGACCGAGCCTGCCATCTTCCGGCTCAACACAAGTCATTGAAACGAAAGAAGGGGGAGGGGTGGGGTTTTTTGAAGAGGCCCCCAGCCTCTGGGTTATAGTTGCCATAATTGTTGTGAATTATGATTTCGCTGCCCGCAGTTCTCACCCACCACCGAGCCCAACGAGGGGACGCCCATTCGGGTCGTCGAGAGTGCTCGGACAGGATACCGTTAGGGTGGCATAATCCCCGAGTACCGGACCATTGGCATCGGGGTTGACTGCCGGTCCACTTACAGTCACCCTAGGAGGCATAACAACTTATGCGCCCCCGGCCGATTGACCAAGACCGGGCTACTGCCTTGGCCTCCCGTTTGCCCCGGAAGCTGTGGCCAAAGTGATGTGTTGGATGTGTAGGGCCGCAGCCCTAGACCCTCCTCAATCACCAGGATCCGCTTTTCCCAGGGTACGGGTCTCCACGCACGGCAAACACGCGGGTAGGCGTTTTTTACGGTCACCTCAGTGAGGAACCTACGTCGACCGCGAACAAGTCAGACACTCATCCAATTAAGGAGAAATTAAAGATACAACCAACCACAATGATGGCATCGTCCTGTCCAGACCACGTCATAGACAAACACGACAGTGGTGTTGTCCAAACTGGGGCAAGAAAAAGTCACCCCTTTTAGTCGCCTCTTACGACATGCAGGTACGCAGTGTGCCTATTCTACCCCGGGCACACACGGGGAAGGAAACTCAGGATAATATAGGATATGTATGATGGTTCCACCACTAATGACGTGTAAGGACGGGTAGGGACGGCATGGGGAAATACTGGTGGTTTCAAGGTGAAGGTAGAGCTTCATCAAGGATCATCCCTCAGCCCATACCTATTTGCTTTGGCAATGGATGACCTGCTGACAGGAATAGGGGAATGCACCCTCAGTGCTTGGTATTTGCTGACGATGTAGGAAGTTTAGAGGAGTTCCAAGAGGAGGTTCAACTGGGTCCCCGCAGGTTATCTCTAATATAGGCTAAATCCTATGACAAAATACAGATTACAAAAATTAAAAGCAACTCAACTTTTGCATCGTGAGTGGGGGTCCAATCTCCTTCCTGTGTAGCTTGTTGGGGGCAGGTTGTCAGTGGTCCACCTGCCCATAAGGGGGGGGGGGCAACCCGGACATTTCTCCAGGGCGCCAAAATTTAGGAGCACCATTTTGGCTGTAAGTATGAGAACAGTGCTGCTTGAAGGGGCAGCAACTTGTCTTTTTGTCTGGGATGGCATAAGTGCTAGAGCAGGCACTGATGTCCACTTCTGTGGCCCTGCAGTCAACTGAAAACAAATTAGAGCAACGGTTAGTCAAATACAAGCAATGCGAAATATCAGATTCAAAACCAATTTCAAAATGGAAGACACAAAATACTTATCTGTTTGTTAGAAAGAACGATTTGATCCTCAGTACTTTGATCTAGAAATACAAGTGCACTATTAAAGTATATTTGAAAATTTGAGTAAAATCGGTTTCAGTCATTTATTCAAAGTTTTAGTACTGAATTAAGGATCCACAGTGCCCACTAGAGAGGTAAGCCTTCCTTCAAACATGAAGTAAAGCCATGTGCCAATGTGGCATGTGCAATGTCGCCTGTCCGTCAACAGCTCTTTCCATAAAAGGTACTCATCAATCCCTTCTCCGCCTATGGCAGTGTCGAGGGAAAGCTGCTGTATTGCGTTGGACACAACAGTTTTCAGCTGATCATTGAAGTGAAGCAATGCAATCCTAGCTAGTACTAACATCGGTGGCCACTTGTGAAAACTGTGTAATGTCTGTGCAGTCTCTGCATTAGAACTACTCAGTGGATGGGACTCTAATAAACTTGCATTTGAAGGACCCTAACATACTTGCATTTGAAGGACCCTAA